>QRFJ01001482.1:0-124849 GCA_006176705.1 Cocos nucifera | reverse complement strand
AAGCTACCTTAATTCTGAGTATAAAATTGAGAATGTATAGAAAATTGACCAAAATAAGGTGATAAGAGAGGATACTTTTATTCTTTTAATTTAATACTGAAATGCTAAAGTTAGTCATCATGAACATAAGTGCTATAGATCTTTGATGTACTCTAAGAAAAGTTTTTAATTGTATTGACTGAAAAATTTGCTTCTGAAGCTCAATGCTTAGTTAGCAGTATTTTCTAAACTTTTTGATCTTTAATCCTAGATTTTATCTCTGTGATGGATAATCTTATTAAAATATGGTATTAAATAAAACATTGCTAAGGGACTAGCAATGATAAGTTGGAGGGTGTGATAAGTGATAAAAATATACTAATAAAAGTATTAAATTATAAAATAAATTGAATTATTTCTTTAGAAATTGATATTTTTATTAATCTTGTGCAAGAAAGAAAGCCACCAATGTGAAGATCTTATTTTTCTGGTTTAGATGAAAGAAATTTCAGGCAAAACGGACTTCAAACGAGCCCAGAATTGAATTTCAAAAAAAAAAAGGTTCGATTCAAATCGGCTCAGCAGTTCGGCCCGGTTCGATCGAAACAGCAGACCAACCCGCTGACGCAACGATGACATCAGGATGACGTCAGCATTTTTCATGGTGCACGGTGGACCATCTGAAGGGTATTTCGAGAATTTTATAGTAAAAAGAGTGCTCTGATTGGCTAAAGATCGTGGCGGTCCATGCAACACCAAGCTCGTGCATGGTCCATGGAGGGCAATATGGAAATTCTAGTTGATCTAATGGGCGGTTTTCACTAAAACTCGATCGGACGATCGAAAAAAAAGGCACTGATGGATGGCATCCGCAGCTCCCAATCGAGATCCAACGGCTGAAATTCATTCCGACGTTAAACTAAAAATCAGAAGCCTTCTTTCTGCATGATCGGACAGCCTAGATTCGATCCAACGGTTGATCCAATGGCTGGCATTAAATCCGACTTGATCTGGGTTATTTTAAGAGTTTTTTGAGTGGTTTTTCGACCATTTGATCAACATCTAATGGGCAGAATTACCCAGATCTTAATTTGAGTTGTTTTGGGAGTCTTAAACCTAGTTTGTAATGGATTTTGGGGGGAAATCAAACTCTTTATCTATAAAAACCTGTTGTTGCCGAGAGAAAAAAATAAGAGAGAGAGGGAGAGAGAGATAGGGGAGAGGGAGAAATAGAGAGAGAGATAGGGAGAGAAATAGAGAGAAACAGACAGAGAAAGAGAGAAAAGAAGTTAGAGAAAAAGAAAAAAAAAGAAAAAGAGAGGAAAGAGGTAGAAAGAGAAGAGTGATTTGTGAGAAATAAAAAAGAGTTTTTGATTTCTTTCGACGATCAAGACATCGATCAAGGAGCCTCTTCTTCTTCACCAAGTTCTCCACATCAAGAGCAACAGAGAATCAATTTCAGCAATCAAACAGTCTAAATTCTTTAAGCTTTTTATTTTATTTGATATTTTTGATCTTGTTATCATGAACTAAATTTTTTTTACTAAGGCTAAGGTGTAGCCACTCTTTTGATGCAATATTCAGTGTGATTTATTTTTAAATTTTATTCATGAGGAGTATATAAATCTGATCTTAATGCTTTTAGATTACTAGCCATCTTCTAATTGATCTGATGAACATAGATGTTACGGACCAAGTACATCTATGTTAATGCTTCTTGATTATATACCTTGTATTATGAATCAAATTAGAATTCATATGCATGCAAAAATTTTAATGCGCTTTGGACGCAGTGTATTTTAATTAGAGGATTTCACAAAATCTAATGCATTAATATTTATTCAAATTACACCTAGACCAAAGGATAATTAATAAATATTAATAGTTTTGCTATGCCTGGACCAAAGGGTAGTGAATAAATTAGGAGACTCCACCATCACATGAAATAAAATTAATCTAAAAAAACTAAATATTGTATTGACTGAGTTGGTGAACCGATTGCCTTAGTAACACATTGCTCTTGAGTTTAAAACCCTAATAATTTACATCTCTCTATTTTCTTAAAAACTTTTAATTATTTCTTAATTTTTTTTTAATTTTTTATTCTCATAAATCGATCTTCTAAATAAAGCATAGGAAAGAGCTTTTCAGTACTTGTTTTCCAATCCTGTAGGGACGATACTCTACTCATTCACTTTATTACTTGATCGACTGGTGCACTTGCCATAGCTATAAATTAGCACGCATCACATATCAAGAAGAATATATTTGATAATATTTTCTATACTATTATGGATGTCAAGGGTAAAATGAAGGATAATCCTAAGGCTCGAGCAGATATGAAGAATATATGCAAGCATCCTCTATTAAAGCTAGTTAAGGTGTCACCTAAAAAATTTTTGTAACCAAAAGCATCTTATACCTTAACAAGGGAGTAGTTGAAGGATATTTGTGAATGGTGTAAAAGTCTTAAATTCTTATATGGTTATTCAAGTAATCTAGCTCAGTATGTCAATATCAAAGATTGCAGATTCTATGAGCTAAAGATCCATGACTGTCATGTATTCATGTAATGATTACTTCCATTAACTTGGCATGATCTCCTTCCCAACTCCATATGGAGTTCTTTAATCGAGCTTAACCTTCTTTTTAGATATATTTATGCTACCAAACCATTCACCGACCACATCTCCAATCTTGAGGCTAGCAGTGTAGAGATCATATGCAAGTTGGAGAAAATATTCTCTCCCAGCTTCTTTGACTCCATGGAGTATCTCGTGATTCATCTAGCGTATAAAGCTAGGGTGGGGGGTCTAGTTCAATATAGGTGGATGTATCAATTTAAAATATATATGCACGGTCTCAAAAAGAAAGTAAAAAATAAGATCCAAATCGAAAATTCTATTATAGAGGCTTATATAATAGAAGAGATTTTAAATTTTAGCCAACACTATTTTAATCCCAATGTGCAAATCAAGCTGACTCAAGTAGGTCAAAATGATGATGGTGGTGCTGAGAAATCAGAGTGGGAGATCTCAATATTTGCCTATCCTGCTCAAGAATTTGATCTCGAGATTCATTGAATTTTCTTTGATACTGAACTTCGACAGACAGAGACATATATTTTGCTAAACTGCACAAGGGTCGATCCATATATCTTGTAAATGTCCATCATAATTCCAACTTTATAATCACTTATTTTGGTATGCTTATCTTATGCATATTTAAGCAATATGATAAGATGCTGAAAGAAGAAAATCCGAGTATAAGTGATGAAGAAATATCAATATAGCGCTCAAAGAAGTTTGTATGTTGGTTCTGTCAATTGGTCATTCAAGGTAGCGAGTCCATACCAAGGAAGCTAAGACCATTAGATTATGGGCCTGAAAAATATATGACATGCTATAATAGTTGTAACATAAACAGTTTCAAATTTCACACCTAGCAATATGAAAATTATAAAAACACAATGAACAACGGTATGTATATAAAAGGTAGCTGGTGGGAAGCTAAGCCAGAGAGTCATTACTATAGAATCCTCGAAGAAGTGATTAAGATGAGCTATATTAGAGGTAATAGTATCATTCTATTTAAGTGTCAATGGTTCAATACCGACAATGGTATGAAGGTTGATCCATGATACAGGCTTATTAAGATCAAACATGGATCAAAAGCTTATGTCAATGACCTATTTATACTAGCTGCATAAGCTACTCAAGTATATTATACTCTTTTTCCATCAAAGAAAAGAGAAAGAAAAGATTGATTGACTATATGCAAAATTAAGTCTCGAGCCATTCATTACATGCTTGAAGAAGAAGAAGAGCCCCAATTATCAAAATGCTTTCAGGAGGATGAGACAATAGGAGTTCATCAATCTTTTGATGATATGGAATTGGATGCTCCAAGAATACTTCTACGTGAAGATGGCCAACACGAGGAGGTAGATCCAACTAAGATTGTTTTAAAAGACAATCCTTCCCAAGAAGAGAAAGAAGAGGAAGAAGAAGAGGAAAAGACGGAAGAAAAGAAAGAAGAAGAGGAAGAAGAGAAAGAATCGAAAGACGATTCTAAAGGATACCAAAAATCTGAAAAGATTGATGAGTAGTGCTAAGTTCATAATTTTTGGATCATTTTAATTACTTATCTTGCATCATTTTAAATCTTACATTGTCATCCATAATTATGTAATTAATTTGATACATTTATTTATTTTTATTTTTAGAGAGCATATATCATGTCTTTCAGAGGTCAAAGTCACGCCAGTTGAGGATAGAGCTCTCGAGGAGCGAGCGATCGCATGGCCAGTTCTCATGGTTCTGCACCTCTCACATCGGGCAGTAAGCTCTAACACTTTATATATTCTTGTCTATGTTTCATTTGTTAACTAATATAATTTTTTTGTATTAGATTTTTTTGCACTCAAGTTTGGAGAATAGGAGGTCACTAGTGATCCCATAGTCGCATGCAATAGTGGCCGCCAGCTCTCAAACACAGCACCATGGTCGAGAACCCACTCAATTGGTGGTGCCTCCAACTCAATCGGAGGATAGGCAAATCATCCATATCTAGAGTCACTCATAAGTACTACATGCTCAATTAATATATTTAGAATTTAGTAATTTTAGAGTTAATATTTATTCTTTGAAATCAATTTTGCAACACATTCAAAAAGCCTTCAACATCTCATATCGTTACCATTATCATATGCCGATTGATTCTAGGCACGATGAATGATTTCTCGAGTTGGCCGTTAGGAGCTTATGATGCAGCCTGAAAGATATTTCTGGTAAGTCAAAACTAATTTAATTTATTCCTTCCTGATATGTTGGTATTTTAATTACATATTAGTACATGCTTGCTTCTATCTTGCAAGAGTATTATCGATTCGAAACACCCCTAGATGAGGAGACTGGCCATCAGACCTTCGAGAAGTGGCCATACGGAGGCTTCGAGGATGGCCTCTGTAGCCTCAGGCAGTCTACCATCTAGTACTTTGATTTTTGGTCACCATCGAACATGAGGTCCTTCATAGATCACTAGTTGCAGGCAGACATATGGTAGGCCTTCAGCAACCAGTAGAGCAGTGAAGAGTACTCCGATAGGTAGCAAAGGATTCGATAGAATTAGGCTGCCCAGCAAGATCCGATCAAGCACACGGGCAACTCGATCGGCACATATATTATTGTTAGATATGTGTGCCCTAAAAGCCAGAATTGGCTAAGACTTGTAATACACTTCTAAGGACAAAATTATAATTTTAACTATAAATAATAAAATGGATTATTTTCTATCACATATGTGTATTTAATGTCTGTGATACATCCCTTGAGTTAATGGTAATGATAATTCTTATTTTCAAAAGTTAAAAATTTAAGACAAGAATTTTTATTATTAACTCATAAAATACTTCTGACCGTATGATCATCATGAGGATGGTGATTGATCCGGAAGGTTAGTGTACAATCGCTTCTCTTTAGTAGATGAGTCTTGAGTCTATGGTGTGGAGACACTAGAGCGAAAGTACAGATACTCGTTAGAGAACGAGGGCACTGAGCGTGACCACCTCGAGTAGTCATTAGGAAGTCTACCTTCTCGTCAATGACTGACTCGATGCTGCAGTAGTGTGTCTGGATTCTTTGACTTGAGATACATCGGCAGTTCACCTTGAGGGTGTTATAGTTTGACTACACCATTACTCGGTCTCCTAGCCATTCGGAACCCTGAGGTGTATGTTGGCTATAGCATGTTCATTGTAGGAATTGGATTGCACCAAGATGGAATCTATCTACCTCGGTGGATGAGGAGCAGCCCTATGATGATCATGAGAATCAAGTCCATAAGCCCATGGCCATGGCAGAGTGAAATAATAGAAAGAGTTTCTATTAAGATTTTCACATGGGACTTGAATCGAATGATTAAATTATATGATAGAAATTAGGGTTTGACGAGTTCACCTTAACCCTAATCTGATCGGAGCTCAAGATAGAAGAACTTAATCACACAAGTAGCTGCACCGAGAGGTTCATTTTCAGTTTTGATGGGTTGCCACCATATACTACTAGGTATTACTGATGGATTTTGGGAGCAATTAGAATGATTTAGATGATCGATCGTTCTAGTTGTCTAAATCAGAAGAGTTCTGATCCATCGAAAGGAGTTTCGATGATGTCGATGATAGAGATCATGACATATCCCATTACCATACAGAACTGAATCTAACTGGGTTATACAAACAATAGTTTGGATCTGGATATCATCCATTGAACTAATCTAGTTCAATTGATTTGAATTACATTCAATTAGGTTCAAGGAAATCGAGCTAGCACATGATTGAGCCTAACATTCTCCTTTTTCTATCCTTTAAAGTTGTCTCGATTGAGCCAAATGTATTTATGCTCACTCAGGTACCTTTACCTGATCTAACTGGAGCTTATCCAGATCAGAAAAGGATTGTCTTAATTTATGAGATAAATTTGAGATAATACCTGCCATTTTTCGTCACCTGCTAATTCTTGTTCTTTGACTTTGGTCAAACATTGACCTTTGATCCTTGGACATCTGCCCATGTATCATGCACTTATTGGAGAGTAGATAGGGGACTGTCCTCTTATTGCATTTTGGAAAGGAGAGGGCACATGCCTAAAATGGAGTGCGGCCATGGATAGGGATGCCTGGAGTTCCATACGGATGGGACTCCAGGTTGCTTCTTGGATTCAAACTAGGTGACCCTCACCTATGGACTTTGACCAGTCTTAGGTGCCACCTTAGGATGAATCTGTGGGTCTCTCATCTGATTCGATCAGATGATGCCATCCCATCAATCAAAATTAGATCTGATTTAATGAAGCAATGTGGCTGGCCGAGCTGATGTGGCGCTGCATGGCACAGCAGGGTCTATAAAAAGACCTATCTACGCCCACTTTTAAGAGACTTTTCCTTAGCCAAGCCCCAAGGCTACCCCTCTCCCTCCTCCATACCACCTTTCTGATCCTCTCTCTCCTCTCCACGCCTAAGGAAGTTGGGCCTTTAGATTAATGCGATTCAGGCAAGAAAAGGCTGACGAAAAAGGAAGAAGGCAGCACTACTGCAGAGATGACTACTGATCTTCAAAAGAAGTTTCGAAGATCCTCCAAATCAGATCTAGATCTAATTTTTGAAGATGAGATAAAGAAGGAGAAGATCTTCAAATCTAGCATAAGTGAATATCGATAGAGGTTAGGCGCTTGCATGGCTAGATCCAGAACCTCAGGCAATCAACAGATCATCAACGGGTAATCGGATTATCCATATTAAGGTAAAACTAATTTAGATTTAATTTAATTTAATTTTCTTATTTATTAAATCATTAAATTAGATCTGAGAAATGTTAGATCTTATTAGGCTCTAAGAAGAAATTTTTGAAATATGCCTCTCGATCCAATCAGATCTAAACGAACCTGACCCCGAAAAATTATGATTTCTATTTCAACTGGTATCAAAGCCAGGTTCTTATAAAATTTATTTAGATCTAATTTAATTTGATAAATTATTATTTTAAAATATTACATGAGATATGATTAGATTTAAAATCAAAAAATTAAAAAATTAAAATTAATTAATCTAGATCTAATATGTATGAGATACATAACTAGACTAGGAATAGAATTATTCTATGTATAGTCTAGTATAATCATAATTTTTATTTGATTAAATATAATTTTAAAATTTATTTATTTACTACTTTTTGATCTTATAAATATTATAATCAAATTTAAAAATATAAAATAAATTAAATTTAATTTATTCATATGAGATATGATTATTGCATGTTTAGACTAGTTGTAGAATAGTACTACAAATAGGTCTAGATTAAATTTTATTTGATGAGATCAAATTTAAATTTAATTTTTTAGATGATTATGATATAATTTAGATCTAAAAACATGCATGCATGATACATGAGATGTATGCAAAACATGTTTCAATTAGATCAATTTTTTTATATGAGATATATGCTTAGATCTAATTAGTTTTTGTAGATTAGTTGTATTTCTGATTAAGGCGTTCTTTGGCCGTCCGATCATAAGAATAAAATAGAGCTTAAAGACCCTCTCCTCCCATTCAATGGGGTGTTCTTATGATGTGTAGGGGTGCTGCGCGTTCGTCCTTAATCAGAAATTAAAAACTTACTTTCCGCAAAACCCTAGATCCTGAAACCCTAGGATCTTATTTGCATGTTTTATTTTTGAACCCTAAATTTAATTAAGAATTAAGATTATGAAATATATTAGATCTAAAATTAAGAATTTTCAAATCTAAGATATATTTATAAAATTGGGTTTGGACTTAGGTAGCTCAATTAGGTCTAGCGGTTGATCAAATCGAATCAAGAGTTGGTTAGATGGGATCAATAATGCTTAAATTAATCGGCCTAATAGGATTAAGTCTCTATCAAGATTGAGTCATGTGAGTGATCGATCAAGCAAAGACCTAATTAGGCTCAGTGGTTAAAGTCTAGATTGCAGGCTAATTCGATTGGTTCTGACTCAATAATTTGGTGTCTAAGATAAGTTTGGCAGATACGACCTACTGATTTTTAATTGGGAGCTACTCGACTTGAATGCATTCTTGTCGAGTTAATGGCATATCCTTTCCACCGGTCTCACTTACCTGACCATGTTTGTTGACTCAGTTCTGATTTGAGGTGGTTAATAATCCGAGCTAATCCATGCCACTAGGTTAGTCATAATGGTTATGACTATGTCAAGTCTAGTTTAATGAGACCTAAATCAAATCTTCCTAAGAAAAGATTAAGTCTAAGGTCTTCCACCATTGTAGATGTGCGGGTCCTTTTTGGAGTTGATTATTCTCGACTGGTTACAGTGGCTCAGTTGCACCGAAAAGATGCAACCATGTCTGTTAGGCATTGGATGCTATAGGCTGGAGGATGGATTGGGCTCAATATTCTAGATATGATGAGAGACTCAATTAGGAATCCAATCTATGCAAATGATGGGTCTGACTTAACTAAGGAGTAGATCAATATTCTGGACACGGTGAGATTCATAAATTAGAGACCAAGTTTGGGTACATCATGATTAGAGAATCATTGAACAAGAGTTGTTCACTCATTGGCTAACCCATCACCAATAATTGTTAGGTGAGATGATGAGTAAGTCGGTGGAACTGCACCACCCACTAAAAATCAGTAATCATGGAGATTTTTACATCTCTACGGAGAGAGTGTAGGGATCCGAGAAAATAGTGGAAGCTAATTTATTTAAAAATAAAATCTTTAAATAAATTGGTTAAGTCTTAATTATAGTATCTAACTAGAAACTTTGACTCTTTATAGAAAAATATCTGCATCCAATCCACTAGCACGAATCCTGGACACCCATAGACTGATCGAACCAAATTACAAGGATTGGCTCTAGAACTTCAAAATTATTTTGGATTTCAAGAAGTTAACTCATGTATTGGACTAGGACCCTCCCACCTTACCAGCTCATCCATCCGCTGAACAGATAGCGTCTCTGGATAAATGGATAGACGATGATAACAAGGCCAGATACTACATGTTGGGCTCGATGTCTAATGAACTTCAGCGCCAACATGAAGATATTAGGACTGCTCGCAAAATGTTGGCTCACCTATAAGAGATGTTTGATGAATAAAGTCATGCAGGCAACTATCAAGTCACTAAATGACTATTCAAGGCTAAAATGCGTGATAGACAGTCAGTCCAAGATCATTATTTGATGATGATCAAGGGCATGAAAGAACTTGAGAAGCTCAGAGTGAGGTTGGACTTGGATCTGTAGAATGATATAATTCTACAATCTTTGACTGATGCGTATAGGCAGTTCATCATGGACTACCATATGCATAAACTTCAAAACTCCTTGGCCGAACTTATGAACATGCTGGTTACCGCTAAGCTTTCTATAAAAGATTCTAAAGGCTCAGTACTTGCTATGGAATAGACTTCTTCCAAGAAAAAGTCTTTTGAAAAGAAGAAGAAGTCTGTGAAAAAGCAGAAGGTGGAAGGAGGAAAGAAGAAAAAGACAGAGCTGAAAAAGAAGGCCGCTGACAAAGAAAAGTATTTTTATTGCAATAATGATGGCCACTAGAAGCAGAATTGCCCTACTTACCTGGCCATCCTAAAGAAGAAGGAGGCAGGTCCTTCTGGAGGTATGCTCGTTATTGAGTCTAACCTTATAGTTTCTTCTGTATCCAGTTGGGTGCTTAACTCTGGTTCTAGTGCTCACTTGTGCACTTCTATGCTGGGTCTTGAGGATAGCAGGAGGCTGAGGGATGGTGAGATGATCCTATGCGTCGAAAATAGAGCAAGAATTACTGCCATGATCGTGGGAACATGTCCTCTTCGACTATCATCTGGTTTAGACTTAGTATTAAAAGACTGTTATTATGTGTCTACAGCAAGCAGGAATTTGATTTCTATTTCTTGCCTTGCATTAGAAGGCTATGTAATTAGTTTTCTTAAGGACCATTATAACATTCTTTATGAACGAAATAAAATTGCAAGTGGTTTCCTTATTAACGGTCTTTATCAGTTACATGTTGATGTATCTATTTTTAATTTTAAGCAAAATGTGATGCCATAAAATCAAAATATCCTAGGGATAGTCCAAACGATAGGTATCTATGGAACCTAAGATTAGGTCATATAGCAGAAGATAGGGTTAACAAATTGAAGAAAATTGGGCTATTGAGTCCATTGACTTTCGAGTCATATCCAATTTATGAATCCTATCTTCATGGCAAAATGATTAAGCTCCCTTTTGTAGGACATGGGGAAAGGGCCACGGATCTTCTTGCCCTAGAACATACAAATGTGTGTGGCTCATTTGATGTGCCGGCTAGAGGCAACCTAGTCTACTTCATAACCTTTATCGATGATTTATCTAAGTATGGATATGTGTATCTTATGAGACATAAGTCTGAAGCTTTTGAAAAGTTCAAAGAATTCAGACATGAAGTAGAAAAGCAAATTGGAAAACCCATTAAGATTCTTCGATCAGATCGAGAAGGAGAATACCTTAGTCAAAAATTTCTTGACTATCTCAAGAAAAATGGCATAGTCTCTCAATGGACTCCACTAGGGACACCTCAACTCAACGGAATGTCAGAATGGAGGAACCAGACCCTATTAGATATGGTTCGATCCATGATGAGCTGCACAGACCTCCCTAATTTTCTTTAGGGATATTGTTTATTAACTACAATATATTTACTGAATAGGGTTCCTCTAAAATCGTTCCTACCACACCGTATGAGATATGGCATGGTAAGAAACCAAGTCTGAGTCATCTCAGAATTTAGGATTGTCCGACTCATGTCAAAAGATAACAAGCGGATAAGTTAGACTTTAGGTCCTTTAGAGCTCGATTCATAGGATATCTTAAAGAGTCATTAGAATATTATTTCTATATTTTAGAAGATCATAATGTGATTATGAGTCGACATGCCATTTTTCTTGAAAAATAATTTATTCAAGATAGCAGCATAGGAAAGCAGATCAAGCTTGATGAGAAAGTCTCACAAAAGCAACGAGCTAAGGACCAAATGGAACCAAATCAAGTTCAGCCAATTCATACACTACCTCCTCTACCTCGTAGATCGAAAAGGATTTCTCGTCACCCTGAGAGATACTTAGGTACTATTTCAGAGGATGTAGAGAAAATGTTCCTCGTAGGTAATGGGGTTCATGGTGATGATCCCAAAATCTATAATAAGGTGATATCAGATATCGACTCTGAGAAATGGTTAGAGGCAATGAAGTCAAAAATTGACTCGATGCACTCAAACCAAGTCTGGACCTTAGTAGATCGACCAGAAGGTATAGTACCTATTGAGTGTAAATGGATCTACAAGAGAAAGATTGGTGTAGATGGGAATGTGGAGACATTCAAGGCTAGGTTAGTGGCAAAAGGTTATAGTCAATGCGAAGGCACTGACTATCAGGATACCTTTTCACCAGTAGCTATGTTAAAATCCATCTGCACATTGCTTGCTGTTGCAGTCTATTTCGATTATGAAATATGACAAATAGACGTGAAAATGGCATTCTTAAATGGATATCTTAAGGAAGATATCTATATGGAACAGCCGCTAGATTTCACATCCAGTGATGATAATCACAAGGTTTGCAAGTTGCAAAGGTCCATAAATGGACTTAAGCAAGCATCTCGGAGTTGGAATACTCATTTTAATGATGTGATCAAAATATTTGATTTCATCAAGAATGAGGAGGAGCCATGTATCTTCAAAAAGGTCAGTGGGAGCGCTGTTGTCTTCCTCGTATTATACGTAGATGACATCCTCCTTATCGAAAATGATATTCCCATGTTGACCATAGTTAAAATATGATTATTTAAAGAATTCTCCATGAAAGATCTAGGAGAAGCATCTTTTATTCTGGGAATTAAGGTGCATAGAGATAGACCCAATAGGATGCTAGGACTTTCATAGAAGATGTACATAGAGGAAATACTAAAGAGGTTTAATATGGAAAATTCTAAGAAGGGTTTAGTATCCTTCAAACATGGCATTCATCTTTCCAAGAAGATGTGCCCTAGCACACCTAAGAAAATAGAATGCATGAGTAAGATCCCTTATGCTTCAGCAATAGGGAGCCTCATGTATGCCATGTTATGTACATGACCTGATATAGCCCATGCTGTGAGTGTCACAAGCAGATATCAGTCGAATCCAGGTGAAGAACATTGGATTCTATGAATTATATCCTTAAGTACATAAGAAGAACTAAGGATATGTTATTGATCTTTGGCAATGGAGAACTCCAAGTCCAGGGGTATACGGACTCAGATTTTATGTCCGATGTAGATGATCGAAAGTCGACATCTGAAAGTCTGTTTGTGTGCAATGATGGAGCTGTCAGTTGGAAAAGTTCTAAGCAGACAGTGATAGCAGATTCCACAATGGAAGCAGAATACATCGCTGCATCAGAAGCTGCAAAGAAGGCATTCTGGAATAAGAAGTTTGCCACAGAGATCAGAGTGATGCCATCAGATGCCATTCCTCTATACTACAACAATAATGGCACCATAGCCCATGCCAAGGAGCCAAGGTCTCATCAAAAATCTAAGCACATCGAGCGGCGATACCACCTCATCCACGATTACCTCGAGAAGGATTACGTCGAGGTCAAGAGAGTCAACTCCGTAGACAATGCGGTGGACCCGCTTATAAAGTCATTGGACCAGTAGAAGATCGAAGCCCACCTTGAGAAGATGGAACATAGATTTGTAGCCAATTGGCTTTAGATCAAGTAAAAATTTATTAGATATGTGTGCCCTAAAAGCCAGAATTGGCTGACACTTGTAATACACTTCTAAGGGCAATTATAATTTTGACTATAAATAATAAAATAAATTATTTTCTATCACATATGTATATTTAGTGTCTGTGATACATCCCTTGAGTTAATGATAATGATAATTATTATTTTCAAGAGTTGAAAATTTAAGATAAGAATTTTCATTATTAACTCATAAAATGCTCCTGACCGTAGGATCATCATGAGGATGGTGATTGATCCAGAAGGTTAGTGTACAATCGCTTCTTTATAGTAGATGAGTCTTGAGTCTATGGTGTAGAGATACTGGAGCGAGAGTATAGGTACTCGCTAGAGAATGAGGGCACTGAGCGTGACCACCTCGAGTAGTCATAAGGAAGTCTATCTTCTCGTCGAAGACTGACTCGAAGCTGCAATGGTGTGTCTGGTTCTTTGATCTGAGGTGCATCGTTCACCTTAAGGGTGTTATAGTTTGACTACACCATAACTCGGTCTCCTAGCCATTCGGAACCCTGAGGTGTATGTTGGCTATAGCATGTTCATTGTAAGAATTGGATTGCACCAAGATGGAATCTATCTACCTCGGTGAATGAGGAGCAGCCCTATGATGATCATGAGAATCAAGTCCATAAGCCCATGGCCATGGCAGAGAGTGAAATAATAGAAAGATTTCTATTAAGATTTTCACATCAGACTTGAATCGAATGATTAAATCATATGATAGAAATTAGGATTTGACGAGTTCACCTTAACCCTAATCTGATCGGGGCTCAAGATAGAAGAACTTAATCACACAAGTAGTTGCATCGAGAGGTTCATTTTCAGTTTTGATGGGTTGCCACCATATACTGCTAGGTGTCACTGATGAATTTTGGGAGCAATTAGAATGATTTAGGTGATCGATCATTCTAGTTGTCTGAATCAGAAGAGTTTTGATCCATCGAAAGAAGTTTTGATGATGTTGATGATAGAGATCATGACATATCCCATTATCATATAGAACTAAACCTAACTAGATCACACAAACAAGGATTTGGATCTGGATATCATCAATTGAACTAACCCAATTCAATTGATTTGAATTAGATTCAATTAGGTTCAAGAAAATCATGCTAGCACACGATTGAGCCTAACATTCTCCTTTTTCTATCATTTTAAGTTGCCTTAACCAAGCCAAATGTATTTATGCTCACTCGGGTACCTTAACCTGGTCTGACTGAAGCTTGTCTAGGTCCGAAAAGGATTGTCTTAATTTATGAGATAAATTTGAGACAACACCTACCATTTTTCGTCACCTCCTAATTCTTGTCCTTTGACTTTGGTCAAATATTGACCTTTGACCCTTGGACATCTACCCATATGTCATGCACTTATTGGAGAGCAGATAGGGGATTGTCCTCTTACTGAATTTTAGAAAGAAGGGGATGCATGCCTAGGATGGCGTGCACCCATAGATAGGGATGCCTGGAATCCCATACTGATGGGACTCTAGGTTGCTTCTTGGATTCAAACTAGGTGACCCTCACCTATGGACTTTGACCAGTCTTAGGTGCCACCTTAGGATGAATCTGCGGGTCTCTCATCTGATTGGATCAGATGATGCCATCCCATCAATCAGAATTAGATCTGATTAAATGAAGCAACATGACTGGCCGAGGTGATGTGGCACTGCATGGCGCAGCAGGGTCTATATAAAGAACTATCTACGCCCATTTTTAAGAGACTTTTCCTTAGCCACGCTCCAGGGCTGCCCCTCTCCCTCCTCTATGCTATCTTTCTGATCCTCTCTCTCCTCTCCATGCCCAAGGAAGTTGAGCTTTTAGATTAGTATGATTCAAGCAAGAAAAGGCTGACGAAAAAGGAAGAAGGTAGCACTGCTGCAAAGACGACTACTGATCTTCGAAAGGAGTTTCGAAAATCCTCCAAATCTGATCCAGATATAATTTTTGAAGAAGAGATAAAGAAGGAGAAGATCTCCAGATCCAGCCCAAGTGGATACCAGTAGAGGCCAAGCACTTGCATGGCTAGATCCAAAATCTCAGGCAATCAACAGATCATCAATGGGTAATCAGATTACCCATATCAAGATAAAACTAATTTAGATTTAATTTAATTTAATTTTTTTATTTATCAGATAGTAAAATTAGATTTAGAAAATGTCAGATCTGATTATTATTTAATAAAAAATTTTTGAAATATGCCTCTCGATCCAATCAGATCTGAACGAATCTGATCCCGGGAAATCACGATTTCCCCTTCAATTATGGCCGATAGACTGATAAGAAATCAATACCAAAATTCTTTACTAGAACTATATAAAACTCTTATATGCATATTTTAATTAATTTAATTTTATTATTTACTTATTGTAGATATGGCAACTGGATCATCCACCAAATCAGTTGTAGTTGTGGTGGACCATACACCAATCTAGGAGGATTGGTGACTATTTAGATTCTACGTCATGTTAGATCATGGTAAAAACTTTAAACCTTATTTATTAATTAAGTTATTATAAAATTTAATTTTTATATTAGAACTAATATATTTTTTAACTATACAGATGTTTTATGTGGAGTATGTTGCTAAAAGATAGGGCGACGACTCATCTTCTCAGTCCTCTCTTAATCTTAAGGGATGGCTTAGTGCTACTAGGGGGTGAGTAGGAGCCAAATCACAGAATTTACCCATAGCTTCGATCCACCACCATCTCAACGTCCCAAACCTGAAGCGATGCGCACATGAGGAAAGTCGTGTAGAGGCTTCTGAGCCAGTGACCTCAGGACCTCCTGGATGCCATCCATGATATGGTGTGGAGCTTCTCTAGGACCGTTGCTATATAACCAGCTAAGCTCATCATCCCGACCATCACATCAAGTAATTATATTATTAAACTTTTTTACTTATTTTAAGTTTTCATATTTAGAAGCTGCATATATTTAGGATTGAGTTTGAGAAGAGAATCTACGGGCTAAAAATTTAATCTAACCATCCAATTGATGAGCCGAGGGTGTCTATAGCTCTGTATCATCAAATTGAATACGTAAGAATAATCTGTTCAAGAATCAAAGAAGTATATTGAAAGATATACCTCCATATTAAAACTTATTAATATTGTTTTAGTTTTTTTGTTATAGGATGCTGGGACATCCCACTCTCATTCACCAACTACCGAAGAGGAGCAGAAAAAAGAAGGCAGACGATGATGAGAAATGGACCTGATTTTTTTTTTTGAGGTATTGTATTTTTTTGATACTACTTATAAAAAAATTATATAATTATATTTTTAATATAATATAATTAATTTTAATTTTTGATTGTCATATTATCTTTAGATTTTAATTATCACATGTATTACGAATCATAATTTATTATGATTAAGTAAAATAGGTTTTAAAAAATATTATTATTAATTTTTTGAAAAAATAAAGATTAACTATTAGCATCAGTATTAGCGATGGCTTTAGAGATCAATATGCCATTGCTAATATTTTTTAAATATTTTTTTTATTTTATTTAAAAATTATAAGAAATTAGACATGGCATTAGCCATAGTATTTTTGCTTGCTAATATTTATTAGCGATGGCATTAGTCATGACTCACCATCGCTAATATTTCTTAAAATATTTTTTTTATTTTATTTAAAAATTAAAATAATAAAGACGACATTAGCGATGGTAATTTTGATCGCTAATAACTATTAGTGATGGCATTAGCCATGACATTGCCATCGTTAATATTTTTTAAAAATTTAATTTAAACATTAAAAAATAGTTAGCAATAGAATTTTTCGTCTCTAAAACCATCGCTAATAGCCTTATTAGTGATGGCTAAATTTTTTGTTACTAATAATGATAATTAGCAACAAAAATTTTTTAGATTGAATTTTATAATGGTATTAGCGATGGTAGATTGACTATTAACGATGATGTTTAACCATCGCTAATAGTCTGGATTCTTGTAGTGAGACCTTCATCAGGAGTCGACATTGAAAGCTGATGTCAAATTCTCCGAGATTGATTACCCACTTCGTCATACACTCGAAGGTGTCGATTCTTCAAAGGATTGCCTTTAAAGATTGATCGATTAAGATGACCACCTAGTGGGCATGGAAGTAAGATCAAGACATCGCATGGAAGTAATGAGTACATTGATCATTTTTCTGCCTTAAAATACCTCATTTCCACAACTTGGAGAATTTGCAGGTCATCCTGATTTAGTAAGGAGATCATTTTGAGAAGGAAATCAACCCGTAGCTATAGGAATAGCACATAAGAAAGCTACAACCACCGAGATCAGATTGTGCCCATATATGGCAACTATCGGCTAGTCCCACATTGCAAACATGGAAAACAAACTCCCGCCAGCACAATCCATGTGCACATTCCAAGAACGATTAGTCTCCCCAGTATGCATGACTTTGACTCCCCCTCTATAACTAGGAGAGAACGGGGACCCCAAAGTAAGCTCTCGAAAGATCTTGATACACTCACTCTCTCTCTCTATTTTTCATTTTCCAACTAATTTGAGCATCGTAGAGTTTCCATCGGAGAACACTCCAACCAAGGACTTATTTTGCAAGCCTAGCTCTAGCACCTAGGAGGCATCCCCATCTCCATCTCATCTCCAACCAAGGACTCCATCTCATCTCCAATTGAAGACTCCACCTCATTTACTACCAAGGATGACTCCACCTCACCTACTACCAAGGACCCTTCCATCTCATCTTGGATCAAGGACTCTTACATCTCATCTTCTACCGAGGACTCTTCCACCATTTAGCCTCCATCCGAGAAGGTCAACTCCAATCTCTTTGACTTGGGATTTGGTAGCAACAGTTGTGTTGGACATAAACCCCGCTCCCATCGAAGTCCAGTCTGATGCTTAGCCTAATGTAACTGGTAATCATGAAAGAGCTTCGATCAAAAATTCTTCCTCCAGCGGCCAAACCCCTTTCGGACTCCTTCAGCAATCGAACTTCTTCAACAGCCGAACTCCTCCAGTAGTCGAACCTCTCCCTGACTCCTTCAGTAGCCAAACTCCTCCAGCAGTCGAACCCCTTTCGGACTTCTTCTTCAACTGACCTTCTTCCAGATTTCTCCTTCAACCAAACTTCTCCATCAGTCAGACTTCTTTCAAACTTCTCCATTAGTCGAACTTCTTCCAAACTTGTCCATCAGTCGGACTCCTTCTAGACTTCTCCATCAATCGAACTCCATCTGGATTCCTCTGATGGATTATTTTTAGATTTTAGCTAGCATTCCTTTCGGATGATCTTCTCTAGCCATATTTTCTTTAGGAGTCCGAACTTCTCTAAAATTGATGTATGTCAAAGCTCTTCACCAATCGATGCCTGCTTCCTTCGAACTTCGACTATTAAATCTCGACGAACAGACACATCACGATAATGGACACCTCTCTTCGTAACAAATCCCATACAGCCCCGAGTGGCTCGTTATTGGATGGTTACGACTGTCACTATCAATCTGCTATAGACGGTGCCCCTCTCTATAACAAACCCCATATGGCTCCGAACGGCCCACTACCAGATAGCTACGACTGTCATTATCAGTCTGCTATAGGCGGCACCCCTCTCCATAACAAACCTCATGCATCTCCGAGCGACCCGCTATCGGACGGCTACAGCTATCACTATCAGTCTGCTTCAGGCTCCATTTATAAAAAAAACCCTCCAAATACATTTTTTCTAAGCTCTCTTCTTCTTTTCAAAACTCTGCTAAATTCTTTTATGAATACTCTATTTCTATTGACCAGAAGAGCTGACTTGATCATCAGAGAATCCTACTGGAACCACCACCACTGACTCCGGATGGAACTTTATTTTGCAGATCACCGATGGTGATCTCTTCTTCCTCAATTCTAGCTCGATCTGACGTCAACCAAATTTTGCACCAACAGGATTGATGCTAGAAAGAGGGATCTCTATTCCTGAGGTACTCTTGTTCTTAAAGAAGTGCTTAGTCGATCCTGTGGATCTTCTTCTTCAAGGTTCATCTTCATTTTCTCCCTTAATCTCAAAAAATGCCTCCAAAGAAGATGACTGCCTGGAGATCTACCACTTCTACCATTAGATCTGAGTCAGATCCATCCATTCCTGCTCCATCGCTAGTGCTTCAGTCTTTTCCTTCATCGATGGCCACGGTAGATCCAGAGCAGTTTAATCTACTGATACAGCGAGTTTAGGGTCTCACCAAAATGGTGCAGGCCATGCAGAAACCTTCGATGGTGGTTCAACTAGAAAACCCACCATCGGAATGTCAAGAATCGATCCCAAGGAAAAGCACTTGGGCTAGCATACCCATCACCCCTGGGAAGGAGAAATAGAGAGCAAAGAATCCTTGTTCGGATCATGATTCTTTTTTGAAAGAGACCTTCTCCATCTATAGTCGAAAGCCTTCCAAGATCTATGATCGAGATGACGTCCTCGATCAAAAACTATAAAAGATGGACCAATGAATTGAGAAACTCCACCACGTCACCCCGGCTCACCATGACGGCATCCACATCGATCCTCCTTTCTCTCTTCGAATTATGCAAGAGTTTATTCTATCGAACTTCAAGCTTTCTCAATTTGAAAGCTACGATAGAACCACTGATCCGATCGATCACCTGGAGGCCTTTCAGACTATGATGCTGCTCCATGGCGCACCAGATGCCATCTTATGGTGAGCTTTTTCATCTATCTTAAAGGAAGAAGTAAGAAACTGGTACTCGACGTTGAAGTCGAGTACGATCTTCTTCTTTGATTAGATGAGACATCAGTTTGTAGCTCATTTTGTTAGCAGTTGGTGTCTCCACCGAGGTTTGGAATTTTTGATGAATATCAAGCAGAAGGAGGAAGAATCTATCCGGGCTTATATCATCCGATTTAATACTACTGCATTGGAGGTTCGAAATCTGGGCTAGTCTATTGCAATGGCCATACTCAAGAATGACCTTCAGAAGAATGATTTGTTATTTTTCTTGGAGAAGAAGTACCTCAGAAATTTTGTTGATCTACTAGCTCGGGCTGAAGGATATGCTCGAGCGAAAGAAGCCTTCAAGTTGAAGGATGAGGAAGCCGCAAGAGAGCGGCGGGTGGATGAGTCTAATAGATCTATCACTGATGGAGGACTGAATGAAGTTCAACCGTGCTCACGGACTCCCTCCGAGTGTAAGCGAGCTCGAACTCCTCCTCAAGCTCATCGTCAAAGAAGCTCTAACAGAAGGATGCGAAGAAGTTCTCTCCGTAAAAGGTTTCACAACTATGCCACTCTTAATGCTCCTAAAACTCAAGTTCTGATGGAAATTAAGAATCAACTATCAAGACCAGAAGAATTATGATCTCCCATAAATAAGCACAATCGAAGTAAATACTATTTGTATCATCATGATCATGATCACGATAGTAAAAAATGCATTCAGATCCAAGATGAGATCGAGGAGCTCATCAAGAGAGGCCAACTAGGTCGATTTCTCAGACGCCAATCTGAAGTAAGAGAAGATCAGTCAAGAGCGCTGTCGCAGCTAGAACCATCAATGAGAGAGAAATAATAAGAAGATCGATCATCTCTTGGCATCATCAACACTATCTCTGAAGGATTTAGTACTTTGGCGAGCCACCATCTCTTAGCCTCGAAGTCAGAAGAAGCTTGCTCCAAATTGGAAAGACCGATATGAAATAGAGGAGATCATCCGACCTAGAACATATCGCCTAAAGGAGCTTGGAGGAACAATGCTCCCACAACCTTAAAATTCAAAAAATCTGAGAATATACTGCTTGAAAGAAGCAATCAAAAGTGGCCATGTTAGGAATAGGAGGAGAACCTCATCCTAACATAAGCAAGTCGAAGACCTTTGATTATTTAAGATAGGAGAAGAACCTCATCCTAACATGAGCAAACTCGAAGATCTCGTTCATTTTAGATGAGGTAAGGGGAGAGGTGTTAGATATATGTGCCCTAGAAGCCAGAATTGGCTGACACTTGTAATACACTTCTAGGGGCAAAATTATAATTTTGACTAAAATCAATAAATGGGTTATTTTCTATCACATATGTGTATTTAGTATCTGTGATACATCCTTTGAGTTAATGGCAATGATAATTCATATTTTCAAGAGTTGAAAATTTAAGACATGAATAATCATTATTAACTCATAAATTGCTCCCGACCATAGGATCATCACGAGGATGGTGATTGATCCGAAAGGATTGGTGTACAATCGCTTCTCTTTAGTAGATGAGTCTTGAGTCTACGGTGTGGAGACACCGGAGCGAGAGTACAGATACTCGTTAGAGAACGAGGGCACTGAGCATGACCACCTCGAGTAGTCATTAGGGAGTCTACCTTCTCGTCAATGACTGACTCGATGCTGCAGTAGTGTGTCTGGTTCTTTGACCTGAGGTGCATCGACAGTAAACCTTGAGGATGTTAAAGTTTGACTACACCATTACTCAGTCTCCTAGCCATATGGAAACCCTGAGGTGTATGTTGGCTATAGCATGTTCATTGTAGGAACTGGATGGCATCAAGATGGAATCTATCTACCTCGGTGGTAGAGGAGCAGCCCTATGATAATCATGAGAATCAAGTCCAGAAGCCCATGGCCATGGTAGAGTGAAATAATAGAAAGAGTTTCTATTTAAATTTTCACATTGGACTCGAATCGAATGATTACATCATATGACAGAAACTAGGGTTTGACGAGTTTACCTTAACCCTAATCTGATCAGAGCTCAAGATAGAAGAACTTAATCACACAGGTAGCTGCACCAAGAGTGGTTCGCATTCAGCTCTGATGGGTTGCCACCATATACTGCTAGGTGTCACTGGTGGATTTTGGGAGCAATTAGAATGATTTAGATGATCGATCATTCTAGCTGTTCGAATCAGAAGAGTTCTGATCCATCGAAAGGAGTTTCGATGATGTCGATGATAGAGATCATGACATATCCCATTACCATATAGAACTGAACCTAACTGGGTCACACAAATAAGAGTTTGAATCTAGTGATCATCAATTGAACTGATCCAGTTCAATTGATCTGAATGAGATTCAATTAGGTTCAAGGAAATCGTGCTAGCACTCGATTGAACCTAACGTTCTTCTTTTGCTATCATAAATAAGTTGTCCTGTCTGAGCCAAAGGAGTTTGTGCTCAATCAGAGGCCTTCATATGGTCTGACTGGAGGTTGTCCAAGTTAGAAAAGGTTGTCTTATTTTATAAGACATTACCTACCATTTTTGGTCACCTACCATTTCTTGTTCTTTGACTTTGGTCAAAAGTCTACCTTTGACTGGTCAAACGTTGACCATTGACACTTTGACTTTTGACCACATGTCATGCACATCTATTGGAGAGCTGGTGGGGGCCTGTCCCCCTACCAGAACCTAGCAAGGAGAAGGGTGCACGCCACCCTAGGCGTGTGCCCAAGTTGGAGGCACCTAGGAGTCCTTGTTGGACAAGGACTCCATCTCCTTTTTGGATTCCAATTAGAGTTCTTCTAAGAACCAACTTTGACTGGATCTTAGGCACCCTCTAAGGAGGAATCCAGGGGACTCTATTCCCATCAATCAGATTTAGATCTGATTTCACAAAGGATTGTGATTGGTTGGGAAGAAGAGGAGTTGGATCACAGGTAGTCTATAAATAAGACCCTGTGCCCAACTCAGATTGTGACATGGATTGAATAAGAGTTTCCATACGCCCTAAGACTACCTCTCCCCTCCTTCTCCATGCCAAACCACCTTCTCCCCTTGCTCTCCACGTCCAAAAGGAGTTTTGGAATTTTTGGTTGGTGCGATTCAAGCAAGAGAAAGGCGATCAAAAGCAAGAAGGCTGCGCTGCTGCAAAGGACGACTGCTGATCTTCAAAAGGAGTTTTGAAGATCCTCCAGATCAGATCCAGATCTAATTTTTGGAGATGTGATAGAGAAGAAGAGGATCTCTAGATCCAACCTGAGTGGATACCGGTAGAGGCCAGGCGCTTGCGTGGCTAGATCCAGAACCTTCCGCTGCATACAGGATCATCAACAGGGTAATAGGATTACCCAAATCAGGTAAATTAAATTTGATTTAATTTATCTTTATTTTATTTTATTTATTAAAATAATAATTAATTAGATCTAAAATATCTTAGATCTGATATAGATCAAAGAAAAAATTTTTGAAATATATCTCTTGATCTGATCAGATCTGAACGAACCTGGATCCGAGAAATCAGGATTTTCCCTTCAACTGGTATCAGAGCCATGGTTCTAAAAATATTTAGATCTAATTTTAAATTTATTTTAATTAAAAAATAATTAATTTTCAGATGTCACATGAGATGTGATCAGATCTGAAATTAGAAAAAATTAAAATTAAATGATTTGGATCTAAGATTAGAAGATATGCATGACTAGTTCTAGAATAGAATAGTTCTATAGAATAGTCTTGCATGTTTTTCAATTTAATTTGATTAAATCATATTTTAGATCTATTTATTTACTATTTTTTGATATTATAATGGTTATAATAACATCTAAAAAATAGCAAATAAAATTATTTAATTTTAAACATCATATGAGATATGATTGATGCATGTCTAGACTAGTTGTAGAATAGTTCTACATAATTATCTAGATTAGAATTTATTTTGATTAGATCAATTTAAATCTAATTTTTTAGATTATTATGAGATAATTTAGATCTAAAAATATGCATGATTCGATACATGAGATGTATGCAAAATATGCCATGATTAGATCTAATTTGTATATGAGATATATGATATAGATCTAAAACTGTTTTGTAGTATTGCATGTTCCTGATTAAGGCATTCCTCTTGGCCGTCCGGTCATAAGAATGAAGAAGGGTTTAAAGGCCCTCTCTTCCCATTCGATGGGGTGTTCTTATGATGTGTAGGGGTGCTGCGTGTTCGTCCTTAATCAAAAACCCAAAACTTACTTTCTGCAAAACCCTAGATCCTGAAACCCTAGGATTTATTGTGCATATTTTGTTTATGAACCCTACTTAATTAAGAATTAAGTTTATGGAATATTAATTAGGTCTAAAATTGAGAATTTTAGATCTAAGACATATTCATAATACTGGGTTCGGGCTTGGGTAGCTCAATTAGGTCTAAGCGGTTGATCAAACCGAATCAAGAGTTGGTTAGATGGGATCAACAATGCTTAAATTGACCAGCCTAATAGGATTAAGTCTGGGTCAAGATCGAGTCACGATCAAGCAAGACCTAATTAGGCTCAGAGGTTAGAGTCTGGATTGTAGGCTAACCCAATTGGTTCTGGCTCAATAATTTGGTGTCTAAGGTAAGTTTGGCACATACGACCGACTGATTTTTAATTGGAAGCTACTCGACCTGAATGCATTCTTGTACGAGTTAATGGCATATTCCTTCCACCGGTCTCACTTACCTGGCCATATCTGTTGACACAGTTCTGATCTGAGGTGGTCAATAATCCGAGCTAACCCATGCCACTAGGTTAGTCATAATTGTTATGACTATGACAAGTCTAGTTTAATGAGACCTGAATCAATTCTCCCTAAGAAAAGATTAAGTCTGAGGTCTTCCACCATTGTAGATGTGCGGGCCCTTCCCGGGGTTGATTGTTCTCGGCTGGATACAGTGGCTCAGTTGCACCGGGAAGATGCAACCATGTCTATTAGGCATTGGATGCTATGGGCTGGAGGATGAGTTGGGCTCAATATTTTGGATACGGTGAGAGACTCAATTAGGAACCCAGTCTATGCAAATGGTGGGTCTGACTTAACTAAGGAGTGGATCAATATTTTGGATACGGTGAGATTCATGAATTAGAGACCAAGTTTGGGTGCACCATGATTAGAGAATCATTGAACAAGAGTTGTTCACTCATTGGCTAACCCATCACCAATAACTGTTAGGTGAGGTGATGAGTCAGTTGGTGAGACCGCACCACCCACTAGAAATCATTAATCATGGAGATTTTTGCATCTCTACAGAGGGAGTGTAGGGATCCGAGAAAATAGTGGGAGCTAATTTGTTTAAAAATAAAATTCCCTAAATAAATTGGTCAAGTCAAAATTACAGTATCTAACTAGAATCTTTGACTCTCTACAGGAAAAATGTCTGCGTCCAACCCATTGGCACGTATCCTGGACACACATAGACTGACCGGACCCAATTATAAAGATTGGCTCAGGAACTACAAAATTATTTTGGGTTCTGAGAAGTTAACCCATGTTTTGGACCAGGACCCTCCCACCTTACCAGCCCATCTGTCCACTGAACAGAGAGCGTCTCTGGAAAAATGGATAGACGAAGATAATAAGGCCAGATATTACATGTTGGGCTCGATGTCTGATGAGCTCCAGCGCCAACATGAAGATATCGGGACTGCTCGCCAAATGTTGGCTCACCTGCAGGAGATGTTTGGTGAACAGAGTCGCGCAGCCAAATATCAAGTCACGAAATGACTTTTTAAGGCTAAGATGCGTGATGGGCAGTCAGTCCAAGATCACTGTCTGATGATGATCAAGGACATGGAAGAGCTTGAGAAGCTCGGTGTGAAGTTAGACTTGGACCTGCAGAACGATATTATTCTGCAATCCTTGACTGATGCATATGGGCAATTCATCATGAATTACCACATGCATAAACTTCAAAATTCCTTGGCCGAATTAATGAATATGCTGGTTACCGCTGAGCTTTCTATGAAAGGTTCTAAAGGCTCAGTTCTTGCTATGGAATGGACTTCTTCCAAAAGAAAGTCTTATGGAAAGAAAAAGAAGTCTGTGAAAAAGCAAAAGGTGGAAGGATCAAAGAAGAAGAAGGCAGAGCCGAAGAAAAAGGCCGATGTCAAAGGAAAGTGTTTCCATTGCAACAGCGACGGCCATTGGAAGCGGAACTGCCCTACTTACCTGGCCACCCTGAAGAACAAGAAGGAAGGTCCTTCTGGAGGTATGCTCGTTATTGAGTCTAACCTTACGGTTTCTTCTGCATCCAGTTGGGTGCTTGACTCTGGTTCTAGTGCTCATCTGTGCACTTCCATGCAGGGTCTTGAGGATAGCAGGAGGCTGAGGGATGGAGACATGATCCTACGCATTGGTAATGGAGCAAGAGTTGCTGCAGTAGCCGTGGGAACATACCCTCTTCGATTACCATCTGGTTTAGACTTAGTTTTGAAAGACTGTTATTATGTGCCTGCAGCTAGCAGGAATTTGATTTCTGTTTCATGCTTAGCACAAGAAGGCTATGTGATTACCTTCTTTAAGGACCATTGTAACATTCTTTATGAAAGAAATAAAATTGCAAATGGTTTTCTTATTAATGGTCTTTATCAGCTACATATTGATGTACCTATTCTAACTATCGAGCAAAACGTGAATGCCAAATGACCTAGGGATAGTCCAAACGATAGATATCTATGGCACCTGAGATTAGGTCATATAGCAGAAGATAGGATCAACAAATTGGAGAAAAATGGGCTATTGAGTCCATTGACTTTCCGAGTCATATCCAACTTGTGAATCTTGTCTTCAAGGCAAAATGACTAAACTCCCTTTTGTAGGACATGGGGAAAGGGCCACAGATCTCCTTGCCCTAGTACATACTGATGTGTGCGGCCCATTTGATGTGCCGGCTAGAGGCAATTTTGTCTACTTCATTACCTTTATCGATGATCTATCTAGGTATGGGTATGTGTATCTTATGAGACACAAGTCTGAAGCTTTTGAAAAGTTCAAAGAATTCAGACATGAAGTAGAAAAACAAACTAGGAAAAACCCATTAAGGTTCTTCGATCAGATCGAGGAGGTGAATACCTTAGCCGGGAATTCCTAGACTATCTAAAGAAAAATGGCATAGTCTCTCAATGGACTCCACCAGGAACACCTCAACTCAACGGGATTTCAGAATGGAGAAATCGGACTCTATTGGATATGGTTCGATCCATGATGAGCTTCACAGACCTCCCTGATTTTCTTTGGGGACACTCATTGTTAACTTCAATCTATCTACTGAATAGGGTTCCCTCTAAAACCGTTCCTACCACACCGTATGAGATATGGCACGGTAAGAAACCAAGTCTGAGTCATCTCAGAATTTGGGGTTGTCCGGCTCATGTCAAAAGACAACAAGCGGACAAGTTAGAGTTTAGGTCCTTTAGAGCTCGATTCATAGGATATCCTAAAGAGTCATTAGGATACTATTTCTACATTCCAGAAGACCACAATGTGATTGTGAGTCGACATGCCATCTTTCTTGAAAAATAGTTTATTCAAGATAGCGGCATTGGAAAGCAGATCAAGCTTGATGAGAAAGTCTCACAAGTACAACGAGCTAAGGACCAATTGGAACCAAATCAGGTTGAGCCAATAAGAACACTACCTCCTCCACCTCGTAGATCGGAAAAGAGTTTTCCCGTCCCCCTGAAGAGATACTTAGGTATTATTTCAGAGGAAGTAGAGGAAATGTTCCTCGTAGGTAATGGTGCTCATGGTGATGATCCCAAAACCTACAACGAGGCGATATCAGATATCGACTCCGAGAAATGGCTAGAGGCAATGCAGTCAGAAATTGACTCGATGCACTCAAACCAAGTCTGGACCTTGGTAGATCCACCAGAAGGTATAGTACCTATTGGGTGTAAATGGATCTTCAAGAGAAAGATTGGTGCAGATGGGAAATGTGGAGACATTCAAGGCTAGACTAGTGGCAAAAGGTTATAGTCAATGCGAAGGCATTGACTATCAGGATACCTTTTTCCCAGTGGCTATGCTAAAATCCATCCGCACATTGCTTGCCGTTGCAGCCTATTTCGATTATGAAATATGGCAAATGGACGTGAAAACGGCATTCCTAAATGGATATCTTGAGGAAGATATCTATATGGAACAGCCGCTAGGTTTCACATCCAGTGATACTGATCACAAGGTTTGCAAGCTGCAAAGGTCCATATATGGACTTAAGCAAGCATCTCGGAGCTGGAACACTCGTTTCAATGATGTGATCAAAAAGTTTGGTTTCATCAAAAATGAAGAGGAACCATGTGTTTTCAAAAAGGTCAGTGGGAGCGCTGTTGTCTTCCTCGTATTGTACGTGGATGACATCCTCCTTATTGGGAATGATATTCCCATGTTGACGACAGTCAAAATATGGTTGTCCAAGGAATTCTCCATGAAAGACCTAGGTGAAGCATCCTTTATTCTAGGAATTAAGGTCTATAGGGATAGACCGAATAGGATGCTAGGACTTTCACAGAAGATGTACATAGAGGAAGTACTAAAGAGGTTTAGTATGGAAAACTCTAAGAGGGGATTAATACCCTTCAGACATGGTATTCATCTTTCCAAGAAGATGTGCCCTAGCACACCTGAGGAAATAGAATGCATGAGCAAGATCCCTTATGCTTCTGCAATAGGGAGCCTCATGTATGCCATGCTATGTACACGACCTGATATAGCCCATGCTGTGAGTGTCACAAGCAGATATCAGTCAAATCCAGGTGAAGAACACTGGACTTCTGTGAAATGTATCCTTAAGTACTTGAGAAGAACTAAGGATATAATGTTGGTCTTTGGTAATGGAGAACTCCAAGTCCAGGGATACACAGACTCAGATTTCATGTCCGATATAGATGATCGAAAGTCGACATCTGGGAGTCTGTTTATGTGCAATGGTGGTGCTGTCAGCTGGAAAGAGTTCCAAGCAAAGTGGTGATACCACCTCATCCACGATTACCTCGAGAAGGGTTACGTCGAGGTCAAGAGAGTCAACTCCTCAGATAATGTGGCAGACCCACTTACAAAGCCGTTGGGCCAGCAGAAGATCGAAGCCCACCTTGAGAAGATGGGACTTAGACTTGTAGCCAATTGGCTTTAGGATAAGTGGGAGATTGTTAGATATATGTGCCCTAGAAGCCAGAATTGGCTGACACTTGTAATACACTTCTAGGGGCAAAATTATAATTTTGACTAAAATCAATAAAATGGGTTATTTTCTATCACATATGTGTATTTAGTGTCTGTGATACATCCTTTGAGTTAATGGTAATGATAATTCATATTTTCAAGAGTTGAAAATTTAAGACATGAATAATCATTATTAACTCATAAATTGCTCCCGACCATAGGATCATCACGAGGATGGTGATTGATCCGAAAGGTTGGTGTACAATCGCTTCTCTTTAGTAGATGAGTCTTGAGTCTACGGTGTGGAGACACCGGAGCGAGAGTACAGGTACTCGTTAGAGAACGAGGGCACTGAGCGTGACCACCTCGAGTAGTCATTAGGGAGTCTACCTTCTCGTCAATGACTGACTCGATGCTGCAGTAGTGTGTCTGGTTCTTTGACCTGAGGTGCATCGGCAGTTCACCTTGAGGGTGTTATAGTTTGACTACACCATTACTCGGATCTCCTAGCCATATGGAACCCTGAGGTGTATGTTGGCTATAGCATGTTCATTGTAGGAACTGGATGGCATCAAGATGGAATCTATCTACCTCGGTGGTAGAGGAGCAGCCCTATGATAATCATGAGAATCAAGTCCAGAAGCCCATGGCCATGGCAGAGTGAAATAATAGAAAGAGTTTCTATTTAAATTTTCACATTGGACTCGAATCGAATGATTACATCATATGACAGAAACTAGGGTTTGACGAGTTTACCTTAACCCTAATCTGATCGGGGCTCAAGATAGAAGAACTTAATCACACAGGTAGCTGCACCAAGAGGTTCGCATTCAGCTCTGATGGGTTGCCACCATATACTGCTAGGTGTCACTGGATGGATTTTGGGAGCAATTAGAATGATTTAGATGATCGATCATTCTAGCTATTTGAATCAGAAGAGTTCTGATCCATCGAAAGGAGTTTCGATGATGTCGATGATAGAGATCATGACATATCCCATTACCATATAGAACTGAACCTAACTGGGTCACACAAATAAGGGTTTGAATCTGGTGATCATCAATTGAACTGATCTAGTTCAATTGATCTGAATGAGATTCAATTAGGTTCAAGGAAATCGTGCTAGCACTCGATTGAACCTAACGTTCTTCTTTTGCTATCATAAATAAGTTGTCCTGTCTGAGCCAAAGGAGTTTGTGCTCAATCAGAGGCCTTCATATGGTCTAACTGGAGGTTGTCCAAGTGAAAAAAGGTTGTCTTATTTTGTAAGACATTACCTACCATTTTTGGTCACCTATCATTTCTTGTTCTTTGACTTTGGTCAAAAGTTTACCTTTGACTGGTTAAACGTTGACCATTGACACTTTGACTTTTGACCACATGTCACACACCTATTGGAGAGCTGGTGGGGCCTATCCCCCTGCCAGAACCTGGCAAAGAAAAGGGCGCACACCACCCTAGGCGTGTGCCCAAGTTGGAGGTGCCTAGGAGTCCTTGTTGGACAAGGACTCCATCTCCTTTTTGGATTCCAATTAGAGTTCTTCTAAGAACCAACTTTGACTGATCTTAGGCACCCTCTAAGGAGGAATTAGGGGACTCTATTCCCACCAATCAGATTTAGATCTGATTTCATAAAGGATTGTGATTGGTTGGGAAGAAGAGGAGTTGGATCACAGGTTGTCTATAAATAAAACCCTGTACCCAACTCAGATTGTGACATGGATTGAATAAGAGTTTCCATACGCCCCAAGACTGCCTCTCCCCTCCTTCTCCATGCCAAACTACCTTCTCCCCTTGCTCTCCACGTCCAAAAGGAGTTTTGGATTTTTGTTGGTGCGATTCAAGCAAGAGAAAGGCGATCAAAAGCAAGAAGGCTGTGCTGCTGCAAAGGATGACTGCTGATCTTCAAAAGGAGTTTTGAAGATCCTCCAGATCAGATCCAGATCTGATTTTTGGAGATGTGATAGAGAAGAAGAGGATCTCCAGATCCAGCCCGAGTGGATACCGATAGAGGCTAGGCGCTTGCGTGGCTAGATCCAGAACCTTCCGCTGCATACAGGATCATCAATAGGGTAATAGGATTACCCAAATTAGGTAAATTAAATTTGATTTAATTTATCCTTATTTATTTTATTTATTAAAATAATATTAATCAGATCTGAAACATCCCAAATTTGATACAGATCAAAGAGAAATTTTTGAAATATATCTCTTGATCTTATCAGATCTGAATGAACCTGGACCGAAAAATCAGGATTTTCCTTCAAGAGGCCCTGACAACGACCCTAATGTGCCCCTACAGTTCATTAAAAATAGGAGGAGAACCTCATCCTAACGTGAGCAAAGTCGAAGACCTCATCGATATAAGATAAGATGGAGGGAGTGGCCCTACCGACGATCCTAACGCACCCTCGTAAGCCATGTTAAGAACAAAAGAAAAGCCTCGTCCTAACATAAGCAAAAGTCAGAACCTCATAGACCAAAGATGTGGAGAAGGAAGAAGCTCGGTAGAGAATCCCTACACGTGCTTTCTCCCGACAACCTAACTATGTGTTAGATGGTCCCGCCTCCTTGTCATCTTCCTCCTCCCAAAAGCCAAGGTCAACCTCGAGGAACGTTCGGGCTATCCTACCTTCGCACGCTTCCTGTTCGAACTCGATAGGAGTTAAGATCTTCTTCAATCTCGGCTAGAGATAAGATCTCCTCCAAGCTTCAACCTCAATAGGAGATAAGATCTTCTTCAACCTCAATAGCACATAAGATCTCCTTCAACCTCGGCTGGAGATAAGATCTTCTCTGAGCTTTAACTTCAACAGAAGATAAGATCTCCTTCAACCTCGGTCAGAGATAAGATCTTCTCTGAGCTTCAACCTCAACAGGAGATAAAATCTCCTTCAATCTCGATCGAAGATAAGATCTCTTTCGAGCTTCAACCTCAACAGGAGATAAGATCTTCTTTAACCTCGGCTGGAGATAAGATCTCTCCCAAGCTTTATCTTCAACGAAAGATAGGATCTCCTTCAACCTCGACTGAAGATAAGATCTTTTCTCGAGCTTCAACCTCGATCAGAGATATGATCTCCCCCGAGCTTCAACTTCAATAGGAGATAAGATCTCCTTCAATCTCAATAAGAGATAAGATCTTCTTCAACCTCGATCAGAGATAAGATCTTCTCCGAGCTTCAGCTTCAAACAAAAGATAGGATCTCCTTCAACCTCAGCTGAAGATAAGATCTCTCCTGAGCTTCAACCTCAATCGAAGATAAGATCTATCCTGAGCTTCAACTTCAATAGAAGATAGGATCTCCTTCAAACTCGACCGAAGATAAGATCTCTCCCGAGCTTCAACTTCAATAGAAGATAGGATTTCCTTCAACCTCGATCGGAGATAAGATCTTCCCGAGCTTCAACTACAATAGAAGATAGGATCTCCTTCAACCTCAGTTGGAGATAAGATCTCCTTCGAGTTTCAACCTCAACTGAAGATAGGATCTCCTCCGAGCTTCAACTTCAACAGGAGATAAGAATCTTCTTTAACCTTGGCTGGAGATAAGATCTCTTCCAAGCTTCAACTTCAATAGGAGATAAGATCTCCTTCAACCTCAACTGGAGATAAAATCTCTTTCAACCTCGATCGGAGATAAGATCTCTCCCCAAGCTTCAACTTCAAAAAAGAAGATAGGATCTTCTTCAACCTTGGTTGGAGATAAGATCTCCCTCGAGCTTCAATCTCGACTGAAGATAAGATCTCCCCTGAGCTTCAACTTCAATGGGAGATAAGATCTCCTTCAACCTCGGTCGGAGATAAGATCTTCTCCGAGCTTCAACTTCAACAAAAGATAGGATCTCCTTCAACCTCGACTGAAGATAAGATCTTCCCCGAGCTTTCAACCTCGGTTGGAGATAAGATCTCTCCCAAGCTTCAATTTCAACAGAAGATAGGATCTCCTTCAACCTCGACTGAAGATAAGTCTCCCTCGAGCTTCAACCTTAATAGGAGATAAGATCTCCTTCAAACCTCGGCCAGAGATAAGATCTCTCCCGAGCTTTAACCTCAATAGAAGATAAGATCTCCTTCAACCTTGGCTGGAGATAAGATCTCCTGAGCTTTTAACTTCAACAAGAAATAAGATCTCCTTCAACTTCGATTGGAGATAAGATCTCTCTCGAGCTTCAACCTCAATAGGAGATAAGATCTCCTTCAACCTCAATAGAAGATAAGATCTTCTTCAACCTCGATCGGAGAATAAGATCTCTTTTGAGCTTCAACTTCAACAGGAGATAGGATCTCCTTCAACCTCGGCTAGAGATAAGATCTTCTCCGAGCTTCAACCTCAACAGAAGATAAGATCTCCTTCAACTTCGGATGGAGATAAGATCTTTCTGAGCTTCAACTTCAACAGAAGATAGAATCTCTTTCAACCTCGGTTGGAGATAAGATCTTCTTCGAGCTTCAACTTCAAAGGAAGATAAGATCTCTCTCAACCTCCATGGGAGATAAGATCTCTTCCGAGCTTCAACTTTAACTGAAGATAAGATCTCTCTCGAGCTTCAACTTCAATAGAAGATAAGATCTCCCCCGAGCTTCAACCTCAATGGGTGTAGAGCCTGGAAAAAAACTTCGGCAGTCATCTTTTTGATACTTCCTTCCTTCAAATTTTGAACTTGGGAGTGGAGGAACTAGTGTTGGGGATAAACCCTGCTCCCGTCGAAGTTTGGTCTGATGCTTAGCCTAATGTAGCTGGTAATCATGGAAGAGCTTCGATTGAGAATTCTTCCTCCAACGGTCAAATCCTTTTCGAACTCCTTCGATAGCCGAACTCCTTCAACAACCAAACTCCTCTAACGATCGGACCCCTCCCGGACTCCTCTAGCAGTCGAACTCCTTTCGGACTTCTCTTTCAACTAAACTTCTCTCAAACTTCTCCTTCAATCGAACTTCTCCATCAGTCGGACTCCTTTCGAACTTTTCCTTCAGTCGGACTCCTTCCAGACTTCTCCATCCAAATTTCTCCAATAGATTACTTTCAGATTTCAACTAGCATTCCTCCCGGATGATTTTCTCTAACCGTATTTCTTTTAGAAGTCCAAACTTCTCTAAAATTGATGTATGTCAAAGCTCTTCACCAACCGATGCCTGCTTTCTCCGAACTTCGATTATTAAATCTCGACGAATGGGCACATCACAACAATGAACACCTCTCTCCATAACAAACTCTATGTAGCCCCGAGCAGCTCATTACCGAATGGTTACGGCTATCACTATCAGTCTGCTACAGATGGTGCCCCTCTCCATAACAAACCTCACGTGGCTCCGAGTGGTCCGCTATCAGATGGCTATGGCTGTCACTATCAGTCTACTACAGATGGTACTTTTCTCCATAATAAACTCCATGCGGCTTCGAGTGGTCTGCTATTGGATTGCTATGGCTGTCACTATCAATCTACTCTAAGCTTCGTCTATAAAAGAGATCCTTCAGATACATTTTCTTTAAGCTCTTTTCTTCTTCCCAAAATTCTACTAAATTCTTTCCTAAATACTCCATTTTTTTTGGCCAAAAAAGCTGACTTGATCATCAGAGAATTCTGCTGAATTTTTATGATGAGAATACATACAGAGGAATATGACATACTATGTTGATTATGTTTCACAAATACTCAAAAGTCGGCAGCTACAAATACAATACCTTGGAATGGTGGTGCACAAAATAAATGTCAATTGCATAGCATTAAATGCGTAGATGAAATGAATTGCCAGAACACTCAAATCCAATCTCATCATTGGGCAATCCCATTTAATTCCATATTTTCTCATGAAATAGAAGATTATTTTCCAAAATGGTCAAGTGTGATAGCTCCATCAAGAATCCAACATTCCTACGTGATCGTTCCATCTATCACGATCGAATTCCTCGGTCATGAGATCGCACGTGAGCTGCACATGCCAATGCCATGCCCCCGAATCCTAATCCCGAAGCTAATTAAGACCCAAAAGCCACGAGCAACATAGCGAAAGGTGGCGGAAGCCGGGGAGGGAAAATGAGGAGTCATTAGGACTCTTGCAGGCCCTTCCTCTCCTGTAGCTAACTTGACCCCATCGGCACCTCCTACATCATAGCCCCAAGCTCGCTACCACGGCCCTACCTCTCCGACGGTAGCCCTATCTCGCCTACCTCCCCATGGCCCCGTTCCAACCGATCTGACCACATGGCCCCTGTCTCACCGCCCCTGGTCTGTGGCCCCAATCTTGCAAACCCGTCCTTATCATTATGAGTAGCGACAATAGCGATAATATTAGTATCGACTGATATTGTCTAGTATTAATGATGGCATTAGCGATGGCTAGTATCATCACTATAATTTAATTAAATATTTAATTAATTAATTAAAAATTAATTAATTAACTAAAAATTATTTAATTATTTAAAAATTAATTAATTAAAAATTAATTAATTAGATAATTAATTAATTAATTAGTTGCATGGGATTTGGATCTCGGCATGCAGAGTGTTCGGATTAAGAGAAGATGTGAGGCAATATTGCAAATATGGATTGGGGCATGCCTGCGTGCCCGAGCCTTAAGTTATAGCTGGCATCAAAGGCATTTGACCCTCACATATCCTATGTGCTCAAGCTGAGAGTTAGTGCCGGATAGCATTAATTATGTGTTAATTTGAATAAAATTCGTATTGTATAGAATGATAGACTAGTCAATTGATTGCGTACATATTCTAATATATCCATACATTTATTTATTTTTATATGGATAAAAGAATTATGTACATTGATCAATTAATTGTCCACTATGGATGGTTTGAAAAATGCAAGTAATTGTATAGGTCATTATAGTAATCAAATGGTATGCTGAGGGTTTGAAAAAAATTTTGGACATAATTTTTTTTTGTTCTCCCTATATGGAGAACTAAAGAGAAATACTGTCGAAATTTCTTTTAACCCCTATTGCATATCTTTTGATTACTTTAATGGATCAATAGAATTAATGTATTTTTCAAATAGGATAGGATCTATCTTTACCTATTAGTTAATGATAGGATGCATTAACTTATTATGTAAGCCATTTTGAATGATAAAATAATATTTAGCAATTATCTTGTACTTATGTATATGCAGAATTCTTAGATAATCTGCCATGGATCATAGTTAGATGGACTGTTGAGTAGTTGACGGAAAGTTTCTGTTGAATATAAGGAGGGTATAGAGTACTTCTATGATTTTATTTCTGAAAATACGGCACTCTTATATTAAAGATGGGTCCTTGTAATAGAAGTAGTAATATAGAAATATTTGATAGGGATATAATTACTGTCCATTTGTATAAGAATGGATTTATGCCCAACTATAAGTATTGATACCCGCATGGAGAGATATGGAAGAAAGTTACAAGGATTAGACCCTAGCAAGACATAGACACAGATAGAATAGTAAATATGGTTATGAACGCAACTGGTCCTGAATTTAACTAGAATATGGAGAATGATCAAGAAGCTAGCAGCGGTGATTTCTATAATATGCTGAAAGATGCTGATGAACCACTATGACCGATATGTGAAACACACACTATACTATCGATTCTATCAAAGTTGTTGAACTTAAAGGTCGAGTTTAATATGATGGTCAATTGTAATGATATGATGGTAGCAATAATAAAGAAAATGCTATTGAAGGATGAGAAGCTTGTTGAGAGCTTATATGCTTAGAAAGAATGGTGAAAGCATTAGGCATGCGATATGAGAAAATAGATGCATACTATAATGATTACATACTTTTCTATAAAGAGAATCAATAGAAGAGCTCATGCGATGTATGCAGAGCAAAATACTTTAAGCTGAGGTAAAAGGGTAGGAATTAGAAGGACATACCATACAAGGTTCTTCAATACTTTCATCTCACTTCTAGACTTTAGAGGCTCTACTTATCCAAGAATACTATCAAACAGATAAGATGGCACAAAAAAAGATCATGCAAGCACCCCGATATGATATGTCATCCATCGGGCAGTGAGGCATGGAAGCAATTTGATGCTTGTCACCTTTTATTTGCTCAAAAATCATGCAATGTCTGGCTGGATCTATCTACAGATGGCTTTACACCATTCGATCATGCAGTCGCCTCTTATTTATGTTGGCCAATCTTTATTACTTTATACAATCTGCCATCTGGGATGTGCATGAAAGAACATAACATCTTTCTTATATTACTCATTCCTAGATCACAATATTTTGGTAGAAGTATTGATGTACATCTAAGGCCTCTTATTGATGAGATAAAATTATTATGGTACGATGGCATTCGTACTTTTAATGCATCAAAAAAATAAAATTTTGTAATGAATGCTGCATTGATGTGGACCATTAGTGATTTTTCTACTTATGGCATATTGTCAGGATAGAACACTCATAGAAAGCTAGCATGTCCCTATTATATGGAGAATACAAAATTATTTCAGCTTGAGCATGGTTGTAAGCCCTGCTGGTTCAATTGTCATTGTTAATTTCTTCCCGAGCATCATTCTTTACAAAAGTAGCATGTCCCTATTGAGAGCTTATATGCTTTGAAAAAATGGTGAAAGAATTAGGCATGCGATATGACAAAATAGATGCATACCGTAATGATTACATGCTTTTCTATAAAGAAAATCAATAGAAGAGCTCATGCGATGTATGCAGTGCAAAACAGTTTAAGTTGGGGTAAAAGGGTAGGAATTAGAAGGACATACCATACAAGGTTCTTTAATACTTTCATCTCACTTCTAGACTTTAGAGGCTCTACTTATCTAAGAATACTACTGGACAGATAAGATGGCACAAAAAAAGACCATGCAAGCACCCTGATATGATATGTCATCCATCGAGCAGTGAGACATGGAAACAATTTAATGCTTGCCATCTTTTATTTGCTCAAAAATCATGTAATGTCCAGCTGGGTCTATCTACAGATGGCTTTACACCATTCAGTCATGCAGTAGCCCTTTATTTATGTTGGCCAGTCTTTATTACTCTAAACAATCTGCCACCTGGGATGTACATGAAAGAACATAACATCTTTCTTATATTACTCATTCCTGGATCACGATATTTTGGTAGAAGCATTGATGTATATCTAAGGCCTCTTATTGATGAGCTAAAATTATTATGGTACGATGGCATTCGTACTTTTAATGCATCAAAATAAATAGAATTTTGTAATGAATGCTACATTGATGTGGACCATTAGTGATTTTTCTACTTATGAGATGCTATCAGGATAGAGCACTCATGGAAAGCTAGCATGTCTCTATTGTATGGAGAATACAAAATCATTTCAGCTTGAGCATGGTCGTAAGCCCTGCTGGTTCGATTCTCATTATCAATTTCTTCCCGAGCATCATTCTTTACAAAAGTAGCAGGACAGTTTCAGGAAGAATAAAATAGAGAAGGACCATGCACCCAGCAACTTAGTGGTATGAAAGTGTTTCAGAGGATATCCCAGTTGGATGAAGTCCTATTTGGCATTGAATTTGACAAGTAGAAGCCTCGAGGATTTGGTAGAACTCATAACTGGGTGAAGCGAAGCATTTTCCAAGAATTGCCATACTGGTCCACCAATTTGATCCATCATAATCTTGATGTAATGCATATCAAGAAGAATGTATTCGATAATATGAAGTCCTATTTGGCATTGAATTTGACAAGTAGAAGCCTCGAGGATTTGGTAGAACTCATAACTAGGTGAAGCGAAGCATTTTCCAAGAATTGCCATACTGGTCCACCAATTTGATCCATCATAATCTTGATGTAATGCATATCAAGAAGAATGTATTCGATAATATCTTTTATACTATTATGGATGTCAAGGGAAAAATGAAGGACAATCCTAAGGCTCGATCAAATATCAAGAATATATGCAAGCATCCTCTATTAAAGCTAGTTAAAGTGTCACCTGAAAAATTTTTGTAACCAAAAGCATCTTATACCTTAACAAGGGAGCAGTTGAAGGATATTTGTGAATGGTGTAAAAGTCTTAAATTCTCATATGGTTATGCAAGTAATTTAGCTTGGTGTGTCAATATCAAAGATTGCAGATTCTATGAGCTAAAGAGCCATGACTGCCATGTATTCATGCAATGATTACTTTCATTAGCTTTGCATGATCTCCTTCCCAACTCCATATGGAGTTCTTTGATCGAGATTAACCTTCTTTTCAGATATATTTATGCTACCAAACAATTCACCGACCACATCTCCAGTCTTGAGGCTAGCAGTGTAGAGACCATATACAAGTTGGAGAAAATGTTCTCTCCCAGCTTCTTTGACTCCATGGAGTATCTCGTGATTCATCTAGTGTATGAAGCTAGGGTGGGGGTTCTAGTTCAATATAGGTGGATGTATCAATTTAAAAGATATATGCACAGTCTCAAAAAGAAAGTAAAAAATAAGATTCGAGTCGAAGATTCTATTATAGAGGCTTATATAATAGAAGAGATTTTAAATTTCAACACTATTTTAATCTCAGTGTGCAAATCAAGCTGACTCAAGTAGGTCAAAATGATGCTGGTGGTGCTGAGAAATTAGAGCGAAAGATCTCAATATTTGCCTATGCTGCTTGAAAATTTAGGCTCGAGATTCATCGGATTTTCTCTGATACTGAACTTCGATAGACAGAGATATATATTTTGCTAAACTGCATAAAGGTCGATCCATATATCTTGTAAGTGTCCATCATAATTCCAATTTTATAATCACTTATTTCAGTATGCTTATCTTATGCATATTTTAGCAATATGATAAGATGCTGAAAGAAGAAAATCCGAGCATAAGTGTGAAGAAATATCAACATGGCGCTCAAAGAAGTTTGTATGTTGGTTCCGTCAATTGGTCATTCAAGATAGCGAGTCCATACCAAGGAAGCTAAGACCATTAGATTCCAGGCCTGAAAAATATATGACATGCTATAATAGCTGTAACGTAAATAATTTCAAATTTTACACCTAGCAATATGAAAATTATAAAAACACATTGAACAGTGATATGTATATAAAAGATAGCTAGTGGGAAGCTAAGCCGAAGAGTGACTACTATAGAATCCTCGAAGAAGTAATTAAGATGAGAAATATTAGAGGTAATAGTATCATTCTATTTAAGTGCCAATGGTTCGATACCGACAATGGTACGAAGGTTTATCCACGATACAGGCTTATTGAGATCAAACATGGATCAAAAGCTTATGTCAATGACCTATTTATACTAGCTGCACAAGCTTCAATTATAACCTTTCACAAGAAAACAAAAAGAATTACGTATGAAATATTCGGCCATTAGACTAAAAAGAAGAGGCAATCAAAGCAGAAGGAAAAGAGCAAACTTTAGGAGGGCCAAAAAGAGGAGAGATGATAAGCATCATAAATTCACCAATAAAAGTATTAATTTATCAATTAATTGATATTAATTTTTAAGAATTAATAATCAATTTATATATAATTTTTGAAAAATTCATATTTTTATTAATTAAAAAATTAATTAAAAAATAATAAAAATTAATAAAAATTAAAAAATAAAATTTTATTATCAATAGAAAGAGCTCATTTTTTTGATCACAACGAAATAAATTTCAAGTAAAACGGAGCTAAAATGAAAAAGATATGAATTTTTAAAAATATAAAATAAATAAAAATTAAATAAAAAAGAAAACGGCTCAGCCGGCTCCGCAAGCCGAGCCACCAAGCCAAGCCGAGCCATCAAGCCGACTCAGCCGTTGAAGCCATCAGCCGGTCCACGATCCAGGCGTGGACCGCCAGCTCAGCAAATTCCGGCGAATCAGAGATTGCCACGTGGTGGACCTAGACCCCTTAAGGGTCTACAGAAATTTATCGCGGCTCACAAGGGTAATTCAGTCTTTTCGTCCGACAACAGCGGCGCTGATTGGTTGCGGTGTGCGGTGCGGCCGGTCCACGCGGTCCATGGGAACAGTTATTGCGCGATCGGACGGATGTGGTTGTTTGCGGTCAGGATCGGACGGCTGTGGTTGCTTCCGAATTTTATTCAGATACAAACATCACGCGGATCACCATCGGACGGCAGCGCTCGATCCAGGCGATGATCCGACGGTCCAGAACGCTGCCGGCGGCGATCAAGACTCCCGAAGCGCGATTTGCGGCCAGATTTCCTCGATCAAGCGCGATCCAACGGCCAGAATTTAATCCGACCCGATCTGAGCTTATCTGCATCCGATTTTGATGATTTTTGGACCGTTGGATTCCTGTTGAACGGCTGGATTTTATCAGATTTATCAGAGTCATATCAGAGCTATTTTGATTCAAATTTTATCCAAATTTCTTTGTATTTTTGATGATTACAAAGGCTATTAGTCCCATATTGCCTTTAGAAAAAATATCCAGCCCTCCTAGCTCTATAAAAAGGACCCCAGGCCATCAGAAATCAATATCTCCGATCAAGGTGAAGCTTTGGTACAGGGCGAAGCCAGGCTATGGGTTAAAGGCTGCTTCGAAGCAACGGGTGCCGAGAAGAAGAGCCGAGCTTCTACACCATCTTTCTGCCAATGCCGATCCAAGATCAGAGATCAGGCTATTTTATTTTATTATCTTTTCTTTTTAAATTTTATGTATTTAAATTCTAAAATTTTAAGTTAATAAAAATTTTATTTTTGCATTTTAATTTCTTGCTTTTTATTTTTATTGTAATTTAATTTCTGCACTTTAAATTATTGCTTTGCAAGTAGATGCTAAGATCTAACTAGTAGATCTTAGTACCAAGTTTAAATTCCTGCATCTTTTAATTTTTCAATTTTCCGACTTCACTTTTGATCCTAAAACTCCTTTTCTTCTTTTTCTTTTCAAAAATCAAAGATTTCAAATCTAAAAACACTACCTTCCCTGTGGATTCGACCCGACTCACTACTATCTACGCAATTTTCAATGATTTTAAGAAGTCGGATTAAACTGATAAACACGGTGTCTTAACGACAGCATCGCGTTCCCTATCAAGTTTTTGGCGCCGTTGCCGGGGAAGGCACGGATATTAAATTTTTGATCTCTTTGATTTTTCTATAAATAAATTATAAATAAAATTTTTATTTTCTTACTAATTTTTTTTATTATTTTGCAGGAAAAGAAAAAAAGAACAAAAAGAATCAGAAGTTTTGCCTGGTGAGATCAATCCTAACCCTAGTTCTCTTTTCTTTTTATTTTATTTATTTATTTATTTTATTTTTAAATTAATTTAAAAAAATATTCCATTTAAACCTAATTAAAAGCCTCATGATAAGATTAGAAATCCTAACTGTTTAGAGCATGCATCATATTAGTTTTATTTTTATTTTTATTTTTTTTGGTGATTGCTGGAGGCAAGGTAAGCCTTTCAGAATTACAATTAGTTGCATGCATCTAGTTTAAATTGCATAAGAACCCTTTGATTGAATTTTTTTTTTTTCATGCATATTCATATTAAATCAAATTAAGGGCACAACCCAATTAAACAAGATAAGGTGGGGATTTGATCACCCTTCCTTAGCCCACAAACAACCAACCAAGCATCCTGCATTGACCTAAGCCTTTAATTTTAAAATCAATTAGACATCAACCCTAGGAACTCGAGCTCAATAGGACAAGGAATCCTAAGAGTTGAACCGGGTTAGGATAAGTCAATTTGACTGGTGTCTAGGAAAGTGGTTCAGGGACGATTGGGCCCGAAGGAAGGTGGTTTCTAATTGGTTCCGTTCGCTTACCTGGCCAAGCATAATTGGTGTCTAAGGCAAGCAACGGGGGGACTCCCACCGACCTTACACTTACCTGGCTAGTTGATTGGCTAATCCTACACTTGGAGGGCTTGAAGGTGACCTTGGCAGTTAGGAGCTGTCTAGATCTAGGATAACCCTTAGTCAGGATTGATTGACCAACTTGATTGCTAACCAACATCAAACTTAATTAAACCTAATTCTTCTCTTTCTTCTTAGTTCTAGGACTCCTTAGGACCTCTTCTTTAGAACTCTTCTTTCTTTCTTTTTCTTACTCCTCTAAAAATAAAATAAAAATAAAATAAAATAAAAATTAAACTAACTAAAAATTAATAATTAAATTAAATTAAAATTAATAAATAAAAATAATTAAAAAAAAATTAATTTTTAATATAATAAAATAATAATAATAAAAAAAATAAAAAAAAAATATTCTAAAAATTTTTAAACCATACATTAGGGTTACACTAATACATGCATGGTAGGAAATCGCTTTTTCTGATTTAGTTGAACTTAATTGAATGGTTGATTCACATTAAACATAATAATCAAATGGCTAATATGAATCTAATAGTCCAAAAATTAGATAAAGTTGACCTTCTTGATCAGAAAATAGATCAACTCCTAACCCTAGGTCAACAATCTCCTGCACATTCACATCATCTTCTAATTATCAGGAGAAGTTATTCAATCTGTGCTAGTCCAACCCATCATGTAAGTGAATATCCTATGACTGCACAGTTTCCATATTTTATCCAAGAACAAGTTCAAGCTACTCAAGGATACTCCAAATTGATTAATGACCCATTTTCAAATTCATATAATTCAGATTGGAGTAACTTTAATTTTTCTTGGACATCCCAACAGACTCAGGCTCAGACCCAAATTTCACTTGAGCAAAATTATCAAAATTATGCCTATAATAATGGTCAGCCTAGTCAGTTTAACCAGCCATCATATTATAATCAGCCTTCATACCCACCTCCTCAACAGACCAATCTAGCTGATGATAGATTTAACCAACTTCAACAATTAATTCTAACTCAACAGCAATCTATCGCCAGACTAGAAGCTCAAATAGGATAATTAGTTGAGTCTAACATGAGGAGAGAACTAGATCAACTACCGAACCTACCAATTTCAAATAACCCACCTAATGACCACCAACCACCTGGATTAAATTATCAATCTAATGTTTCATCTAAGAATCTCCAATTTGAGAATACCAAAGTAATTCCTGAACTTAAAAGCTATAGGATTCTTATGGACCCATACCAAGACCAGGTGAGAGAGGCTAGTACTGATGCTAGCCAAAATAAAAATTTAGAGGAACTGGTTAGTACTGAGACTAACCACATAGAAGAACCCAAGCCAGGAATTAGTACTGATGCTAGTTCCAGTTTAAATGAGATAGAAATAAGGGAAAAGAGAATAGATGATTTACCCGAGACTTATAAACCTAATGTCCTATTCCCTTCAACCCTAGAAGCTGGTTCTTCTTATAAAAATCAAAAGGCATGTAATGAAATGTCAATGGAGTTGTTTAAGCAGGATCACATTAATTTACCTCCAGAATTAAAACCGCCTTTAGTCACCATTCCAGCACCCATTGAATCAAACTTAACTCCTAAAACTCCATTCATGAGCATTTTAGAAGAACAAATAGGAGTAATTCTTAATAAACATGGGTCTGAGAATGGAATCATAAAATATATCCCAAAAATTAACAGTGAATATATCAATAATGGGATTAAAAATCAACATCAACTTTCTGAGATTGGCAATCCAAAACCATTGGAATTTGTCAATCCAATATTCGACACAGGATAGTGAGCTACATTGTGTCTGGCTGAAGACGGTAAACTTAGCGCTTGTTGGGAGGCAACCCAATATTTAGTTTTTATCTAATTTATCTTATTTTTTTTTTTAGGATAATTTGAATAAGTTGGAGGGAGAGCTCAAATTTTCAAAGGCATGTGCTGGACCAAAAAATAAATAAATAAATAAATAAATAAATAAATAAAAATAAAAAAATATATATACTGAGTTAGGTGTATTCTTCCATGTTCTTTATTACATCCTTTATTTTTTCTTCTCCATTGAGGACAATGTCGATTAAGTTGGGGGGAGAGAAAAATAAAAATTTTAAAATTTTAAGTCCTCGAAAAAGTTAGTATTTAGTATTTAGATACTTGATTATGCTTAAGAATCGAATTAAAACTAAGCATTTTTAAAAGAAAATTGATACACAGATCAGAGAATCTATGAGATATTGAGGAATCAAGTATTAAGAAAATTCAATAAAGAGTTAAGTCCAGAACATAAAAAATTTTTTCTTGGAGCATTTCTAATTATTTTCTACTAGCATCAAAGAAAAGTCTACTTTTTATAGGCTTGTGTAGGGTAACTATACGTTTCTTCATATAAAAATTTATTTTAATAAAATAGTTTCCAAGTACTTCTCACTGAGTAACCGGGCCTCTTTGCCTAAGCAAGCATTGAGTTTCGCGTCAAAAGGTGGGAAGGGCAAAGAAGCTCGTTGTAAAGCTAGTCTTAACTCGTAGCCTATTTGATTCGAGCTAGTAAGCCCGAGGGGTATTCTATACCTAGTGCCCTAAAGCCAACTGGTTTGGGAGTCATTGGCCCAAGACTCGCTACATGGATCAAATAGAAAGCTTAAGGAGTTAAGACACTCAATAGTGGTACAACGTTAAAAAAAAAAAAAAAAAAAAAAAAAAAAAAAAAACATTGGTTTCCCACCGAGTAACCGGGTCCCGTTGCCTAAGTAAGCAATGATATTCGCATCAAAAAGTGGGCAATGTGAAAATAAAAATTAATAAATGAAGGATGGAAGTAGCAATACACCTGCCTATATGAAAGTTTAGACAAATCAGAGATAAAAGTGGAATAATTTAGAAAAAGTTCTGAAAAATTTAATGTTCTTTACTTAATTTTTCTATTGATAAGTATTAATACCCCAATGATATATCTCATTTAAGCTCTACTGAATATCAATGGCCATTTTGAAAATTGCTTAGGTAAAATTCGAAACTCTAAAGTTAAAAGGTATTTAAAACTAAATTCTTTCTTTACTCGAGGACGAGCAAAGCTTAAGTTGGGGGGTGTGATAAGCATCATAAATTCACCAATAAAAGTATTAATTTATTAATTAATTTATATTAATTTTTAAGAATTAATAATCAATTTATATATAATTTTTGAAAAATTCATATTTTTATTAATTAAAAAATTAATTAAAAAATAATAAAAATTAATAAAAATTAAAAAATAAAATTTTATTATCAATAGAAAGAGCTCATTTTTTTGATCACAACGAAATAAATTTCAAGTAAAACGGAGCTAAAATGAAAAAGATATGAATTTTTAAAAATATAAAATAAATAAAAATTAAATAAAAAAGAAAACGGCTCAGCCGGCTCCGCAAGCCGAGCCACCAAGCCAAGCCGAGCCATCAAGCCGACTCAGCCGTTGAAGCCATCAGCCGGTCCACGATCCAGGCGTGGACCGCCAGCTCAGCAAATTCCGGCGAATCAGAGATTGCCACGTGGTGGACCTAGACCCCTTAAGGGTCTACAGAAATTTATCGCGGCTCACAAGGGTAATTCAGTCTTTTCGTCCGACAACAGCGGCGCTGATTGGTTGCGGTGTGCGGTGCGGCCGGTCCACGCGGTCCATGGGAACAGTTATTGCGCGATCGGACGGATGTGGTTGTTTGCGGTCAGGATCGGACGGCTGTGGTTGCTTCCGAATTTTATTCAGATACAAACATCACGCGGATCACCATCGGACGGCAGCGCTCGATCCAGGCGATGATCCGACGGTCCAGAACGCTGCCGGCGGCGATCAAGACTCCCGAAGCGCGATTTGCGGCCAGATTTCCTCGATCAAGCGCGATCCAACGGCCAGAATTTAATCCGACCCGATCTGAGCTTATCTGCATCCGATTTTGATGATTTTTGGACCGTTGGATTCCTGTTGAACGGCTGGATTTTATCAGATTTATCAGAGTCATATCAGAGCTATTTTGATTCAAATTTTATCCAAATTTCTTTGTATTTTTGATGATTACAAAGGCTATTAGTCCCATATTGCCTTTAGAAAAAATATCCAGCCCTCCTAGCTCTATAAAAAGGACCCCAGGCCATCAGAAATCAATATCTCCGATCAAGGTGAAGCTTTGGTACAGGGCGAAGCCAGGCTATGGGTTAAAGGCTGCTTCGAAGCAACGGGTGCCGAGAAGAAGAGCCGAGCTTCTACACCATCTTTCTGCCAATGCCGATCCAAGATCAGAGATCAGGCTATTTTATTTTATTATCTTTTCTTTTTAAATTTTATGTATTTAAATTCTAAAATTTTAATTAATAAAAATTTTATTTTTGCATTTTAATTTCTTACTTTTTATTTTTATTGTAATTTAATTTCTGCACTTTAAATTATTGCTTTGCAAGTAGATGCTAAGATCTAACTAGTAGATCTTAGTACCAAGTTTAAATTCCTGCATCTTTTAATTTTTTTTTATTTTCCGACTTCACTTTTGATCCAAAACTCTTCTTTTTTCTTTTTCTTTTAAAAATCAAAGATTTCAAATCTAAAAACACTACCTTCCCTGTGGATTCGACCCGACTCACTACTATCTACGCAATTTTCAATGATTTTAAGAAGTCGGATTAAACTGATAAACACGGTGTCTTAACGACAACATCGCGTCCTATCAATTTTAATTTTTTTATATATTAATGTATTTAAATCTAAAACATTGTTTAAATATAATTAATTTGATGAATTTATATTTTTAGAGAGCATATATCATGTCTTTCAGAGGCCAAAGTCATGCTAGTCGAGGATAGAGCTCTCGAGGAGCGAGCGATTGCATGGCCAGTTCTCATGGTTCTGCACCTCTCACATCGGGCGGTAAGCTCTAACACTTTATATATTCTCATTTATGTTTCATTTGTTAACTAATATAATTTTTTTGTATTAGATTTTTTTACGCTCAAGTTTGGAGAATAGGAGGTCACTAGTGATCCCACAGTCGCATGCAATAGCGGCCGTCAGCTCTCAAACACAGCGCCATGGTCGAGAATCCACTCGACTCGTGGTGCCTCCAACTCAATCGAAGGATAGGCAAATCATCCATATCCAGAGTCACTCGTAAGTACTACATGCTCAATTAATATATTTAAAATTTAGTAATTTTAAAGTTAATATTTATTCTTTGAAATCAATTTTGTAGCACATTCAAAGAGCCTTCAACATCTCATATCATAACCAGTATCATATGCCGATTGATTCCAGGCATGGTGAATGATTTCTCGAGTTGGCCATTAGGAGCTTATGATGCAGCCTGAAAGATATTTTTGGTAAGTCAAAACTAATTTAATTTATTCCTTCCTGATATGTTGGTATTTTAATTACATATTAGTACATGCTTGCTTCTATCTTGTAAGAGTATTATCGATTCGAAACACCCCTAGATGAGGAGACTAGCCATCAGACCTTCGAGAAGGTGGCCATACAGAGGCTCCGAGGATGGCCTCTATAGCCTCAAACAGTCTACCATCCAGTACTCTAGTTTTCAGTCACCATCGGACTTGACGTCCTTCATAGATCACTAGATGCGGGCAGACATATGGTAGGCCTTCTGCAACTAGTGGAGCAGCGAGGAGTACTCTAATAGGTAGCAAAAGATCTGATAGAATTGGGGTGCCCAGTAGGATTCGATCAGGCACACGGACAGCTCGATCGGCACATATATTATGGCCAACAGACTGGTAAGAAATCAATACCAAAACTCTTTACTAGAACTATAAAAAACTCTTATATATATATTTTAATTAATTTAATTTTATTATTTACTTATTATAGATACGGTAACTAGATCATCCATCAGATCAGTTGTAGTTGTAGTGGATCACACACCAATCTAGGAGGATTGGAGGATTGGTGACTATTTAGATTCTACGTCACAATAGATCACGATAAAAATTTTAAACTTTATTTATTAATTAAGTTGTTATAAAATTTAATTTTTATATTAGAACTAATATATTTTTGAACTATACAGATGTGTTATGCGGAGTATGTTGCTAAGAGATACGACAATGACTCGTCTTCTCAGTCCTCCCTTAATCTTAAGGGATGGCTTAGTGCTACTAGGGGGTGAGCTGGAGTCAAGTCCTAGAATTTGGCCACAGCTTCAATCCTCCACCATCTCGATGTCCTTCGGCATCCTCACAGACCTTGACATCCCAAACCTAAAGCGATGCGCACATGAACAAAGTCATGTAGAGGCTTCTGAGCCAATGACCTCAGGACCTCCTGGATGCCATCCACGATACAGTGTGGAGCTTCTCTGAGATCCGTTGCTGCATAACCAACTAAGCTCATCATCCCAACCATCACATTAGATAATTATATTATTAAATTCTTTTACTTATTTTAAGTTTTCATATTTAGAAGCTTCATATATTTAGGTTTGAGTTCAAGAAGAGAATCTAGGGGCTAAAAATTTAATCTAACCATCCAATTGATGAGCCGAGGGTGTCTATAGCTCTATATCATCAAATCAAACATGTAAGAATAATCTGTTCGAGAATCAAAGGGGTATATCAAAAGATATACCTCCATATCAAAAGATATACCTCCATATTAAAACTTATTAATATTATTTTAGTTTTTTTGTTATAGGATGCTAGGACATCCTGCTCTCATTCATCAGCTACTGGAGAGGAGCAGAAAAAAGAAGGCAGACGATGATGAGAAATGGACTTGATTTTTTTTTGATGTATTGTATTTTTTTGATACTACTTATAAAAAAATTATATAATTATATTTTTAATATAATATAATTAATTTTTAATTTTTGATTGTCATATTATCTTTAGATTTTAATTATAACATGTATTATGAATCATAATTTATTATAATTATCTAAAATAGATCTTAAAAAGTATTATTATTAATTTTTTAAAAAAATAAAGATTAACTATTAGCATCAAAATTAGCGATGTCTTTAGAGATCAATATGCCATCACTAATATTTTTTAAAATATTTTTTTATTTTATTTAAAAATTATAAAAAATTAGTGATGGCATTAGTGACAGTATTTTTGCTCGCTAATATTTATTAGCAATGGCATTAGTCACGACTCACCATCGCTAATATTTCTTAAAATATTTTTTTATTTTATTTAAAAATTAAAATAATAAAGATGGCATTAGTGACAGTAATTTTGGTCGCTAATAACTATTAGCGATGGCATTAGCCATCACATTACCATCATTAATATTTTTTAAAAGTTTAATTTAAACATTAAAAAATAGTTAGCAATAGAATTTTTTTATCTCTAAAATCATCGCTAATAGTCTTATTAGCGATGGCTAAATTTTTCATTACTAATAATGATAATTAGCAATAAAAATTTTTCAGATTGAATTTTATAATGGTATTAGCGATGGCAGATTGACTATTAACGACGACGTTTAACCGTCGCTAATAGTCTGGATTCTTGTAGTGAGACCTTCATCATGAGTCGACATTGAAAGCTGATGTCAAATTCTCCAAGTTTGATTGCCCACTTTGTCATACACTCGAAGGTGTCGATTCTTCAAAGGATTGCCTTTAAAGATTGATCGATTAAGATGACCACCTAGTGGGCTTGGAAGTAAGGTCAAGACATCGCGTGGAAGTAATGAGTACATTGATCATTTTTCTGCCTTAAAATACCTCATTTCTGCATCTCAAAGAATTTGCAGGTCATCCTGATTTAGTAAGGAGATCGTTTCGAGAAGGTAATCAACCCGTAACTATAGGAATAGCATATAAGAAAGCTACAACCATCAAGATCAGATTGTGCCCATATATGGCAACTATCGGCTAGTCCCACATTACAAACATGGAAAAAAAACTCCCACCAGCACAATCCACGTGCACATTTCGAGAATGGTTAGTCTCCCCAGTATGCATGACTTTGACTCCCCCTCTATAACTAGGAGAGAATGGGGACCCCAAAGTAAACTCTCGAAAGATCTCGATACACTCACTCTCTCTCTATTTTTATTTTCCAACTAATTTGAGCATCGAAGAGTTTCCATCAGAGAACACTCCAACCAGGGACTTATTTTGCAAGCCTAGCTCTAGCACCTAGGAGGCATCCCCATCTCTCCATCTCATCTCCAACCAAGGACTCCATCTCATCTCCAATTGAAGACTCCACCTCATCTACTACCAAGGATGACTCCACCTCATCTACTACCAAGGGCCCTTCCATCTCATCTTCAATCAAGGACTCTTATATCTCATCTTCTACCGAGGACTCTTCCACCATTTAGCCTCCATCTGGGAAGGTCAACTCTGAAGGGAAATCCTGATTTTCCGGTCCAGGTTCGTCCAGATCTGATTAGATCAAGAGATATATTTTAAAAAATTTTTCTTGATCTCAATCAGATCTTGATATGTTTCAGATCTGATTATTATTATTTTAATAAATAAAATAAAATAAGATAAATTAAATCAAATTTAATTTACCTGATTTGGGTAATCCTATTACCCTATAGATGATCTTGATTGCAGCGAAAGATTCTGGATCTAAGCCACGCAAGCGCCTGGCCTCTACCGGTATCCACTCGGGTTGGATCTGGAGATCCTCTTCTTCTCTATCACACCTCCAAAAATCAGATCTGGATCTGATCTGGAGGATCTTCAAAACTCTTTTGAAGATCTGCAGTCGTCCTTTTGCAGCAGCGCAGCCTTCTTGCTTTTGATCGCCTTTCCTTGATCTGAATCGCACCAACCAAAGTCCAAAACACCTTTTGGACGTGGAGAGAAAGGGGAGAAGAGACTATGGCATGGAGAAGGAGGGGAGAGGCAGCCTTGGGGCGTGTCTAATAGCATTGGAATTAGGGTTGGGCGCAGGGTCTTATTTATAGACCTCTTGTGATCCAACTCCTCTTCCTCTCAACCAATCACAACCCTTTGTGAAATCAGATCTAAATCTGATTGGTTGGAATAGAGACCCCTGGATTCCTCCTTAGAGGGCGCCTAAGACCAGTCAAACTGGATTCTTAGTAGAACTCTGATTGGAATCCAAAAGGGAGGTGGAGTCCTTGTCCAACAAGGACTCCTAGGCGCCTCCTACTTGGGCTCACGCCACCCTTGGCGTGCGCCCTTCTCCTTGCCAGGTTCTGGACAGGGGGACAGGCCCCCACCAGCTCTCCAATAGGTGCATGACATGTGGTCAAAAGTCAAAGGGTCAATGGTCAACGTTTGACCAGTCAAAGGTAGACTTTTGACCAAAGTCAAAGAACAAGAAATGGCAGGTGACCAAAAATGGCAGGTAATGTCTTACAAAATAAGACAACCTTATTCTGACTTGGACAACCTCCAGTCAGACCATATGAAGGCCTCTGATTGAGCACAAACTCCTTTGGCTCAGTCAGGACAACTTATTTATGATAGTAAAAGAAGAACGTTAGGTTCAATCGAGTGCTAGCACGATTTCCTTGAACCTAATTGAATCTCATTCAGATCAATTGAACTAGATCAGTTCAATTGATGATCACCAGATTCAAACCCTTGTTTGTGTGACCCAGTTAGGTTCAGTTCTGTATGGTAATGGGATATGTCATGATCTCTATCATCGACATCATCGAAACTCCTTTCGATGGATCAGAACTCTTCTGATTCGAACAGCTAGAATGATCGATCATCTAAATCATTCTAATTGCTCCCAAAATCCACCAGTGACACCTAGCAGTATATGGTGGCAACCCATCAGAGCTGAATGCGAACCTCTTGGTGCAGCTACCTGTGTGATTAAGTTCTTCTATCTTGAGCCCCGATCAGATTAGGGTTAAGGTGAACTCGTCAAACCCTAGTCTCTGTCATATGATGTAATCATTCGATTCGAGTCCAATGTGAAAATCTAAATAGAAACTCTTTCTATTATTTCACTCTGCCATGGCCATGGGCTTCTGGACTTGATTCTCATGATCATCATAGGGCTGCTCCTCTACCACCGAGGTAGATAGATTCCATCTTGATGCAATCCAGTTCCTACAATGAACATGCTATAGCCAACATACACCTCAGGGTTCCATATGGCTAGGAGACCGAGTAATGGTGTAGTCAAACTATAACACCCTCAAGGTGAACTGCCGATGCATCTCAGGTCAAAGAACCAGACACACTACTGCAGCATCGAGTCAGTCATTGACGAGAAGGTAGACTTCCTAATGACTACTCGAGGTGGTCACGCTCAGTGCCCTCGTTCTCTAACGAGTACCTGTACTCTCGCTCCGGTGTCTCCACACCGTAGACTCAAGACTCATCTACTAAAGAGAAGCGATTGTACACCAACCTTCCGGATCAATCACCATCCTCGTGATGATCTATGGTCGGGAGCATTTTATGAGTTAATAATGATTATTCATGTCTTAAATTTTCAACTCTTGAAAATATGAATTATCATTACCATTAACTCAAAGGATGTATCACAGACACTAAATACACATATGTGATAGAAAATAACCCATTTTATTGATTATAGTCAAAATTATAATTTTGCCCCTAGAAGTGTATTACAAGTGTCAGCCAATTCTGGCTTCTAGGGCACATATATCTAACAATCTCCCACTTGTCCTAAAGCCAATTGGCTACAAGTCTAAGTCCCATCTTCTCAAGGTGGGCTTCGATCTTCTGCTGGCCCAACGGCTTTGTAAGTGGGTCTGCCACATTATCTGTGGAGTTGACTCTCTTGACCTCGACGTAACCCTTCTCGAGGTAATCGCGGATGAGGTGGTATCGCCGCTCAATGTGCTTGGATTTCTGGTGAGACCTCGGCTCCTTAGCAAGGGCTATGGCGCCATTGTTGTCGCAGTATAGAGGAATGGCATCTGATGGCATTACTCTCCAATTTCTGCAGCAAACTTCTTGTACCAGAATGCTTCCTTTCGCAGCCTCTGATGCAGCGATATATTCTGCTTCCATGGTGGAATCTGCTATCACAGTTTGCTTGGAACTCTTCCAGCTGACAGCACCACCATTGCACACAAACAGACTCCCAGATGTCGACTTTCGATCATCTATATCGGACATGAAATCCGAGTCTGTGTATCCCTGGACTTGGAGTTCTCCATTACCAAAGACCAACATCATATCCTTAGTTCTTCTCAAGTACTTAAGGATACATTTCACAGAAGTCCAGTGTTCTTCACCTGGATTTGACTGATATCTGCTTGTGACACTCACAGCATGGGCTATATCAGGTCGTGTACATAGCATGGCATACATGAGGCTCCCTATTGCAGAAGCATAAGGGATCTTGCTCATGCGTTCTATTTCCTCAGGTGTGCTGGGGCACATCTTCTTGGAAAGATGAATACCATGTCTGAAGGGTATTAATCCCCTCTTAGAGTTTTCCATACTAAACCTCTTTAGTACTTCCTCTATGTACATCTTCTGTGAAAGTCCTAGCATCCTATTCGGTCTATCCCTATAGACCTTAATTCCTAGAATAAAGGATGCTTCACCTAGGTCTTTCATGGAGAATTCCTTGGACAACCACATCTTGACTGATGTCAACATGGGAATATCATTCCCAATAAGGAGGATGTCATCCACGTACAATACGAGGAAGACAACAGCGCTCCCACTGACCCTTTTTGAAAACACATGGTTCCTCTTCATTTTTGATGAAACCAAACTTTTTGATCACATCATTGAAATGAGTGTTCCAGCTCCGAGATGCTTGCTTAAGTCCATATATGGACCTTTGCAGCTTGCAAACCTTGTGATCAGTATCACTGGATGTGAAACCTAGCGGCTGTTCCATATAGATATCTTCCTCAAGATATCCATTTAGGAATGCCGTTTTCACGTCCATTTGCCATATTTCATAATCGAAATAGGCTGCAACGGCAAGCAATGTGCGGATGGATTTTAGCATAGCCTACTGGGGAAAAGGTATCCTGATAGTCAATGCCTTCGCGTTGACTATAACCTTTTGCCACTAGTCTAGCCTTGAATGTCTCCACATTCCCATCTGCACCAATCTTTCTCTTGAAGATCCATTTACACCCAATAGGTACTATACCTTCTGGTGGATCTACCAAGGTCCAGACTTGGTTTGAGTGCATCGAGTCAATTTCTGACTGCATTGCCTCTAGCCATTTCTCGGAGTCGATATCTGATATCGCCTCGTTGTAGGTTTTGGGATCATCACCATGAGCACCATTACCTATGAGGAACATTTCCTCTACGTCCTCTGAAATAATACCTAAGTATCTTTCAGGGGGATGGGAAAACTCTTTCCGATCTACGAGGTGGAGGAGGTAGTGTTCTTATTGGCTCAACCTGATTTGGTTCCAATTGGTCCTTAGCTCGTTGTACTTGTGAGACTTTCTCATCAAGCTTAATCTGCTTTCCAATGCCGCTATCTTGAATAAACTATTTTTCAAGAAAGATGGCATGTCGACTCACAATCACATTGTGGTCTTCTGGAATGTAGAAATAGTATCCTAATGACTCTTTAGGATATCCTATGAATCGAGCTCTAAAGGACCTAAACTCTAACTTGTCCGCTTGTTGTCTTTTGACATGAGCCGGACAACCCCAAATTCTGAGATGACTCAGACTTGGTTTCTTACCGTGCCATATCTCATACGGTGTGGTAGGAACGGTTTTAGAGGGAACCCTATTCAGTAGATAAATTGAAGTTAACAATGAATGTCCCCAAAGAAAATCTGGGAGGTCTGTGAAGCTCATCATGGATCGAACCATATCCAATAGAGTCCGATTTCTCCATTCTGAAACCCCGTTGAGTTGAGGTGTTCCTGGTGGAGTCCATTGAGAGACTATGCCATTTTTCCTTGAGATAGTCTAGGAATTCCCGGCTAAGGTATTCACCTCCTCGATCTGATCGAAGAACCTTAATGGGTTTTCCAGTTTGTTTTTCTACTTCATGTCTGAATTCTTTGAACTTTTCAAAAGCTTCAGACTTGTGTCTCATAAGATACACATACCCATACCTAGACAGATCATCGGTAAAGGTAATGAAGTAGACAAAATTGCCTCTAGCCGGCACATCAAATGGGCCGCACACATCAGTATGTACTAGGGCAAGGAGATCTGTGGCCCTCTCCCCATGTCCAACAAAAGGGAGTTTAGTCATTTTGCCTTGAAGACAAGATTCACAAGTTGGATATGACTCAAAAGTCAATGGACTCAATAGCCCATTTTTCTCCAATTTGTTGATCCTATCTTCTGCTATATGACCTAATCTCAGGTGCCATAGATATCTGTCGTTTGGACTATCCCTAGGTCGTTTGGCATTCACGTTTTGCTCGATAGTTAGAATAGGTACATCAATATGTAGCTGATAAAGACCATTAATAAGGAAACCATTTGCAATTTTATTTCTTTCATAAAGAATGTTACAATGGTCCTTAAAGAAGGTAATCACATAACCTTCTTGTGCTAAGCATGAAACAGAAATCAAATTCCTGCTAGCTGCAGGCACATAATAACAGTCTTTTCAAAACTAAGTCTAAACCAGATGGTAATCGAAGAGGGTATGTTCCCACGGCTACTGCAGCAACTCTTGCTCCATTACCGATGCGTAGGATCATGTCTCCATCCCTCAGCCTCCTGCTATCCTCAAGACCCTGCATAGAAGTGCACAGATGAGCACTAGAACCAGAGTCAAGCACCCAACTGGATGCAGAAGAAACCGTAAGGTTAGACTCAATAACGAGCATACCTCCAGAAGGACCTTCCTTCTTGTTCTTCAGGGTGGCCAGGTAAGTAGGGCAGTTCCGCTTCCAATGGCCGTCGCTGTTGCAATGGAAACACTTTCCTTTGCCATCGACCTTCTTCTTCGGTTCTGCCTTCTTCTTCTTTGATCCTTCCTACCTTTTGCTTTTTCACAGACTTCTTTTTCTTTCCATAAGACTTTCTTTTGGAAGAAGTCCGTTCCATAGCAAGAACTGAGCCTTTAGAACCTTTCATAGAAAGCTCAGCGGTAACCAGCATATTCATTCAACTCGGCCAAGGAATTTCTGAAGTTTATGCATGTGGTAATTCATGATGAATTGCCCATATGCATCAGTCAAGGATTGCAGAATAATATCGTTCTGCAAGTCCAAGTCCAACTTCACACCGAGCTTCTCAAGCTCTTCCATGTCCTTGATCATTGTCAGACAGTGATCTTGGACTGACTGCCCATCACGCATCTTAGCCTTAAAAAGTCATTTTCGTGACTTGATATTTGGCTGCGCGACTCTGTTCACCAAACATCTCCTGCAGGTGAGCCAACATTTGGCGAGCAGTCCCGATATCTTCATGTTGGCGCTGGAGCTCATCAGACATCGAGCCCAACATGTAGTATCTGGCCTTATTGTCTTCGTCAATCCATTTTTCCAGAGACGCTCTCTGTTCAGTGGATGGACGAGCTGGTAAGGTGGGAGGGTCCTGGTCCAAAACATGTGTTAACTTCTCTGAACCCAAAATAATTTTGTAGTTCCTGAGCCAATCTTTATAATTGGGTCCAGTCAGTCTATGTGTGTCTAGGATACGTGCCAGTGGGTTGGACGCAGACATTTTCCTGTAGAGAGTCAAAGATTCTAGTTAGATACTGTAATTTTGACTTGACCAATTTGTTTAGGGATTTTATTTTTAAACAAATTAGCTCCCACTATTTTCTCGGATCCCTACACTCCCTCTGTAGAGATGCGAAAATCTCTCCGCGATTGATGATTTCTAGTGGGTGGTGCGGTCTCACCAACTGACTCATCACCTCACCTAACAGTTATTGGTGATGGGTTAGCCAATGAGTGAACAACTCTTGTTCAATGATTCTCTAATCATGGTGCACCCAAACTTGGTCTCTAATTCATGAATCTCACCGTATCCGGAATATTGATCCACTCCTTAGTTAAGTCAGACCCACCATTTGCATAGACTGGGTTCCTAATTGGGTCTCTCACCGTATCCAGAATATTGAGCCCAACTCATCCTCCAGCCCATAGCATCCAATGCCTAATAGACATGGTTGCATCTTCCCGGTGCAACTGAGCCACTGTATCCAGCCGAGAACAATCAACCCCGGGAAGGGCCCGCACGTCTACAATGGTGGAAGACCTCGGACTTAATCTTTTCTTAGGGAGAATTGATTCAGGTCTCATTAAACTAGACTTGGCTTAGTCATAACAATTATGACTAACCTAGTGGCATGGGTCAGCTCGGATTATTGACCACCTCAGATCAGAACTGTGTCAACAGATATGGCCAGGTAAGTGAGACCGGTGGAAGGAATATGCCGTTAACTCGCACAAGAACGCATTCAGGTCGAGTAGCTTCCAATTAAAAACCAGTCGGTCGTCTGTGCCAAACTTACCTTAGACACCAAATTGTTGAGTCAGAACCAATTGGGTTAGCCTACAATCCAGACTCTAACCTCTGAGCCTAATTAGGTCTTGCTTGATCGTGACTCGATCTTGACCCAGACTTAATCCTATTAGGCTGGTCAATTTAAGCATTGTTGATCCCATCTAACCAACTCTTGATTCGGTTTGATCAACCGCTTAGACCTAATTGAGCTACCCAAGCCCGAACCCAGTATTATGAATATGTCTTAGATCTAAAATTCTCAATTTTAGACCTAATTAATATTTCATAAACTTAATTCTTAATTAAGTTGGGTTCATAAATAAAATATGCACAATAAATCCTAGGGTTTCAGGATCTAGGGTTTTGCAGAAAGTAAGTTTTGGGTTTCTGATTAAGGACGAACACGCAGCACCCCTACACGTCATAAGAACATCCCATCGAATGGGAAAGAGAGGGCCTTTAAACCCTTCTTCATTCTTATGACCGGACGGCCAAGAGGAACGCCTTAATCAGGAACATGTAAATCTACAAAACAGTTATAGATCTATATCATATATCTCATATACAAATTTAGATCTAATCAAGGCATATTTTGCATACATCTCATGTATCAAATCATGCATATTTTCAGATCTAAATTATCACATAATAATCTAAAAAATTAGATTTAAATTGATCTAATCAAAATAAATTCTAATCTAGACAATTATGTAGAACTATTCTACAACTAGTCTAGTCATGCATCTATCATATCTCATATGATATTTAAAATTAAATAATTTTTATTTGCTGTTTATCAGATGTTATTATAACACTTATAATATCAGAAAATAGTAAATAAGAAGATCTAAAATATGATTTAATCATATTAAATCAAAGACATGCAAAACTATTCTATAGAACTATTCTATTCTAGAACTAGTCATGCATATCTTCATGTTCTTAGATCCAAATCATTTAATTTTAATTTTTCTGATTTTAGATCTGATCACATCTCATGTGACATCTGAAATCAATTTATTTTTTAATTAAAATAAAATTAAAATTAGATCTAAACAATTTAGAACCATGGCTCTGATACCAGTTGAAGGGAAATCCTGATTTTCCGGTCCAGGTTCGTCCAGATCTGATTAGATCAAGAGATATATTTCAAAAATTTTCTCTTGATCTCAATCAGATCTTGATATGTTTTAGATCTGATTATTATTATTTTAATAAATAAAATAAAATAAGATAAATTAAATCAAATTTAATTTACCTGATTTGGGTAATCCTATTACCCTGTAGATGATCCTGATTGCAGCGGAAGGTTCTGGATCTAAGCCACGCAAGCGCCTGGCCTCTACCGGTATCCACTCGGGATTGGATCTAGAGATCCTCTTCTTCTCTATCACACCTCCAAAAATCAGATCTGGATCTGATCTGGAGGATCTTCAAAACTCTTTTGAAGATCTGCAGTCGTCCTTTTGCAGCAGCGCAGCCTTCTTGCTTTTGATCGCCTTTCCTTGATCTGAATCGCACCAAACCAAAGTCCAAAACACCTTTTGGACATGGAGAGCAAGGGGAGAAGAGACTATGGCATGGAGAAGGAGGGGAGAGGCAGCCTTGGGGCGTGTCTAATAGCATTGGAATTAGGGTTGGGCGCAGGGTCTTATTTATAGACCTCTTGTGATCCAACTCCTCTTCCTCTCAACCAATCACAACCCTTTGTGAAATCAGATCTAAATCTGATTGGCAGGAATAGAGACCCCTGGATTCCTCCTTAGAGGGCGCCTAAGACCAGTCAAACTGGATTCTTAGTAGAACTCTGATTGGAATCCAAAAGGGAGGTGGAGTCCTTGTCCAACAAGGACTCCTAGGCGCCTCCTACTTGGGCTCACGCCACCCTTGGCGTGCGCCCTTCTCCTTGCCAGGTTCTGGCAGGGGGACAGGCCCCCACCAGCTCTCCAATAGGTGCATGACATGTGGTCAAAAGTCAAAGGGTGAATGGTCAACGTTTGACCAGTCAAAGGTAGACTTTTGACCAAAGTCAAAGAACAAGAAATGGCAGGTGACCAAAAATGGCAGGTAATGTCTTACAAATAAGACAACCTATTCTGACTTGGACAACCTCCAGTCAGACCATATGAAGGCCTCTGATTGAGCACAAACTCCTTTGGCTCAGACAGGACAACTTATTTGTGATAGTAAAAGAAGAACGTTAGGTTCAATCGAGTGCTAGCACGATTTCCTTGAACCTAATTGAATCTCATTCAGATCAATTGAACTAGATCAGTTCAATTGATGATCACCAGATTCAAACCCTTGTTTGTGTGACCCAGTTAGGTTCAGTTCTGTATGGTAATGGGATATGTCATGATCTCTATCATAGACATCATCGAAACTCCTTTTGATGGATCAGAACTCTTCTGATTCGAACAGCTAGAATGATCGATCATCTAAATCATTCTAATTGCTCCCAAAATCCACCAGTGACACCTAGCAGTATATGGTGGCAACCCATCAGAGCTGAATGTGAACCTCTTGGTGCAGCTACCTGTGTGATTCAGTTCTTCTATCTTGAGCCCCGATCAGATTAGGGTTAAGGTGAACTCGTCAAACCCTAGTCTCTGTCATATGATGTAATCATTCGATTCGAGTCCAATGTGAAAATCTAAATAGAAACTCTTTCTATTATTTCACTCTGCCATGGCCATGGGCTTCAGGACTTGATTCTCATGATTATCATAGGGCTGCTCCTCTACCACCGAGGTAGATAGATCCCATCTTGATGCAATCCAGTTCCTACAATGAACATGCTATAGCCAACATACACCTCAGGGTTCCATATGGCTAGGAGACCGAGTAATGGTGTAGTCAAACTATAACACCCTCAAGGTGAACTGCCGATGCATCTCAGGTCAAAGAACCAGACACACTACTGCAGCATCGAGTCAGTCATTGACGAGAAGGTAGACTCCCTAATGACTACTCGAGGTGGTCACGCTCAGTGCCCTCGTTCTCTAACGAGTACCTGTACTCTCGCTCCGGTGTCTCCACACCGTAGACTCAAGACTCATCTACTAAAGAGAAGCGATCGTACACCAACCTTCCGGATCAATCACCATCCTCGTGATGATCCTATGGTCGGGAGCTGTTTATGAGTTAATAATGATTATTCATGTCTTAAATTTTCAACTCTTGAAAATATGAATTATCATTACCATTAACTCAAAGGATGTATCACAGACACTAAATACACAGGTGTGATAAAAAATAACCCATTTCATTAATTATAGTCAAAATTATAATTTTGCCCCTAGAAGTGTATTACAAGTGTCAGCCAATTCTGGCTTCTAGGGCACATATATCTAACAAACTCCAATCTCTTTGACTTGGGATTTGGTAGCAACAGTTGTGTTGGGGATAAACCCCACTCCCATCAAAGTCCAATCTGATGCTTAGCCTAATATAACAGATAATCACGGAAGAGCTTCGATCAAAAATTCTTCCTCCATCGGTCAAACCCCTTTCGAACTCTTTCAGCAGCCAAACTTCTTCAGCAGTCGAACTCCTCCAATAGTCGAACTCCTTTTGGACTCCTTCAGCAGTCGAACTCCTCCAACGGTCGAACCCCTCTCAGACTCCTCCAACGGCCGAACTCCTTTTGGACTTCTCCTTCAACTAAACTTCTCCCAGACTTATCCTTCAGTTGAACTTCTCCATCAGTCCGACTCCTTCCGAACTTCTCCATCAGTCAGATTTTTTTTGAACTTCTCCATCAGTCGAACTCCTTCTGTACTTCTCCATCAGTCAAACTTCATCTAAATTCTTTCAGTAGATTACTTTTAGATTTCAACTAGCATTCCTCTTGGATAATCCCCTCTAGCCATATTTTTTTTAGGAGTTCGAACTTCTCTAAAATTAATGTATGTCAAAGCTCTTCACCAACCAATGTCTGCTTCCTCCGAACTTCGACTATTAAATTTCGATGAACAGGCACATCACGACAACGGACACCTCTCTTCGTAATAAACCCCACGCGGCTCCAAGCGGCCTGCTATCGGATAGCTACGATTATCACTATCAGTCTTCTACAGATGGCATCTCTCTTCATAACAAACCTCATGCGGTCTCGAGTGGCCCGCTATCGGATGGCTATGATGTCACTATCAGTCTACTACAGGTGGTGCCCCTCTCCATAATAAATTCTACATGATCTCGAGCGATCTATTATCGAATGGCTATGGCTGTCACTATCAGTCTGCTTCAGGCTCTGTCTATAAAAAAAATCCTTCAAATACGTTTTCTCTAAGCTCTCTTCTCCTATCCAAAACTCTGCTGAATTCTTTTTTGAGCACTCCATTTTTGTTGGCCAGAAGAGCTAACTTGATCGTCGGAGGGTCCTACCGAAGCCACCCCCACCGACTTTGGATGAAACTTTTTTTTGCAAATCACCGACAGCAACCTTTTCTTCCTCAACTCTAGCTTGATTCTGCGTCAACTAGATTTTGTACCAACAAAATTGGCACTAGAAGGAGGGCTCTCTATTTCTAAGATATTCTTGTTCTTAAAGAAGTGCTCAGTCGATCCTGTGGATCTTCTTCTTCAAAATTCATCTTCATCCTCTCCCTCAATCTCAAAAAATACCTCCAAAAAAGATGACTGCCCAGAGATCTACCACTTCTGTCGTAAGATCTACCTCAAATCCATTCATTCCTACTCCATCATCAGTGCTTCAGTCTCCTCCTCCATTAGCGGTCATGGTAGATCTGGAGCAGTTTAACCTACTGATGTAGTAGATTCAGGACCTCACCAAAATAGTGCAGGCCATACGACAACCTTCGGTGGTAGTTTTGCTAGAAAACCCACCATCGAGATGTCAGAAATCGATCTTAAGGAGGAGCACTTGGGTTAGCATACCCATCGCCCCTGAAAAGGAGAAATAGAGAGCAGAGGATCTATATTTGATCATGATTCTTCTCCGAAAGAGGTCTTCCCCATCTACAGTCGAAAGCCTTTCAAGATCTACGATCGAGATGACGTCCTCGATCAAAAACTATGGAAGATGGACCGACGGATTGAGAAACTCTGCCACATAGCCCCGGCTCACCATGATGGCGTTCGTATTGATCTCCCTTTCTCTCTCCAAATTATACAAGAGCCCATTCCATCAAACTTTAAGCTTCTCCAATTTAAAAGCTATGATGGAATCTCTGATCCGATCAATCACCTGAAAGCCTTTCGAACCATGATGCTGCTCCATAGCGCATCAGACGCCATCTTATGCCGAGCTTTTTCATCTACCTTAAATGGAGTAGCAAGAAATTAGTACTCGAGGTTCAAACTGAGTACGATCTTCTTCTTCGATCAGATGAGCCATCAGTTTATGGCTCATTTTGTTAGTAGCCAGCGTCCCCATCGAGGTTTAGATTTTTTGATGAATATCAAGCAGAAGGAGGAAGAATCTATCTGAGCTAATATCATCCAATTTAATGCTGCTGCATTGGAGGTCTGAAATCTGGACAAATCTGTTACAATGGCCGCACTCAAGAAAGACCTTCAGAAGAATGATTTATTATTCTTTCTAGAGAAGAAGTACTCTAGAAACTTTGCTGATCTGCTAGCTCGGACTGAAGGATATGCCCGAGTAGAAGAAGCCTTCAAGTTGAAGGATGAGGAAACCATAGAAAAGCGATGGATGGACAAGTCTAATAGATCCACCACTGATGGAGAGCTGAATGAAGTTCGACCGCGCTCACGAACTTCCTTCGAGCATAAGCGAGCCCAAACTCCTTCTTAAGCTCGTCGTCAAAGAAGCTCCAATAGAAGAGCACGAAGAAGTTCTCCTTCCAAAAGGTTCCACAACTATGCCCCCCTTAATACTCCTAAAACTCAAGTTCTGATGAAAATTAAGAATCAGCTACCAAAACCAGATGAATTACGATCTCTCCCAAACAAGCACAATCAAAGTAAGTACTGTTTGCATCATCATGATCATGACCACGATACTGAAGAATGCATTCAGATCCAAGACGAGATCGAGGAGCTCATCAGGAGAGGCCGACTGGGTCAATTCCTCAGACATCAGCTTGAAGCAAGAGAAGATCAGCCAAGAGCACTATCACAATCAGAACCACCAATGAAAAAGAAATAATAAGAAGATCGGCCATCTCTCGCATCATCAATACTATCTCTGGGGAACAGTACTTCAACCAGCCACCATCTCTCAGCCTCAAAGCTAGGGAAAGCTTGCCCCAAATTGGGAAGGCTTGTTTGAAATAGAGGAGGTCGTCCGGTCCGAAATTTATCGCCTGAAGGAGCTCAGAGGAACAACGCTCCCACGACCTTGAAATTCAAAAAAATTGAGAATATACTGCCAGAAAGAAGCAATCAAAAGTAGCAATGTTAGAAACAAGAGGAGAACCTCATCCTAATATGAGCAAGTCGAAGACCTTCAATTATTTAAGATAGGAGGAGAACCTCATCCTAACGTGACCAAACTCGAAGGCCTCATTCATTTTAGATGAGATGAGAGGAGAGGCTCCGACAACAGTCCTAATGTACCCCTACAGCCCGTTAGGAATAGAAGGAGAACCTCGTCCTAATGTGAGCAAAGTCGAAGACCTCATCGATATAAGACAAGATAGAGGGAGAGGCGCTACCGACGACCCTAACTCACCTCCATAAGTCATGTGAAGAATAGAAGAAAAGCCTCATCCTAATATAAGCAAAAGTCAAAATCTCATAAACCAAAGACGTGGAGAAGGAAGAAGCTCGATGGAGAATCCCTACACGTGCTTTCCCCCGACAACCTGACTATGTCAAATGCAAAAAGGAAAGATCGACTACCGTATTAGATGGTCCCGCCTCCATGTCGTCTTCCTCCTCCCAAAAGTCGAGGTCAATCTTGGGGAACCTTTGGGCTATCCTGCCTTCGCATGCTTCCTGTCCAAACTCGATAGGAGTTAAGATTTTTTTCAACCTCGGCTGGAGATAAGATCTTCTTCGAGCTTCAACCTCAACAAAAAATAAGATCTTCTTCAACCTCAACAGGAGATAAGATCTTCTTCAACCTCGGTTGGAGATAAGATCTCTCCCGAGCTTCAACTTCAACAGGAGATAAGATCTCCTTCAACCTCGATCGAAGATAAGATCTTCTCCGAGCTTCAATCTCAATAGAAGATAAGATCTCCTTCAATCTTGATCGGAAATAAGATCTCCTCCGAGCTTCAACCTCAACAAGAGATAAGATCTTCTTCGATCTCGATCGGAGATAAGATCTCCCTCAAGCTTCAACTTTAATGAAAGATAGGATCTCCTTCAACCTCGACTGAAGATAAAATCTCCTCCAAGCTTTAAACCTCGATCGGAGATAAGATCTCCCCCGAGCTTCAACTTTAATAGAAGATAAGAATCTTCTTCAACCTCAATAGGAGATAAGATCTTCTTCAACCTCGGTCGGAGATAAGATTTTCCTCGAGCTTCAACTTCAATAGAAGATAGGATCTCCTTCAACCTCGACTGGAGATAAGATCTTTTTCGAGCTTCAACCTTGGTCGGAGATAAAATCTTCCCTGAGCTTCAACTTCAATAAAAGATAGGATCTCCTTCAACCTCGATCGGAGATAAGATCTTCTCCGAGTTTCAACTTCAACAAAAGATGGGATCTCCTTCAACCTCGATCGGAGATAAGATCTCTCCCGAGCTTCAACTTCAACAGAAGATAGGATCTCCTTCAACCTCGATTGGAAATAAGATCTTCTCCGAGCTTCAATCTCGGTTGGAGATAAGATCTCCCTCGAGCTTCAACTTCAATAGGAGATAAGATCTCCTTCAACCTCGGCTAAAAATAAGATCTTTCTTGAGCTTCAACTTTAACAGAAGATAAAGATCTCCTTCAACCTCAATCAGAGATAAGATCTCCTTCAACCTCGATCAGAGATAAGATCTTTTCCAAGCTTCAAACTTCAACAGAAGATAGGATCTCCTTCAACCTCGACTGAAGATAAGATCTCTTCCGAGCTTCAACCTCAGCTGAAGATAAGATCTCCCCCGAGCTTCAACCTCAATAGAAGATAAGATCTTCTTCAACCTCGATCAGAGATAAGATTCTCCCCCGAGCTTCAACTTCAATAGAAGATAGGATCTCCTTCAATCTCGACTGGAGAATAAGATCTCTTCCGAGCTTCAACCTCGATCGAAGATAAGATCTCTTTTGAGCTTCAACCTCAATAAGAGATAAGATCTTCTTCAACCTCGGTCGGAGATAAGATCTCCCCCGAGCTTCAATCTCAATAGAAGATAAGATCTCCTTTAACCTCAATTGAAAATAAGATCTCCTCTGAGCATCAACTTCAATAAGAGATAAGATCTTCTTCAACCTTGATTGGAGATAAGATCTTCCTCGAGCTTTAATCTCAACAGGAGATAAGATCTCCTTCAACCTCAATAGGAGATAAGATCTTCTTCAACCTCGATCGGAGATAAGATCTCTTTCGAGCTTCAACTTCAATATAAGATAGAATCTTCTTTAACCTCGACTGGAGATAAGATCTCCTCCGAGCTTCAACATCGATCGGAGATAAGATCTCCTCCGAGCTTCAACCTCAACAGAAGATAAGATCTCCTTCAACTTCGGCTGAAGATAAGATCTTCCTGAGCTTCAACTTCAACAGAAGATCAACCTCGGCTGGAGATAAGATCTCTCTGAGCTTCAACTTCAACAGAAGATAGGATCTCTTTCAACCTCGACTGAAGATAAGATCTGTCTCAAGCTTCAACTTTGAAAGAAGATAAGATCTCTCTCAACCTCCATGGGAGATAAGATCTCTTTCGTGCTTCAACTTCAACCAAAGATAAGATCTCCCCCAAGCTTCAACTTCAATAGAAGATAAGATCTCTTCCGAGCTTTAATCTCAATGGGTGCAGAGTCCGAAAAAAAATTTCGGCAGTCATCTTTTTTATACTCCCTTCCTTCGAATTTCAAACTCGAGAGTGGGGTGACAAGTGTTGGGGATAAATTTTGCTCCTGCCGAAGTTCAGTCTAATGCTTAGCCTAATAGAACTAGTAATCACGGAAGAGCTTCGATCGAAAATTTTTCTTCTAGTGGCCAAACCCCTCACTGACTCCTTTAGCAGCCAAACTTCTCCAGTGGTCGAACCCCTCCCGGACTCCTTCAGCAGCCGAACTCCTCCAGCGGTCGAACTTCTTCCAGACTCCTCCAGTGGTCGAACTCCTTCCAAACTTCTTTTTCAGCTGACCTTCTCCTAGACTTCTCCTTCAGCCGAACTTCTTCATTAGTCGGACTCCTTCCGAACTTCTCCATCAGTCGGACTCCTTTCAGACTTCTCCATCAGTCGAACTTCATCCGAATTTCTTCAGTAGATTACTTTCAGATTTTAACTAGCATTCCTTTCTAATGATCTCCTCTAGCCGTATTTCCTTTAGGAGTCCGAACTCCTCTGAAATTGATGTATGTCAAAGCTCTTCACCAATCGACACCTGCTTCCTTCGAACTTCAACTATTAAATCTCGACGAACAGGCACATCACGACAACGGACACCTCTCTTTATAACAAACTCTACGTGACCTCGAGCAGCTCATTATCGGATGGTTACAGCTATCACTATCAATCTGCTACAGGCGGCGTCTCTCTCCGTAATAAATCCTACGCGGTCCCAAGCGGCCCGCTACTGGATGGTTATGACTGTCACTATCAATCTGCTATAGACGACGCCCCTCTCCGTAATAAACCCCATGCAGTCCCGAGTGGTCTGCTACCGAACGGCTACGACTATCACTATCAGTCTGCTCCAGGCTCCATCTATAAAAGGGATCCTCTAGATATGTTTTCTCTAAGCTCTATTTTTTTTCCCAAAAGTCTGCTGAATTCTTTTCTAAGCACTCCATTTCTCTTGGCCGGTTGAGCACTCCATTTCTCTTGGCCAGAAGAGCTGACTTGATCGTCGAAGGATCCTGTCGGAGCCATCACCACCAACTCCAGACGGAACTTTGTTTTGCAGGTCATCGGCGGCGACCTCTTCTTCCTCAACTCTAGCTCGATCCGGCGCCAACCAGATTTCGCACCAACAAATTGCATTATAGTCTTTCTTCAAGCAATTCTTACATGGAACACAACCATCATGCATCCATCCACTTCTCTCCTCTTCCTCCCTTTAATCAACTCATCTAATTGCACTAGAACCATCACCTTTGATGAGCAAAAGAATCCAAAAGATCTCCCAGCTAAACTGGACCTTCTTAAAAGGATAAGAAAGTGAGCTCGAATTTGGATGACTGCATACCAACAACAAGTAACACGGTACTACAACTCTCAAGTAAAAGTCAAATTCTTTCGATTTAGAAGTGTGGTGCTTGAGAAGACCAAGATAGTTTAACCAATAGAACATGGCAAATTCACACCAAACTGGAAAAGGATGTACAAGATTTCTGAGGCCGTGCATCCTAGAGCCTACCATCTAGAGCATTAGACAAGACTCAAATAACTCGGGCGTGAAACTCAATCAATCTCTAACCATATTATTATTAAGATGTATCAATACATGTTTTGAACCTGACTCATCAATGAAGCAATTTTTTTCTCACAAAAAATTGTCATGTTTCAGGTCGGGTCCTTAGCTCTCAAGTGAGAAAGATGTCGAATGTGCTTCAAAAATAGCACCAACAAAGATTCTTGCTAGCATAATAGGCCGAATGAGCCATTTAATAGTCCAAAGGAGACAGCACCTCTACCCATTGGATGAGCAATCCCACTGCTCTAACCTATAAACCTTCATGGTCTACAAAGCTTGCATGGCTAGTTGGAGGTCTACACCTCTGTTCGAATAAACTACCTTATAGCCCCGACCTACAGACCTTCATGGTCTACAAAGTTTGTGTAGCTAGGAAGTTTGGAACTTTTCGGAGGCCTACAACTCTGTTCATCGGTCAAACTATCCTACAGCGCTGACTTGCAAAGCCTGTATGGTTTGGAGAACTGATTCTCATTTCAATCCTTTTCGACTTCAATTACTTGTGAAAATTATCCGGGGACAGAATACAAAACAAAGTAACAAACTGGTCTTGGTGGACTTTTAATGAGATGATGTGGAATAAAACCAAATATAATCAAATTACTCCGCTTTATTAAACCAAACATTTATTTTGTTCCACTATTTTCACTTGCTTGGTTTCACCATTTCAAAATCCACCGACCAGCAACAGTGTTACTGGCATGGCACACGCGGCAGATGGATAAAGCCATCTAATTAGACTCGCAATTCACGCCAAACCTTGCGTATTGGGAGCCCTTGGTTTCCACCACCACCCTTTGGATTGTCTGCCCTTGCGATTCCACGTCCAATTTGCAGAGAAGGCTCCTGCAACACCCACTTTCCGTCCGTAACCAACACGACATTAAGGCAAGACGCGTTCAGACCACCAATTAAACCACCACGTATCTTCTTACATTACAACTTCTGAACCACGGAAGAATTCAGTCCCCATCACCTTGACCAATTAACCCTCTCTCTCTCTCTCTCTCTCTCCAAATTAAACTACCGCGCATCTTCTTGCACAACAACCTCCAAAACCACAGGAAAATTCAGTCCCCCTCACGTTGACTCATCAACCCTCTCTCTCTCTACAAATTAAACTGCTACGTATCTTCTTGCACGACTACCTCGAAACCACAGAAAAATTCATTCCCCCTCACCTTGACTTCTCAACCCTCTCTCTCTCATACTTGCATTGTAGTCTTTTGCTTCAAGGCATTCACGGAACACAACCTGCAACCCCTCAACTTGACCTATCAACACTCTCTCTCTCTCTCTCTCTCTCTCATAGTTGCATTTTCAAGGCATTCACGGAACACAACCTTCACACATGGACCTCCAATTCCTTTCCATCCTCCTCTCTCTCGTCTTCCTTTCTCTAATCAACTCATCTACTTGCACCAGAACCATCAAACATAACACTCCCAGTACCTCCTACAATCCTAACAAAGATTTTGATACTTACCCTTCTGATGAAACAACTAACCAAGACCCAGCACCAACAACACATCCCTCCATGGCCGAGTTCCTCTCTAATATTCCTCTATGGGTCGCTGTTGCCATCTCCTTCTCCGTCGGCTTTGCCATAGGCACCTTCATCTTCATCATCTGGAGACTCGCCATCAGCCACTGCTGTCGAATCAAAACCAACGAAGAAGAACTTGCCAGCAACCCCATCGTCTTTCTTACCCAAAAAAACACCCCCACTGTCTACAGCCCCATGCTCAGGTCCAATCTCTCCTTCATCGACAAGCTCCGACACAATGACTTCCCCGCCGCCCTCCAGGTTATAGGCCGTGGTGGCTGTGGCGAGGTCTACAAGGCTGAGCTCCTTGTCTCCGGCCAGAAAATCCCCATCGCTGTCAAAAAGGTCCTCCAACCGTCCCTTGACGCTGCCAACCTCAGCGAAGAAGAAAGCAGGCTCCTCCACTTCCGAATGCGGCAAATCCGGTCAGAAATCCTCACCGTTGGCCAGATGCGCCACCCAAATCTCCTCCGCCTATTGGCACACGTGCCACAACCTGACTGCCACTACCTTGTCTATGAATTCATGCACCGTGGCTCTCTGCATGACGTGTTAAAGCGCGGAGCTCCCGAGTTGGACTGGCCGACTCGTTATCGAATCGCTCTCGGAATCGCCGCCGGCCTCGAGTATCTCCACTTGGTGCACCTGCCAAGAATCATACACAGAGATTTGAAGCCGGCAAATATCTTGCTCGACGATGGACTAAACGCCCGGATCGCTGATTTTGGGCTGGCAAAGGTGGTGCCGGATTTTATCAGCGGACCAGTGAGTTCCAATAACATCGCCGGAACAGTGGGCTACATTGCACCAGAGTACTGTCAGACATTATCATGCACCGATAAGTGTGACATATATAGTTTTGGAGTGATCCTAGCAGTCCTGGTTACCGGGAAATTTCCAAACGATGCGTTCTTTCAGATGACTGATGAAATGTGCATCATTGGATGGGTGAGGACGGTGATACGATCGGACGATCCAAAGGTGGCAATCGATCCGATGTTGGTGGGGCGTGGGTTTGAGGCGCAGATGTTGCTAGTGTTGAAGATTGCTTGTTTTTGTACATACGATGATCCTAGTGAGAGGCCTAATAGTAGAGATGTTCGATGTATGCTATCGCAGATAAAGCATTAGATTAACAAGGTTTCACTGCCCCATAAAATAGAGAATCAGTCTTAAATTCTGAAATGATTGTATTGTCTGCAGCCATAAAACATGATTGGATTGTATTTCATACTCGCACCATATGAACTCATCTTACCGGAAAGGGAAAAAAAAAAAAAAACTATATAATGTGATTTGAGAACACAGTACTTGTGGATTAATGGATGACCATGATTATAGGGTCCATGTTACCTATAACGACACATATTCCAAGTCCAAAATATATGAGGGATCCCAAACCCCAAGCAGCTTATGGACAGGTTGTATCCTTCGCACAAAAAAAGGATTCCCCTTCACACAGAATCCACCATTAGATCACATAACAGATGCCTCAAGAGCTGTGCAGATGATGAATGTGGTGCAACAGAATGGTTCAAGACTTGCCCTGCTTCAACCGAGCACCATGTAACCGTTCCTTCCAGGAGCCCGAACGTCGTGATCAGACCTGAGAAAACTAACATTGGCCATTGATTAATCTAGAATGACCGTTCAAACTTTTACAAGACAAAAAAATGTTCTAAATAGTTTTTTTTCACCTCCTAATCTGAGTGATTCAACATGGTTAAGATGGGTCAATCAACTCTTCAACATTTATCAATTTCAACAGACCGAGACCACCGAAAATATAGTTTTGGGTAACCAGTGTTTAAAATACCTGCCCAACCAGTAACACATTCATAACTCTCACAACTGGTGCAAGCAACCATAGTTTTTGCAGGGCAAGTATTTAATCAATGAAGTCATTCAGCTTCCTCCTTTCATCTTGAGAAAAATTGAGGAATGCATAAGATCTAGGTCGTTTCTACCAGCGAACCTACAATTACTTTCCTTGAGTGACCAGGACAACTGATCAACCAGCAGACTTGGTCAGATGGTAGATATGCAGCCTAGTCCAAATTCACATAGACAGACTGACAATGGAATTCCAGGCTGACTGAACAAGATGGGCTTTATCTCCAGCGTCCGGCCTCAAGTGCCCTTCTGCTTTCACCATCAACAGCTCCAAATTTTGCTTCATTACAAATCATGAAATAACAACTGCAAAGAGGGAAGAAGAACAAATAAATTTATAAAATAATGCAGTTTTCAGGATCAAAAGTTTCTGAAAAATATGCAATAATTCTCAATTGACTTAATTTTTGTAGTCAAAACTTTTTCCAGATTTTTGTAACCTTTATTTTCCCTAAAGCTAATTATTTTCTGTAATCATCTCATACGTATTTTGTTTTAATGGTTCCTCTTCCGATGTCATAGTGTTTTTAATCTTGGTGTCCTCTTGATTCCAACCTACATCAGATTCCAAAACTCCATTTTTTATATTTTTCCAACTATGAACCTTTGATTTAATAACATATTCAAAAATCACAGCTATGTGACCATGCACACAACAAAGCACCAACCCACAAGAAAAAGTGTAAAGAAAAGGAGCATTAGCTGGTTTGATTAACTCATTGTCCTTCAAAAAGAAAAAAGATTAACTCGTTGCCCATAAGGTAAACATCTCCTATTCATTTTTAGAGCACAAAAGAGATGGAAGATTTCTATTTCCTCATAAAACCAATTTCTATTTCCTCATAGAACCAAGAAAGTATCTTCAATAAATTTCTTTGGTCAATAATTAAATGTCTTATTGGCATTGTTTTTGAGATGACATTTTTCTGCCTTGTACCTTTGTTTTTTTATCATTATTATTTCCTTAAGTGATACTAAAGAGTTTCCTATTTGAAAAATAGTAAAGATAAAAGATTTCTAATCCTCATAAAACTAGACTAGTATTTAGCAGTAGACTGGTATATTGCACATGATATGCACATATTTTGAGAAGAGAGGACAGCTTGAGAGAGGGGAAAATAGACCAGATGAGAAGGTGGGTCAGCGAGGGGGGGAGGGGCAGGTGGTGAAATCCAAGGGGGAGGGAGGCAGAGAGCTTGGAGCTCGGACACCTGATTAGAGATGCATGGATTCTAAGGCACTTTCTAGAATATGATTCTAGAGGGCTTCCTAGTTTATCAGGACCCTAATCATTTTGTTCTTCTCTTTTCTCAACAATTATTTTTTTCTCTTTTCTGGTTGTATTGGAACTCTAGGAAGGGCAATCTAGTTACAGAAAGAAAAGACCTAGCAACAGAAGACTATTATAGTCAGTAAGGGTTGGATCGCTGAAGCTTCTGCCATTGTCATGGTAGAGATAAATATCTGAAAGAAAGTCCCTTCATCAACATATATAAATGTCTAGTACTTCACATTCTTCTAAGACACCATCCATCCGCATTGCACATTGCACCTCATATATTTTTTATACCTCTTCCTTCTGTGGAGTATTATCATGTAATCTTTAAGGGAAAAAATATTACTATCATCTACACTCTCTCCTCTTGAAACATTTGATTTGTTGTTTAAACATTTTTCTGTGCCATCTATATTTTCAGGAGAGACACCAATATACAAGGAACTGGTTGTATGTAAGGCTAAATGCTTTACCAACTTATGGCGATCAGCTTTTTTATGCACTAAAAATCAGCTTTCATCTCTTGGATATTCACTTTTCTGGTTTGACTTGGCTAGTAGATGTAGCTAGTTTGATGTATTTACCTCAAGCAAGATTGGATCTTCTAACTTACTAAACTGGCATTCAAACATTGTAAGACTTCCACTAAATAAGTACAAAATAAATGCATAACTACATCATATTTATTGTTTGATCATAACTCTATAATATGATATGCTACCTTGTGTGTTGGAGTAGAATAACAAGAAAAAAAATGAGGCAAACTGCCACCTCTCTCGCCCAGCTCTCCCTGCCAACCAAACATTCCTCCGTGACCATGCCTCCACCCCACCCCCGCCCCGGCCCCTCTCACCCAAAAGTGTATATATGCATATAATACAAAAAACCACTACTAGTTTTGAATCAATACTGGAATATCAAAATTCAAAAATCCTCAGTATCAAAAATACCTAGCCACTAAAAATTAGATGTTTCAGAGATTTCCCCATTGAGTATCACATCGTAACAAAGTGGACAATTCTATAGTAGACAACATTGATTTCCTTGTAGTTCGGAAGCTTCAACATTAGATTAACTGAATTTTGTTCCATGTGTTGTCAGATGTCTAGATTATGATTAGTAGTTTAGATTCGTAAAGCACAACCACCAAATATTTAAGAGATCACAGGAAGTTGTCTGTTCGTACAATTAAACAATTATAATTGTTATCAGTGCAGGTGAATACCTCAAAAATCCAGAAGCAATTGTGGAAGTACTCTCTCTAAATGAGTAGGTTCGATTTTATTAATACCCTCTGCTTCAGCTATCAAACCAGAACGTTGCACAGCCTCTGCCAAGAAAAGATAATTTCGTAATTAATGGAAGTAGCATATCTGAGAATACTACCTTACAAATGAACACAGAAATTTAAATTACTTTAATAGTCACACCTGTAACAAAAATGTGAATGAGTTCACAACTAAGCTTTAGAGCATTTGAATTAGCTGCATGGAGAAAGGAATGGTTATATACCAATAGTTTAGTTTAATGAAACCCCAGTCAAGTCAACTACAAATGAAATAACAGAAGTTTGAAATATTACGCAGCACTGCTACTGAATTCAAAACAAGAATTATTAACATGATACAACAATAACCTAGAAAAGTAAGCCTTACTGATATAGCATCCGGTGTTTGACATCCTGGGCCAAGAAATAAAAATATTCTGGCTATATCACTAAAAATCTTCACTGGTTGCAAAGTTATTGTCAAATTCTGGCTAACAAAGGTGCTAAAGAATAAGATTGCAGGATATCTTTATGCAACAAACAAATATCATAACATGATTTAAAAATAACAAAAAACTAAAAAAGGATACAAGAATGAAATCTATGCAGATAACTATTCCAAATCAGGTAGTGATCTACTTAAGATAACAGGAAAGACTCATCTAAGGCTAGCAAGAGACTGACCTTTGTTTTTTTTTTCAAAACATGTTAAGATACAAATATCATCATTAAACAGGAAACAATTTTCTATATTATACAAAGATGTAAGATACCTGTAGTTTGTCGATTCTTTTTTGTTCTGTCACCTACCTGCAAATTCACAAAAAATTCACATCGAAACTCTTCATATATTTCCTTTATTTATATATACAAATGTGTTTGTATGTGTGTAATTGTGTGTGTGTGTGCATGCATGCTTTTGTGAATGTATGTCCATGCACGCATGCGCGTGTGTGTGAGAGAGAGAGAGAGTTAATAACATCTAGACAAGATTAAAGCCTTAATCCTATGGATGCAAAATAAATCATGGACATTTAAATTAAAAACCAGTACTGATCATGAACTACGATAATTACTAAAACAAAAAAACATAAAATGGACAGTTTCAGTAGAGAGAAAGCATGCTGATATATAAGCAATAGAAATTAAGAATCCAAGCTATTGATCTTGATCTAGATATCTTAAAATTAATATAGACCATGTTTTAGCTGATCCAGATGTTTTAAAATCATAAATAACATCAAAAAGTTGTCCTACCAACAAAAATCTCAATTTTGAAACCTTGATGCATGGGCAGAAAATCCTCGAACTTTTATATTTTCTTTCAAGGCACTTTAACTGTGCATATTGTTGGGGATAAACCCCACTCTTGCCGAAGTCCGATTTGATGCTCAGCCTAATGCAACAGGTAGCCACGGAAGAGTTTCAGCAGACGGATCTTAGCCAAACTCCTTCAGCAGCCGGCCAAACTCCTCAGCGGCCGAGCTCTTTCGGGATCCCAGCGGACGAGCCTTAGCCAAACTCCATCAGCCTTCCAGACTTTTTGGTAGCCGAACTCCTTGCGGACTCTTCCAGCAACCGGGCTTCTACGGAAGCCGAACTCCTTACAGACTGTTGACGTACTCCTACAGGCGATCCCACTACTAAACGGTTACACGACAATAACGATCGGCATTTATCAGAACAGTTACGACAGTCACTAAGCAAGGCAGTTACAACAAGTTTCGCTTATAAAAAGGACCCTCCAGATGCGCTTAGGTCAGGTTCTAAAAGCTCCTCTCCTCCTCGAAACTCTGTCGAACTCCATACTGAGCACTCCATTTCTGTTGGCCAGAGCTAACTTGACCGTCGGAGGGTCCTGCCAGAGCACCCCCACCGACTTCAGATGGGACTTTGTTTTGCAGGTCACCGACGGCGACCTCATCCTCCACTCCAGCTCGATCCGGCGTCAACCAAAATCTTCTACACCAACAGATTTGGCGCTAAAGAAAGGGCCCTCTGTTCTTGAGGTTCCCTTGATCTTAAAGGAGTGCTCAGCAGCGATTTAAAGTTCTTCCCGAAAAAAATGCCTCCCAGGAAAGCTTCGATCCGACGATCAACGGCCTCCGTGGCCCGATCCCGCTCAGATTCGTCTGCTCCCACTCCAGTCTCGGCAACCCAGGTTCCATCTGTAGTTATGGTGGATGCGGAGCAGTTCAACTTGCTCGTCCAGCAGGTTCGTGGCCTCACGGAGGCGATGCAGGCAGTACAAGCCATACACCAACAGGCCCTGGCACCAGCTCAACCGACGCGGGATTCTCCAGAGCCCTGTGATCTGATCCAGGAATGGCCGACTTGGACTACCCGGCCTCCGATCCCCAGAAGGGAGAAGCAGAGGAGGGAAGGCCCCTGCTCGGACCACGACTCGACCCAGGAGGAAGCTTCGCACCCATTCTACCAGAAAATCTTGGAGATCAAAGACCATGAAGATCTCTTGGATCAAAGGCTCTTAGAAATAAGCCGACGAATCGAGGAACTCCGTCATAATCCCTCCTCTCATGGTAATGACGTTTGTGCTGACCCTCCCTTTTCGCAAAAAATTATGCAGGAACCAGTCCCGCCGAACTTCAAGCTCCCACAGTTCGAGAGTTACAATGGGACCACCGATCCAGTCAATCACCTGGAAGCCTTCGGGACGATGATGTTGCTCCATGGCGCACCAGATGCTATTTTGTGCCGGGCTTTCCCCTCGACCCTTAAGGGAGCCGCCAGAAACTGATACTCGGCGCTTAAGCCGAATACCATCTTATCGTTTGATCAGATGAACCAGTAGTTCGCAGCCTACTTCGTCAGTAGTCGGCGTCCGCGCCGAAGTTCGGATTCCCTGATGAATATCAAACAGAAGCAAGGAAAATCTATCCAGGCTCATGTCACCCGGTTTAACGCCGCGGCATTGGAGGTCCGGGACCTGGATCAGTCCGTTGCGATGGCCGCACTCAAAGACGGCCTTCAGAAGAACGACTTGCTATTCTTCCTGAAAAAGAAGTATCCCAGGGACTTTGCTGACATGCTAGCTCAGGCTGAAGGTTATGCTCGGGCTGAGGAGGCCTTCAAGATCAAGGACGATGAAGCCGGTGGCGAGCGGCAAGTTGGCGGGCCGGGCAAGTCCGCCGAAGAAGGGAAGCCGAGTAAAGCTCGACCGCGTTCTCGGACTTCTTTTGGGCGCAGGCGAGCCCGAACTCCCCCTCGGGCCCAGAGGCGGGGAAGCCCCGACGGAAGGACACACCGAGGTTCTCCCCAACAGAGATTTCACAACTACGCCCCTCTTAACGCTTCGAAGATCCAAGTGCTGATGGAAATCAGAGAACAACTTCCAAGACCTGAGAGGATGCGTTCCCATCCCAGCAAACGCAATCCCAATAAATTCTGCCGTTATCATCATGACCACGACCACGACACTGAGAAGTGCATCCAACTCCAGGACGAGATCGAAGAGCTCGTCAAGCGGGGTAGACTTGTTCCTGCGGAGACGGCCTGAAGGGCGAGAGAATCGACTGGGAGCGCTACCGCCGAGGGGGGAGGACCAAGAAGATCGACCGCCTCTCGATGTCATCAATACTATCTCAGAGGGACTTCAACAAGAAGAGGCCAGCGGAACCGAAGGACCGGTGAAGAAACAGAGGACCGAAGAACCTGTGATCTTTACCGAGGCAAATGCCCAGGGGGTCCAATTTTCGCACAACGACGCGGTTGTAATCTCTTTGAACATTGCCGATTATGATGTACGCCGCATTTTGGTGGACAATGGAAGTTCGATCGATGTGTTGTTTTACGATGCCTTCTCAAAAATGTCCTTATCCGATGGCCACTTGGGGCCTATGAATTCTCCATTGATAGGATTCACTAGCAACACCATACCAGTTAAGGGCATAATAACTTTGGTTGTGATAGCAAGGCAATGCCCGAAACTGGCCAAAGCGCAAGTCGATTTTCTAATCGTAAGAACTCCGTCCGCCTACAATGTCATTCTTGGTCGACCTGATCTAAATGCACTTCGGACGGTGATGTCGACCTATTATTTGAAGATGAAATTTCCGACAAGTCACAGGATCGGAGAGGTCAGGGGAGACCAAGCTTTGGCGAGGCACTGCTACTCGATCGCCCTACATAAGGGAGAGCAGTTCGACTCTTATCTTGTTGACGAATTGAATGTCCGAGACGACCTCACTGAGGAGCGGGGCGAGCCTATGGAGGACCTCATCTCTGTACCCTTAAACGACGGGAACGTTGAGCATGCAGTGCAGATCAGCTCCAACTTGGCAGGCGAGGTTCAGGAGCAACTTGTTACCTTCCTCAGAAGAAACGCGGACATCTTCACCTAGACCCCAGCAGACATGCCAGGGATTGACGCCAAGGTCATGGAACATCGACTAACCGTCGACCGATAAAAGAAAAGATGCGCCATCACGTTCCGAAGAGGCAGAAAGCAATCGCCGAAGAAGTAGACAAGCTCCTCAAAGCTGAATTCATCCGAAAAGTTAATTATCCGACCTGAGTCTCAAATGTAGTCCTCGTCAAAAAGGCGAACAACAAGTGGAGGATGTGCATTGACTTCAAAAAGCTGAACAAGATCTATCCAAAAGATAGTTACCCTCTACCCAGAATTGATCAACTAGTGGATGCGACGTCGGGCTACGAGCTCCTCACCTTCATGGACGCCTTCTCTGGTTATAACCAGATCCGGATGGCACTTGAGGACGAAGAGAAAACCGCTTTCATTACTGACCGTGGCCTTTATTGTTACAGGATCATGCCCTTTGGACTCAAAAATGCAGAGACAACATACCAGCATTTGATCGATAAGATCTTCAAGGAGCAGATCGACCGCAACATGGAGGTGTATGTGGATGATATGCTCATCAAAAGCCGAGCTTCAACAGACCACCTCGCCGATCTTAAAGAGACCTTCGGTGCACTTAGAAAGCACAAGATGAAACTGAATCCGACCAAGTGCGCCTTTGGCGTGACCTCAGAGAAATTTCTGAGGTTCATGGTGTCAAAACGCGGGATTGAAGCAAACCCCGAGAAAATCCAAGCCATTTAAGAGATGACTGCTCTGAAAACGATCAAAGAAGTTCAGCGCCTGACCAGAAAGGTGGCATCCCTAAATCATTTTGTCTCAAGGTCGGCCGAACGATGTGTGCCCTTCTTCCAAGTTCTCAGGCAACCAAAAAACTTCTGCTGGACGGCGGAGTGTCAACAGGCATTCGAGAAACTTAAAAACTACCTCGGCTCATCCCCATTGCTGGCAAAGTCCGAACCTGGAGAGAAATTATTCCTATACCTAGTTGTCTCCCCGGTGGGCCTGGCAGCAGTTCTAGTCAAAGAGGAAGCGAAGATACAGCGACCGGTCTACTACGTAAGCCGGATCCTGAGGAATGCGGAGACCAGGTACTCAAGGTTAGAAAAATTGATTTACTCTCTTCTAATTGCTACTCGGAGACTCCGATCTTATTTTCAGGAGCACACCATTACGGTCCTCACGGACCAACCAATAAAAGCAGTCCTTCACCGAGCGAACGCTTCTGAGAGAATCGCAAAATGGACAATCGAGCTCACAGAGTTTGACATCAACTACCGACCCCGACCATCGATCAAGGCCCAGATATTGGTGGATTTTGTGTTAGAATGCACCATTCCAGTCGAAGCCGTGCCTGAACAGAATGAGATCAACGCCCTGCTATCGCAGCCGAACCTCTCCGAGGAAAGTGCTGACCTCTTCGAAGGCTTTTGGGCTCTGCATGTGGATGGCTCATCCAACTCCGTCGGAGCTGGTGCGGGGCTGGTCTTAATTAGCCCCGAAGGCATCGTTGCCGAGTACGCACTGCTTCGAGTTTCCTACGACCAACAATGGGGCCGAATATGAAGTGCTGATCGTCGGATTAAAAATCATGAGGAAATTAAAAGTAGATCGACTTCAGGTCTACAGCGATTTCCATCTGGTGGTATGCCAAGTTAATGACAGCTACGAGGCACGGGAGGACAATATGGTGAGATACCTTGGGAAGGTGAGGAATTTGACTCTGATCTTTAACAGTTTCGGCATTCGACAAATTCCAAGGGCGAAAAATGTAAGAGGCAATCTTCTCTCCAAGTTGGCCACTTCAGCCCCAACCGAGCTTTCCAAAGAAACATTCTTAGAGACTGAAGTGCCCAACCATAGAGGAACCCCAGATCATTCTACAGACGGAATTTGAGCCAAGCTGGATTGATCCGTTGGTCGCCTACCTCAAGAAGGAGATCCTTCCTCATGATCCGAAAGAAGCTCGGAAGCTCAGGAATCAAGCCTCTCGCTACGTTTTACATGAAGGCAAGTTGTATAAGAGGTCATACTTCCTTCCGTTACTGAGATGTCTCCGACCTTCAGAGGCTAACCTCGCACTCTGGAAGGTGCACGAAGGACTGCGGAAGTCACATAGGAGCCAGGTCCCTGTCGCAAAGACTACTTCGGCCAGGGTACTACTGACCGACCTTTTTTCACGATTTCGTGGAGTATGTGAAGAAGTGCGACCGCTGTCAGAAGAATGCCAGCATACAAAGACAGCCGGCATCCAAGCTTGCTCCGCTAAGCGCACCTTGACCATTTGCGCAGTGGGGAATGGATATACTTAGCCCCTTTCCGACGGCGTCCGGACAGCGGAAGTTCCTCCTAATCGCAATCGACTATTTCACCAAGTGGATCGAAACCGAACCACTAGCGAAGATTACCGATGCCAAGGTGCAGGACTTCGTCTGAAAGTCACTAGTCTGCCGGTTCGATCTGCCCTGAATCCTTATAACCAACAATGGACAACAGTTCGCTGGGACAAGGTTCGCCGAGTTCTGCGAAGGACTAAACATCTCCAACCACTTCACATCGGTGGCTCACCCATAGGCCAATGGAGAAGCTGAGGTGACCAACCGGATCCTGCCGTAAGGCATCAAGACAAGGCTCAACAGTGCAAAAGGGGCCTGGGTGGATGAACTCTACCACGTCCTCTGGGCATACCGAACTACACAAAGGATGCCGACTGGAGAAACATCCTTCGCCTTGGCCTTCGGCACGGAGGCAGTTATCCCTATCGAACTTAAGCTCCCATCTGCACGAGTCGTGGACTTCAACAAGCAGCTCAACCCCCAAGACCTTAGAGTTAACCTCGATCTACTGGAAGAAAAAAGGAAGGAAGCCAGCATCCGGATGGCAGCCTACAGATGGAAGGTGGCCCAGTACTACAACTCCAGAGTTAGAGGTAAGACTTTCAGAGTGGGGGACCTAGTGCTTCGACGAGCCGTCATTTCTCAGCCTCAGAGCCAAGGAAAGCTCATCCCAAATTGGGAAGATCCGTATGAAGTAGTGGAGGTCGTCCGGCCTAGAACTTATCGTCTGAAGGAGCTCGGAGGAATAGTGCTTCCCCGACCTTGGAACTCAGAAAATCTGAGAATGTTTTACCAGTAAACTACCTTTAATAAAACTTCTTCGTCCAGCATTATTAAGAATTCATGATGACAGGAAAGAAACGAGCGAAAGTGGTTTATTAGGAATAGGAGGAGAACCTCGTCCTAACGTGAGCAAAGTCGAAGGCCTCGTTCACTTTAGACGAGATAGGGGGAGAGGCTCTGACAACGGTCCTTATGTGCTCCCACAGTCCGTTAGGAATAGGAGGAGAACCTCATCCTTACGCGAGCAAAGTCAGCTACAGGAGACGAGATCTACTTCAATTTTGGCTGGAGATGAGATCTCCCCTGAGCTTCAATCTGAACCAGTACAGAACCTAGAAGAGGACATCGGCAGTCGCCTTTTCCGCACTCCCTTCCTTCAAATTTCGAACTCGAAAGTGGGGGGACTATTGTTGGGGATAAACCCCGCTCCTGCCGAAGTTCGATTTGATGCTCAACCTAATGCAACAGGTAGCCACGGAAGAGCTTCAGCGGACGGATCTTAGTCGAACTCCTTCAGCCGATCGAACTCCTCAGCGGCCGAGCTCTTTCGGGATCCCAGCGGACAAGCCTTAGCCGAACTCCATCAACCTTCCGAACTTTTTGGTAGCCAAACTCCTTGCCGACTCTTCCAGCAGCCGGACTTCTACGGAAGCCGAACTTCTTGCGAACTCCAACAACCGGGCTTCTACGGAAGCCGAACTCCTTACAGATTGTTGACGTACTCCTACAGGCGATCCCACTACTAAACGGTTACACGACAATAACGATCGGCATTTATCAAATCAATAATGATCGGCATTGATCAGGACGGTTACGACAGTCATTAAGCAAGGTAGTTACAATAAGCTTCGCCTATAAAAAGAACCCTCCAAATACGCTTAAGCCAGGTTCTAAAAACTCCTCTCCTCCTCGAAATTCTGCCAAACTCTACACTGAGCACTCCATATCTGTTGGCCAGAGCTAACTTGACCGTCGAAGGATCCTGTCGGAGCCACCTCCCCACCGGCTTCGGATGGAACTTTGTTTTGCAGGTCACCGACGGCGACCTCATCCTCCTCCACTCCAGCTCGATCCGGCGTCAACCAAAATCTGTACCAACACATATCATGTATAATAGTGTAGCCTTTCAATTTCAGTGCCTTCTCATTGGTTCACATTACTACAATTCTGTTAGAAGGACCCTAGCTCCATTACATCTACAAAATATGCATCTATCTGCTACTATAGTGAGAGAAGTTTTCATAGCCAGACTGCAAGTATGTAACCAGATTCTGCTAATCGCTGGACTTGAGAAAAGCTGAAAAGATATTCTTTATTTAAAGCACTGTGAGAGTTATTTTTGGCAAAAACTGAAAAGATAATCTTTATTTAAAGTGCTGTGAGAGTTATTTTGGCTGGAGTTCCTTCTTCAATCTCGAGGGCATGGCTATTTTGAGGATGTGTGACCTTTTCGTTATTTAATTTTTGGGTCACACGGGCTCTAATGGAAAGACTGATTTTTGAGTTCCTCCAATTTAAAGAAATTTCTCATCAACTAAGAAATCTGAAAGCCTCAAGAAAATCACAAAGAAGCCCAACTGATTGGGATTAAAACTCTCCCCGAATAGAGTTGGTCTTTCACGCACATCACACATTCCATTCACATTATAATGAAAAAAGCTTTCGCAACTGGACTTTTCTTTGTAAACCAAATATCCTTTGCCGCCTGGCTTTTCTAAATTGAAGGGTATAACTAATAATGCCTTCAATGTTATTCCAATGCAATTAGAAGGGATGGGAGAAACAAATAAATGAGTCCCAATAAATTTGATCCTTGAGAAAAAGAAATCAATGAAACAGAAGTCCAAGGGCCATCTGCATGTTCCTATCTTTACCTTCATCTCCAACAACAAAATTACAGCCTTCCTATTTTGCTAAATTGTTTTACAATCAAAAAAATCTTCCTATCTTTACCTTCATCTCCAACAACAAAATTACAGCCTTCCTATTTTGCTAAATTGTTTTACAATCAAAAAAATCACAAACAATCATGTATTCCATCATGTGCATCACACATGTTCAGTGGGAGAGGCTTAAGTGACCAGACTATGTATTTGTAACCATACTTTGTTTTGTAGCCAGACTTATTAATGAATGAACTATCCTCTATACATTTCCAAATTCCAATGCAACCAAGAAAGAGAAGAAAAAATAGGAAAAGATTGAAGCAATGTAACTCAGAAAATCACTCAAAAAAGTAATTCAGCTGTCTTGGACCATTCATTGTGCTTCATTTTCTGGCACATTTCATGATGCCAATTCAAAGGAAGCAACTAGAACACAACACACCAAGTGACTTTTAAGCCACATTGTTAGTTGCCCAAGCAATTTCGACAAGGAAGGAGAAAATATGACACTCCAACAACACACAATTACGTGCATCTATCAGGATCAGGGAAAAAAATCTTTAATAAAGTTTACATATTTAGAGACCCAAGAGATATAGAAATTCTTTAGAATTTGGTTTAGATAGTGCCCTAAAATTCTAATTGATGAGTTTGAGAAGTCTATGGAGTCGCAATCTCAAAACCTTCCTTCAGAGTCCTAGCATATATGAAAAAAAATCTTGCAATATCTTTCTTTAAACAGTGGGCTTTGGCACCACAAAAAGTTGTTCCATTGTAACCTAGGTGTCATAGATTCGAAACACCAAAACCATCTCTTAGCGGATAGGGTACAGCTGTGTACATCTAACCCTCCCCAAACCCTGTAGTGGTAGAAGCTTCGTGCACCTAGATGCATTTTCAACAAATATTTTTCTTCATTTTTTAACATAAACATAAAAATTCCATTCACATGTATAAGACATGTCTGATGCTAGTACACACACACACACATACATAGTATTGAGAATGTGATACGCATGTGAGCATATGCACTCTACAGATATGATTATGGTGTTAAAGAGGGTAAAGAAACGAAGAAACTTATCATGAACTCAATAATAATGGTAAATGGTTCGTGGTATGCATCCCACTTTACGGAGACATTGACACTTCATACATCAGATACAAAAGATGGAGGGTCTCCAGTGAATGACGATATATGTCACAGGAATAGAAGTTATTATGCACCACTCTGTTCCATCGCTCTTTTGGTCTTCCCTGATCAAGCAAGACAAAGCTTTCAATGTGGACTGCTCAGAACCAAACTCTAAAAGAATGGTGGCACCACTGTTCAAGCATGGGCCTTCCTATCTTCAGGGATAAAGTGGAATTCGACGAGGGGGAAGGAGAAGTCCAATTGGCTGATATGTCTATTAAATGGACAAAATACACTTCCTAATGATGTGCTACGAAACCACCTATACAAACAAGTGGGGAGCATGGAAGTGCTGGTCTTAGACTTCATCAAGATCCTCATACCATATCCTTTTGTTGTTGTGATTATAGTCTCTACAGCAAATTATTACCTGTGAAAGACCCTCTTCACATATGTTGAGAACTTATGCAATATATCTCGATGCATACAAGGTGCAGCTATGCAGTTGTCTCTGACCTTTCAATGTAGCGCATCCTCACATTTTACATGCAATACATAAGTGAAATACAAGCGACAAAGGCAACACTGGGAAACACAAGCGACAAAGGCAACACCGGCTACTTGGATGGATACACCACAGCTTTAATGATAAGAATATACAACAGGAAACACATTAATCTCTTATTACAACTATGGTCAATTATATGTTTAAACGAGGTGTACTTTATCACTTTACTGGAGATAATTGTCTAAGCATGTGCCCACCATGTCATGTGTTGTGTGCTACAGTCAGCTTCCCTGTGTTACATGATGGGGTACAATTTATTATCAAAAGGCAACAATATCTTGCACAACTTGCATAGTATTAAGTCCAACAAGCTAAGCTCTAAATCTGAGTTTGATAGTCCTCATATTTTGAATATATTATGCCATGTAAGTATGTAACTAAGGTCTCTTCTACCTATTTTCCATACATGAAGCCCGAGATAGATATTGAGGGAGAGGGATATTTATTACCTATGCTTGAGCCTAGGGCAAAGACCTCAACTTCAAGTAAAGAATGGAATAAAAGCAATGAGAAGCCAAGTATGATGTAAAGTTAAACACCTACATTTCATTTTATGTTACATATTTTTCAGGGTTAATCATAAAAATTATTGAAAATTTAGGCATCCCAAATATCAGCTAATGTAACTTTGTTTGCTTGCTGGATGGTTCAACATGATAGAGGCCTAAATGATAAGTTGAGAATAGAGCCATGACCATTGGCATACATGAAATAGGTGCCTGGTAGAGATGGGAAGAGGATCACATGCATAGAAGAGAAAAATAGACAAATTATTGTGCCACTGAGAGATGGAAACGAGAAATACTTTCATAGAGGAAGAAACTAAAGAACTAAATATGGAGTGCCAGTTGAGAAGTGTTAGATATATACCTTACAAGCCAATTTGGCTAATGCATGTAAAATTTTGTAATTAAATTATTAAAATAAATAAATAAAAGGTTATTTCTCATTCATATTGTATAATGTGTCCATGAATCGTCCAACGAATTAATAAGATGATGACACATATTCTCAAAAGTTGAGAATTTGAGGCATGTGTCATTGCTGGTTAATTCATAAATTGCTCCTGATAGATGGATCATCACGAAAACAGTGTTTGATCCGGTAAGATTGGTGCATAGATCACTTTTCTTTGGATAGACGAGTCTCGAGTCTACAGTGTGGGAATACTGGAGCAAGTGCCGGTGTTGTTAGAGAACAAGAGTACCGAGCATGACCAACACGAGTAATCACTTGAATGTCTATCTACTCATCAATGACTTACTCGATACTGCAGTGGTGTGAGTGGTTCTTAAACTTGCAGTGCCTTGGTTATTTATAATGAAGTTGCTATAGTTTGACTGCACAATTACTTGATTTCCTATCCATTCGAAATCTTGCGATGTATGTTGGCTAAGTAGGTTCATTGTAGGAGTAGGGTATGTACCTAGACGGGATCTAACGATCCTGGTAGATAAGGAATAGTCCTATGTTGTTCATGAGACTGAGTTCAGAAAACCATGGCTATGGCAGTGTGAATGATAAAAAAGAATTTCCATAAGATTTCACAAATGAACTCGAGTTGAATGAATTTTACATATGATAGATGAAGGGTTTGATAAGTTATCCATAACTTCCATCTTGTCAGGACTCACGATAGAAGAACCCAATCACACGGTAACTATACCTAGAGATTCGTCTATTCAATTCTGCTGGATTGCCACTATATATTACTAGGTGTCACTAGTGAATTGTGAGATCAATGATAATTATTTTGATGATCAATAATTCTTAATTGGTTAAATTGGAAGTGTTCCAATCCACTAAAAGAAGTTTCAATGATATTATTAATACAAATCACAATATATCTATGGGATCATACACAATAGAAAATTAGTCTAGAATTATGCAATTGGGCTTATGAAGTCCTAATTAGGTTAAGATTTATAAAATCCTATTGGGTTTAGGTTCCCCATGCTAGCACATGGTTAAACCAAAATTCTCTCGAGTTGGACTTCTTGTTGGATAAGAAGTTGACCAGTCAAGAGCACGCAAGAGGGGCGCCAAGAGTTGGACACCCCATCTGATTTTTTGTGTAAAAGAGAGAAGGGCGCATGCCGCAAGATAAGATCAAAGGGGCGCACACCCAAACAAGATAAGGATGAGAAGGGGTGCCAACTATCTAGTTGTGCGTGAGATTGGTAGAGAAGGAGCGGCGTCCAACAGAAATGCATGCCTAAGATAAGGAGTCCTTCTGAGCTAAGACGTTGAATAGTCAAGCCTTAAACCATTAGGACTTATTTGAATCTATTTAAACCAAGAAGAGATATGAGATCCCTCTAAATGCAAATGCTAAAAAGTTTCTTGCAGCCCCTCTTTGGCCTCACGCCATCTCTCCCTCTCTCTCCCTCATGCCCTCTCATCTCACGCCCAAAGGTGTTGGGTGTCCCCTCTTCTCCACGCCCAAGGTTTAGGCATTCTCCTTCACTGCTAGAAGAGAGAAAGAAGTTCTCTCTCCCTCGTCTCTTTCTTCCAAGCAAATCTAGATCAATCATTGATTCAGATCTGAGGGCTAATCGCAAAAGAGTGCATGCTGATCTATCTTAGAGAAGAAAGATCGAGATCAAAAGCATCCTAGATGGTTCTTGTGTAGATACCTGTAGAGGCCGGATGCGTGTGCAGCTCTTAAGGAACCTGCAAGAAGATATCCATGATGAAAATCTATCCATGCAAAGGTGAAGATCTGATATTCATGATTTATTTTTATGTCTTGATCTTAAGGTATGATGGATCCTAACTTTATGAGATGCGATCTCATAGATGCATGTTAGATTAATTTTCTTCCACTGCATTTTTTATTGTTGATCTTGCATGCGTATAAGGAAAAGTTCCTTCAAGAGGGACATTGGAGAAGATAGAGATTACAAATGTGAGTTATAGGGGTAGGGAGAAGGATAGTGAGATGGACGTAAAGGATAAAAGGAGGGAGGAGAGGATCATCAAAATAAACAAAAAAGTATAGATAATATTGTTTAAGAGATGGATAATGAGTATAATGATATAAATGATGATAATTGGTTTAGGAAGATGAAAGATGATATCTACTTGCAACTAGAGATAGACGAAAAAAAACAAAAGACATCGAGCATCAAGATCAAGATGTGAGAAAGAAGGGAATCTAAGTGCAATCAAGGTGCCAAAGTGAAAATAAAGATAGCTAATGTCAACTTATACATTCTTGTACATAACTAATAGAAACTTATAAACAATTACACACAGTTATTATAAACATTGCCACAATGTACAGCATTTAACATGGTCAGCACATGCTCATACAACAAGCTCTAGTAAAGGATTCTGACGGTTAAAGCTACGATGCAACTACAAGTAGCTGGCTTGCCCCTGCCACTTGTCTGTTATGTATTACACGTACACCCCATAAGTGTTGAAAGATATGCCAAAAGTCATCCAAACAGCCCTGAGTGGATAATAATTTAGTGCAGGGAGTAGAATTACAACAAAAGGATAGAGTATGAAGATATTGATGAAGTCTAAGACCAACAGCACCTCTGTCTCCCCTACTAGCTATTTAGATGGTTTTGTAACGCACTACAATTACCAAGAATGTGTTGTCCATGAAATAGCTAGCTCAGCAATCAAACTTTCCTTCTCCTTATCGAACTATACTTTATCTCCTAAGGCAAGAAGGCGCCTCATCAATGATACTTCAATGGCCTTGAATGGAACAATGGTACCATCGATGTTCAGACCTTGCCTCAGCACCCTATGGGAAAAATAGTACAATTGTGGCAAAATTTGTCTTGCTAAGAAAGTGATGGAATGGGGTGGTGTAATAAAAACCTTGACTCCTGTGACATATTGGTCCTTCACTAGACACCTCCATCTTTTGTATCTTAAGTGTCAAGCATTATTCTCTATAAAGCGGGAAACACCACACTTGCATTATCCACTGTTGCTAAGTTAATGCTAAGTTTTTTCCTCTCTTTACTCTTCCTTTCCTAGGTGCTGAGTAACCCCTGGTCAGCTGCTTCGCACCTCTGGTCTTTTAAAGCCATGGTCTAGACTCTAGACCCCTTTCTACAATGTAAAGTCTCGTGCCTGTTGAACCCAATCATGCAATAAAAGTAGCAGTCTCATGCCCAAAGAAAAACCTCTCTTCCCCTATCCCTAACCTTCATCTATTGCTTCTGTTCTTTCAGCCAACCTTGTACTAGACCCTATGATTAAGATAACATCGCAATAGTGGCTGCATGCATGGCAAGTTCAACCATTTCTCCCTTGCTTAACAATAACAAGAACACTGAAAAAAAATGGTTTATGTCGGCAACACCAGAGGAAGACCACGGTTGAAATAGTGGAAGCATGCAAGCCATGGTTAAGGAGATGAAAATGACTATGTTAATTGTTTATATCATATATATCAAAAGAAAAAAAAAATCCTGAGGGAACTAGTATGCTACTCAGCAATAACAGTTTCATTAACTGAACTATTAGAGGAAATTTCACATCTTCCTATAATAAGATAAAAAGTATAATACTGAGGTTATCAACAAAAATAAGAAAAGGATATAATACTAAGTTATTGACATAAATGTCTCCAAAAGTTTCTAGAAATATTATATTATGATTATGGAGTAATATTGGAAATTTTGACCATTAAAAGTGAATATAGTGGAACTTTTAGAAACCATAGAGGCACATAAATCTTCATAGTGACAATACAAGTCTTTAATTCTTTTAAAAAAAAAAGGGGGGGGGGGGGGGGGGGGTTAAAAAGAGTAAGAAACTCTCTAAGTTTCAAAGGGATGCAAGTTAATTTTGCAGGTAGTGTTACCAGAAGAGGATAGCTGCGGATTTCAATCACAGCCAACCATCCAACAGCATGCCTAGTTTGATACGTAAGATTGCTACATGTACATTTTGAGCGTGCATCCATTAAGGGCCTATTTGGCCAAGCTTTTGGAGACGAAAAAGTACTTTTTTTTTTCAAAAAATGCTTATTTTGAAAAAAAAAGGTGTTTGGCCAAGCTTATTTTAAAAAATAATTTGCTTTTGAGTAATAGCAGAAATGTTTTTCTGCCGCGGAGAGAAAGCAAAAAATTAGAACTTCTCCTTGGAAGCAGAAGCAAAAGCAAAAGAATTAATTTTTTAAGATAAAAATATCCTTACTCAAAATCACTATTTACCATAACTACCTCTATTTATTTTCACCTAACCCTCCCATTATTTAGTGAATGATGTATTTTGATACATGTATATTATTGTATAAAAATTATATAAAATATTCAATATGTATTATCTTTGATTCAATTATATTTATATTGATTAAAATTTTAATATATTTTTTATTATTTTTTTTATTTTAATTAAATAAAAAATAAAAAATTAAATTAAAATTAATCATAATGAATATTTAAAATTATTTATCTTTAAATAATATTAATTATAAAGTAAATCTATACATATCTTTTTTCGTGATTTGATAGTTAAAAGTACTTTTCTTGAAAAATTTGCGAAACACAAACTGCTTTTCTCTCACAGCACTTTTTCTGAAACTCCATTTGAAAAAAAAATAATTTCAAAATAAGCTGATTTTCACAGCTTGGCTAACCAGGCCCTAAATATAGTCTTTTGTAGATTTCTTAACACCTTGCTCTGTCCATGGAACCAAAGGCTTCAGCTCAATACAGTGTCAAAAATCCCATCCCTTTTCGAGCATATTGTTGGAAATCTCCTAAAATCTCTCATCTAATTATAGGATATTTGTATAGTTTCCTATTCTTCCTCTCTTTCCTTATTCACTATAATCAGAAAATTATGGTGAATAATCCTATTTAGAAAATATATCAATTAGATAATAGAATTGATATGATTCATTATATCTAGACCTTTATTATAAGGTTTATTATATCTAGACTCTTGATGCTCTATATATAAAGCCTTTTATAACATGAAAGAAATATACAATTATCACTTTCTAATTATTCTTTCATGGTATAAGAGCCAAAGAAGAAGGAGAAACCCTAGCCGCCATCCTCTGTCCTGAGCAATCCTCACCACCATCCAATCTCTGTCCGGTCGGCCCCTTTGTCTTCTCTATCCACTGCAGCAGTCTTCATCGCTGCTCTTTTCTGTTCAATGCTACTGTTTGTTCAGATCAGCAACCACAAATTTCTAATCTTTTCTGTCTGCTACTATCTTCCTTTGTCGCATGTCCAGCAGATCAGCAGAGGCTTGTCGCACCGCTATCCTGGTGTCCAGCCACAGCAGCCGCTAATTTTTCTGCTGCCCTTGATTGGATCTCTCTTCAATCCAAAATCATTATCCATTGGCTTCTACTTCGGACGTTACAGCCACATACACCACACCCACCTGCAGGGTGAATACACCTGTCCTCACCAAATCCGCTATGATCATTGCTGACAAGTTGAATGGTAAAAATTATTTGTTGTGGGCTGCATCTATGGAGTTATGGTGCAAAGGTCAAGACGTTTATTACCATCTTACATCCTCTATTGATCATATCCTTGTTGCTAGTCGAGATCAGTGGAAAAAAGTCGATGCTCCGATACCATTGACTCTAACCTACTTTCCATCTTCAGATCAATCCATACAAGTTATGGTACTTAGGTCTGCACTCAAGAATTGTACTCAAGCAATTTTACATGCTTGTACAATGTGATTGGTTCTCTTTTTCATCTCCGATAGGGAGATTTTGACATACAGTCTTATCTAGGGCACCATCAGTCACTTGCCACTGAGTTACATGAACTATTATCATTTTCTCCTAATATTCAAGTCCAGTAGGTTCAATGGAATCGTCTGATTACTGCCTTATGTCTCTATGGGATTCGTCCGGAGTTAGAGGATGTTCGCACTTAGATCCTATACCCTCTCCTGCAGATGTTTACTCATGTTTACACCAGACATCCATAAGGGTAAACCGTCCTGATACAGCTTTATCCTCCAACCACTCCACTTTATCCACTCAATTCTCAAGAGATTCAGATTTTAAAGGTGGATGAGGTGGTCTTCGAGACCATGGTGGTAAAGGTGGTTGTGGTGGTGGTTGTCCCTAGTGCACCTGCTGTAATCATTATGGACACACTCGGGATATCTGTTACACTCTTCATGGATTTCCATAGCGGACTGCACATAATGTGCAGACTCAGTTAGCAGAAGACAACTCGACAATATCTACCCTGACTTCTAACAGTGTTATGATCTCTAAAGAGGAGTATACATAGTTTCTTCAATTTCAGGCATCACAGCAAGCTTCCTCATCCATCATTGCTCTAGCACAACATGGTAATCCAACTGCCTGTCTTAGTCACTCATCAAGTAATCTTGTTCCTTGGATTTTTGATTTTGGTGCCTCTGATCACATGTCTAGGCACAAACATAGTTTTGCCCATATCATTGAGTGACAAACCTTACCACATGTTACTTTGGCTAATAGGTCCACTTCTCCAGTTCAGGGTAGGAGAACTATTTTCCTTCGTCCTAATTTGCCCTTGTCTTTTATTTTATATATTCTTGATTTTTTTGTTAATTTAATATCCATTAGTCAATTAACTAAACAATTGCATTGCCCAGTTATCTTTTCTTCTGATTTTATGGTGGTGCAGGACTTGAAGATAGGGAGACAATTAGTTCCGATTTTGAATCCCGTGGTTTGTATCGGCTGTCTAGACCACCAATGTGTGCAATTGCTACTACGCCTCTTCAAATTCACAGCCGATTGGGTCATTCTTATTTCCAAGATCTCCAAAAGATGGTGTCTAGTATGTCTGATGTCCGTAAGTTAAATTATGAATCGTGTTAGTTAGTAAAGCAAAATCTTAGTCCTTTTTTTAATCGATCAAATAAACTGCTTCAACACCCCTTAGTCTTGTTCATTCTAATATTTGAAAAATTAGTAAAATTATTTCTTCTATAAAATTTAACTATTTTGTCACTTTTATTGATGATTATTCTCGCATGACTTGGGTGTATTTATTACATAATCATTCTGAATTATTTTCAATTTTTACTACATTTTATACTGAAATTAAAAATTAGTTTCATACATCCATTAAAATTCTTCGAAATGATAATACTTATGAATACTTATCTACTAATTTTCAAAACTTTATGACTACTAATGGAATTCTTCATCAGACATCTTCCAACAAAATGGGGTGGCAGAGCACAAGAATCGTCATCTTGTTGATACAGCATGGACACTTCTCATATATATGCATGTGCCTGTTCATTTTTGGGATGTCACTATTCTTACTATATGTTATCTCATAAATTGTATGGCCTCATCCATGTCACATGATCAAATTTTCTTTTCGATTTTATTTCCTAGGGACTTCCTATATGTCTTATCTCCTAAAGTCTTTGGATGCACCTGTTTTGTCAGTCTGGTCTTAGTCATGATAAGTTATCCCCGAGATCATTAAAATGTGTCTTTCTTGGATATTCTTGATCCTAAAAGGGATATAGATGCTACTCTCCTATCCTTCATCGTGTCTTTATATCATCTAATATAACGTTCTTTGAGTCCATTCCTTATTTTTCTCCTAGGTCTAAGTCTATTATTTCTCATGAGAAGTCTGTATCTATTGGGCTGCTTGATCTCTTCCCTTAGGTGACACATTCTCGTCACCTATGCCCATTCTTCCTCTATCTCTATCTAGATTTGATCAGCCAAATTTTCAGACATATCAGCATCATGCACCACCTGAGATTCCTTTAGCTGAGCCTACAGATTCAACACCGACACCAATCGTTTCTCTACTAGATAGTCCTACTACACCAGCTCCTTTTTCTGACCTGGCTGATCCTATTACTCTATGCAAAGGTAATCGAACAAAACATCCCATTGATCATTTTGTTAATTATCCATCTTTATCTTCCAGATATTCTACTTTTATTTTCTCGCTTGCTTCGGTCTCTATTTCTTGTACTGTTACAGAGGCACTTGCTCATTCCGGCTGGAAGCAAGCAATGGATGATGAGATGTCTACATAGCATGCTTTAGATACTTGGGATCTTGTTCCACTTCCTGCTTGTAAGTCCATTGTTGGTTGTCGCTGGGTTTATACTATTAAGTGTTCTCCTAACGGACAGGTTGATAGATTGAAGGCTCGGGTAGTTGCAAAGAATTTCACTCAGATGTTTGGCTAAGATTATCTTGATATGTTCTCACCTGTGGCTAAACTCACATCTGTTCGTCTTCTCCTGAGTTTCGCTGCTATCTTTCACTGGCCTCTTCATTAGCTAAATATTAAGAATGTGTTTATGCATGGTGATCTTCACGAGGAGGTTTATATGAAACAACCTCCTAGGTATGTTTCTTAGGGGGAGTATGTATGTCGATTGAAGAAGTCATTATATGGCCTGAAGCAGTCTCCCCGGGTCTAGTTTAAAAATTCAACTTTGTTATTCTTCAGTTCAGCCTTCTCATAAGTACTTATGATCATTCGATTTTCTATAGGCATTTGGAGTCAGGCAAGTGTATTCTTTTGATTGTCTGTGTAGATGATATTGTTATTATTGGTGATGATAGTGATGGCATTACTGCTCTAAAGGGTTATTTACATCAGCAATTTCAGACCAAAGATCTAGAAGAGTTATGATACTTTCTTGGTATTGAGATTGCTCGATCTCGTCAGGGTTTAGTTGTGAATCAGAGAAAGTATATCCTTGACATGTTGGAGGAGACAGGTATATTAGAGTCTCGTCCTGTTGATACTCCCATGGATCCTAATGTACGACTTGTTCCTGGTCAGGGGGACCCTTTGTCAAATCCTGAAAAATATCAAAGATTAGTCAGAAAATTAAATGATCTTACAGTCACCAAGCCAGATATATCTTTTGTTGTTAGTGTCGCCAGTCGGTTTCTCAACTCTCCTACTATTTGTCATGGGGAGGCTACTGTTCGTATTCTTAGATATCTAAAGAGTGCACTAGACAAAGAGTTATTTTACCAGGATCGAGGTCATAGCTAGGTAGTTGGCTATACAGATGCAAATTGGGCAAGATCTCCCTCAGATAGACGATCTACCTCTGGGTATTGTGTCTTTCTTGCTGGTAATCTTATTTCAAGGAAGAGCAAGAAGCAAGGAGTTGTTGCCCGTTCCAATGCTGAGGCAGAATATCATGCTATGGCTTTAACCACATATGAGCTGGTATGATTAAAGTCTCTCTTAGGAGAGCTTGGGGTTATTCGGTCTGAACCTATGAAGTTGTTCTGTGATAACCAGGCTGTTCTTCATATTATCTTAAACCTTGTGTTTCATGAACGTATGAAGTACATTGAGATAGATTATCATTTTGTTCAAGAAAAGCTATAGTCTGATATTATTTCTACGACTTTTGTGAGCTCTAATGATCAGCTAGCTGATATGTTTACTAAGTCATTAAGGGGTCTAAGAATTGATTATAATTGTAACAAGCTGGGGCTCCATAATATTTACTCACCAGCTTGAGAGAGAGTGTTGAGAATTTTCTAAAATCTCTGATCTAATTATAGGATATTTGTATAGTTCCCTATTCTTCCTCTCTTTCCTCATTTACTATAATCAAAAAATTATGGTTAATAATCCTATTTAGAAAATATATCAATTAGATAATAGAATTGATATAATTCATTGTATCTAGATCTTTATTATAAGGTTCATTATATCTAGACTCTTGATGCACTATATATAAAGCTTTTTGTAACATGAAAAATGTATACAATTATCACTTTCCAATTATTCTTTCATATATATATTCAAATTACTTTCAAAGTATTACTACATTACTGACAAAAATGGTGAAAACTTTCAATATGTGATATTACACCTAGCCTAACAATTAGCAGCCTAAACCTTCAACAGAAGAGACAATACCATATATTACATGCCTATGTTGTCTAACCACTATCATATCAAGTTTCTTCTATGTCTACCTTGGTTCTATCATGGTTAACTTTCATCATAATATGCATTTTTAATACTATGCAATCAGTATCAAGCATTACCACCAGAATGTCTCGTATAATTGGATTTGATTTATGAAAGCTACTCCAATTAATCCTATCTTGACTTATATCTCCTTCCATAGCAAGTTTACAAATACTACTTTTTCACCCAGATCTTTTTTAACGCCTATATTCCTATGTTATCTTTTTAGGCCCTTCAAACAAATTTGAATATTATTTTTCAATCAACATCCATCCCTAAGACCATATTGGACCATGACCAATTAGCAGTCAATTACAGTCATTTTTTAATTCATTAATGTGTTCATATTTAATTTTGTATTTCTCAAGTTTGCCAAACATCCACCTCCTCATCATCCTCTCCATGCCCAAAATACTTATGTAAGTTCTTAAACCGTTGTCATATAAACCTTCTTAAGCATCAAGTTAGTTTAATACTATTTTTTCATATGATAGCTCTTTTCACACACTCTTATTGTTCTAAAAACTGAACAGTATAAACATGATTATGCCGCATCTCTAATAGAAAAAATAGATGCTCGATCTTGCAAATCTTTGATCCATCATTATCTAGTTACCAACAATTTCATCATATTAAATCATTAATATCATAATATAAAGTGATGACCCAAAAGCTTTAATACCAAAAAGACGAAGGCTACAAAAGAGACATTTCAGTCAGAAATACTTACAAATAGAAGATTTATTTAAGCATGTGGACAGTTCTACGATAAAAATGACCATTGAAATGAATGAAATTGCAAGGTTCATATCTAGGGCTAGAAGCGGGCCAGGCCGGGTCAGGCCACACACCTGCCCGAGGCTGGTACGAAACTTTTTTCAGGCTTCGGGCCAGCCTTAGGCCCGAAAGTTTTTGAAAAACTCAAGGCCAAGCCCGACTCGAGCCTGGCTCGAACCCGATTAGGCCAGCCCAATCATGTTTTCAGCCACACCAGCTCTCTTTCCTCTCTTAAAAAATTAAAAAAAATATTTAAAAAATTATTTAAAAAAAAAAACTCTAAGCCCTAACCCTAACCCATCTGGCCATCTCCCCCCTTCCCCAACACCGCTGCCGACGCCCTCAAAAAATCCTCCAGATCGTACACCTTCAGCCCTGACTTCAAGAACACCAAGCTCTTCCCATACCTACTCAAATACACCACCTCTACAGACAATCTATTCTCATTTTCGACTGCCCCGTTGCCTATAAACACCATCTCCAACTCTATCAACTTCCTCGGCACCTCCACCTTTGCCGCCCTCTTGCTCCCTCTGCCCCTCTGGCAAAGGATGATGAAAAGGGCGACGACGATCAAGAACCCAACGACGGCACCGATAGCGATCCCGGCAATCACACCACCAGAGAGCTTGCTCTTCTCGCACGTGGGAGAACACGCACCCAGCGGAACCCCACAAAGGCCGATGGCTAAGAATGTGTCCAACAACATCCGGCGAAGCCCTACTGGGATGGATCCATTGAGCCAGTTGAAGGAGACGTTGAACTGGATGAGCTTCGAGAGGTCGAGGCCAGGGACCTTGCCAGAGAGTTGGTTGTGCTTGAGATAGAGCGTCTCGAGGGATGTGATGTTGTTGAAACCGGGCAAGATCCTGCTAGTGAAGTTGTTAATGGCGAGATTGAATAGAACCAGCTTGTCGAGGGAGAACAGGCCGACGGGGATCTCGCCAAGGAAGTAGTTTTCCTGGAGGTCTTATTCCCCTCTTACTTCCTCATTATATTTTCCTCTAATTTTTCTCTTTCTCTTAGAGTTTGTTAGAATCCATTTTGATTAATTTGATAATCCTAAGTTCTTGCTTTAATTAATATGATAATCCTAAGTTCTTGCTCTAATGAGTGTTTTTAGAGTTCTGATAGGGGGGAAAAATAATTCTGGGAACTGAGTTTGGGTCAGATATTCAGGCTCTTGATCGGACTGGACTTCAGGCTTGGGCTTGGGTCGGGCCAAAAGTATACCCGAGTCTGGCCCGAAAGACAAACGAGCCCTATAATTAAGCCTAAGCCCGGCCTAAACTATTTTTAGCCTAGCCTGAAGCCCGACCATATGTCGGGCCGCCCCGAGCCCAGTTCCAACCCTATTCACATCTATCTTACTAACAATTGAAGGATAAGCAATAGGAAAACTAGATAGTCATAATTCTCCATTTGAACAAGAACAAGGTGTTGCATCAAGCCCTTGATTTGCTGAGGGGGTAGGAATGTGGTATACTGGGTTGTCATGGCAAGAAAGCATTAGAAAAAAGGAAAAAATTCAAAGAAGAAGAAAAAGAAGAAGAAAAAACTTCTTTTAGTCCCTGTTTTGACCAACTTCTTGAACTCTAAGCTCTAACTATGGCCTTTTGAGGTATTACAATATGGTTAACCAAACAATTCAAAATATAGTAAAAGTCAGAAACAAACCAATCTCAATAGAAAGCAAGCTATTTTCACATGGGAATCAGGATCAGTTCAGACATAAATCATGTTTCTTGCATGATATCATGCCTTATTTTGGTGAATGGTGTGCATATTAGTTATACTTAAGATTAGGTTTAAGTAATTATCTTTCCATTGGGAACCAATATGAATGATTTCAAAGGTTGAGATCCTAGTGTCAAAACCACATCAGGGTAGGCCTCCTGTGCTCATGCAACAACTGAAGAACAAAGAAATTTTACTTGAACCACATTTAGCTCCTACACCACCATTCTCCCTTTGTGCTTTGTTACACAGAACATATCAATATTCATAACAATCAGATCCAACGGTTGAACTACAAAGTGCCCAAAGTGGGGTCTTCTTCCCTGTATGACCCCTAATGTAGTATACTAGGTAACGATGCCTTACCACAAACACAAATGGCTCAGTCATTCAAAATGAATAGGTTCATATATGTTTTTGTCTGGGCTATATTATGACCCAGATCTCCATAGCCAAGAAGGAAGGGTAAGAAGAAGAAGAAGAAGAAGAAGAAGAAGAAGAAGAAGAAGATGATGATGATGATGATGATGATGACTATGATGTTTCATTCCTTCTATCCAAGTAAACTTTAGAATCCATTTCTTTTTTCACACTTCAAGTGAGACCTCAACAACATGTCGCCATGAATTATTTTAAGCCTTCCATGCAGATAATAAGACAATATATATTGAGGGTGACAACAAGTGCAGCTGAGGCTGCCAACTAGTACAGTTGGAGAGAAGAAGAAAAAGATGGTGGTGGTGCTGGAGGTGGTGGTGAAGGAAGAGAGAGGAAATAGACAATATTGATTCTGATCAACTATTCTTCAACTATGCTTACTCATAGACTACACTTGCATCTTATTCATTTTTTATTTTGTTGTGCATTTACCTTTCTGTCTTCATCTTCATGCCTGGCTTTTAAATCGTACCCAAGGGACTGCCATGTCCTATCAGCATTATTATCTAAACATACAACTCTCAGTGCAACCATTACACGGGTTCTGACTTCTGAAAATGCATAGATGCTACATACAACCTGCCTGATACTGCAGCATTTAAACGCATGAGTCCATTCCATATGCTCCCATCATCGTAGAAAGTACTTGGTATTCTACAGGAAAAAAAGGGTGCAAAATACACCTTTTCATTTTTCTTAACAAAATGGTTGATGAATCATTGCATCTTTACAACTGAAAAACAAAAGGACCGATGTCCTTTTGGGCAGCATCGTTCAAAACTAATGAATAGTTTTTCCCCTTTTGGAATAGTTATTCTACAAATTCTATCTGTTTTTAGTTTGGAGTATTGGAACAACTCTAAGCTGAAGGTTTTTTTCTGAAAATGAAGAGAGAAATAAAAGGTCTTATTTAAGAACTAATTTATTCCATCTTCTCCTTGGAATAATTATTCCAAGAATAATGAAGTTTGAGCAAAATAACTACTCCTCCCTTATTACTATCCTATACACCTGGTTCGCATGATCAGATTATTCCAGGCCTCATTCCTACTTTATTCCCGAACCAAACATAGCCTTGGAAATTTCGTTCAAGAAAGCAAATGCATAGCAATCGTCCATAACATTCTTGCCAGAGAAATCATACCTCGAGGTCCACCACTTCAATACTTTCATTCCTCTCAGTTGCTCTTCTGCTCCAAACCAGCTTGAAAATGGAATGGATTAGCTCCTGAGACATCGATGATCAGTAGTTGAGAAATTCTTTTCATAAATCATGCTTGCACGGAGGATAATCAAACAGAAAGAGATAAAGAAGGGTTTTTAAAGACTCACAGGATCGAAAGTTTCCTCCTCCATCCGAATGGTTCGGAAGCCGGCGTTCAAAGTGGCCTCTAGATAAATAATTGATACGATGAGGGAAGGTGCCTCGACCCGATCCGGGTGGCGGGCCGGAGGCACGGAGACAGAACGGCGGGGTTGGTGGAGGCCGCCTTCTGCGGGCGGCGGCGTCAGTGCTTCGGCGGATACCGTGGAGGAAGAGGAAGAAGAGCGTGGAATTATGGATGGAGAGTGGGAGCTAGCGATAAGCGATCACTCGTCCCGTATCCCCTGTTCCCAGTTTTATGAGCAACACGCCGGACTGTTCGTCACACCGGAAAGGGGAGCCGAGCAATCACCCACTCGAATTAACTAGAACTGTCACGGGTGAGTGTTTTCTTACCCATATATCCGTACACTTCAGTATACACTAGTCTCGTTAAGCAGTTTAGCTACATAAGCAACGTACTCTCTATATCTGTGCTCTATGCCTTTATCTACTCTAATGCACTGAACATATGTGATACCCTTAAATGTCTACAAGCAATCTGACCTCTTGAATCGACTGCAATACTCATACGCACCTCCATATCTAAACATAGACTTTTTCCAAAAGTACTCCATAGCTCGGCATCTTTGTGCCAACCTCAGATTTTGCGCTCAAGCCAAGTATTGCTCACACAAGATGTTCCTATCCTCAACATACTTCCATACCATGATAGACCCCTATGTCACTGACCTACAATCCATCAAGTTATCCTTCAGTACAACACAGACCAAATCCCCACAGCACGATCATGCAACGCCACAGCAATGCGTGAGGCTTAGGCAATCCATCTTCAATGTCGCCCAGCTAAACTTGCCAAGCTGACATGCCCTATAGCTCCTCGAAGCTATAGCCGATCGCGCACGTCCGAGCCCTCTTAGATTCTTTTATTCAAGTTCCTTATAAGCTCCTATGCCCCGATCCCAGTTTTGCATCCTTGATATACCTTCTCATTTCTGACCATACCGCAGGATAATGTTCTCGACCTACTCATACATCACTGTGCACTGTCATGATCCCAAAGGATCATGACCATACTGCATGACAATATTCTCGGTCTGCTCGTATATCACTATGCACTGCCACGATCTCGAAGGTTCATGACCATACCGTCCAACACCTTCTGTCCACGACCTGCTCGCACCTAGTGCACTACCATAATATTAGCATCCAAGTCTACCCATCAAGTAAATATATCCAATCGGCAATCCTTGCATCAAAGCTGCCCTATCCTCGGTACGACCTTCTTGACCGACCTTGATCCTTGGCCCAGCTCCAAGGCACATATCCAATCGATATTCCATATGCCAAGCTTGCACTCTACGACCGACCGATTTTCGTGGATCCCCGCAAGACATCTCATCTACGATGCTCACAAGACTTGCCTATTCGGATAGGCCACACCCTTGTCCGACTGGTCCCCTATCGCATCTTCGCTTTACCACAGAGATCAAGAATGTATAGAGTAGCCTGGATAATTCTTCGAGGATAAGATCTCTCAAAAATCTTCATCCTGCATAATGTGGCCAGCTCGTCCGACCAGCATTGCCCCGAATGCCTGCACACTAGACCATCCGTACATAGCACCACCATTACCCCGCAATCGTGCCACGACGGACCCATCTCCTACGAGACATGGGAGAGTCGAAAATGCAGCCAAAGCTCCACACCCCTCCTCAAACCAAGAGGAATCCTTGAGTATCCACAAGTATCCTAACGGTCCACCGCCATGCCAAGATCACGCGTCCCGAGCCCCCAGATATCATGCTATGGCCAGCCGCATCTTGGCTAACCATTGCCCCTCTCAATACCCCAGGAAGGTTTCCGCCCAAACTCCACCCCGAGGGTTCCAAAGTATCGAGCAGCATTGCATTTTCATGGCAACCCAGCAAAGCCAAAATCCTTCGCAGCACCATGCCACACCCACGCCAACACCCCCTGCGACAAGCCTGCAGACAAGCCCATGATAATTCTCCCCCACTCAAGTTGTCGATGCCCCCATCGACGTCCAAACCACTTCTAAACCAATGGTCGCCATGACCAAGCTTCCATTGCATCCACTGCAACCACGGTTCCTTGAGCCAGAGCCCCACGGCCTTGATGTCCTCGATCCTTTCTCCACCACTGAGAATCCATCATCCACACTGTTGATGCAGAATCTGATCGTCGTCGGAGTTTGCTGGAGTGGAGGCCGATGAGGTCGCCATCGGGGACCTGCAAAATAAAGTTTCGTCCGGAGCCGGTGGGGGGCGTGGCTCCGGTAGGACCCTCCGACGATCAAGTCAGCTCTGGCCAATAGGAATGGAGTGCTCGAGAATGAGTTTCGGAGCTTGGAGAAGAAGAGGAGAGCTTAGAGATTAGAGAGATCAGAGATTAGAGTTAGCATATCTGGAGGGTCCTTTATAGGCGGAGCTTAGTTGATAGTGATGGCCATACCGCCCGACAGAAAGTCGTTGGGGCCGCATGGAGTTCGGTACGAAGAGGAAGGCGTCGTCTGGTGGATCGTGAGAGCCATACTGGCAGGTTGTAGGCTGCATGGAGTTCGGTATGGAGAGGGAGGCATCGTCCGATGGATAGTGAGAGCCATACTGGCAGGTCGTGGGCTGCATGGGGCTGGTTACGGAGAGAGTGGTGTCGCCAGTTGTGGCAGTCATATCGTCCGATCTTGTTGCCTGCTGCAAGCTGATGGCGATAGTTTGTCCGGAGGAGTTCAGACTTATAGGAGAGTTCGACTGAAGGAAAAGCTCGGAAGGAGCTCGGCCGTAGAGGAGTTCGGATGGCCGAACGAGTATCTGGAAGGAGTCTGACTCTTGAAGAAGTCCGACCGAAGAGGAACTGGGAGGGAGTTTGGCTCTCGTAGGCGCCTGGCCGGCTGAGGCTCGACCGCTATGGAGTTCGATCGAGGAACGACCGCCATGGAGTTCGGTCGAGGGACGACTGCCAAGGAGTTCGACCGCTGGAAATCAAAGGAGCTCGACCGGCTGAAGGGACGACCGCTTGAGGAGTTCGGATGCTGGGCGATTCTGTTAAAGCCCGGTCGCTTGGAGTCTAAGGAGCTCGGCCGGCTGAAGGGACGATCGCTTGAGGAGTTTGGAGGAGTACGGATGCTAGGAGTTCGAGGAGCTCGGTCGCCAAGTAGTTCGGCCGACTTCAGGACTTCGGCTAAGACTCGTCCATTGAAGCTCTTCCACGGCTACTGGTTGCATTAGGCAGGGCATCGGGCTAGACTTCGGCAGGAATGGGGTTTATCCCCAATAGTAGCCCCTCCACTCCCAAGTTCGAAACTCGAAGGAAGGAAGTGCAGAAAAGGCGACTGCCAAAGTCTTCTTCTAGGCTCCGTGCTGGTTCAGCCTGAAGCTCGGGGGGATCTCATGTCCTGCAGCCGAGCTTGGCTTAGTCGATTGGAAGAGACCTCGTCTCTGGTCGAGGTTATCCTGGCGACTCGGAAGGGATCTTCTCTGGCTGAGGTTGAAGTTGAAGCTCTCCAGCCGAGGTTGGCCCGATCCCCTGTGACCGAGATTGATGCGGGCGCACGGGGGAGATCTTATCTTTTGCTGTCGAAGTCGTCCACGATCGCTCGAGAGGCCGAGGTTAATGGAGATCCTGTTTCCTATGGACTTCGGAGCTCGGACCTGGACTTCGCTCGCATTAGGATGAGATTCTCCTCCTGTTTCTAACGGGCTATGAGGGCACATTCGGACCGTCGTCCGTCTCCCCCCATCTCGTCTAGGGTGAACGAGGCCTTCGACTTTGCTCGCGTTAGGACAAGGTTCTCCTCCTATTCTGAATGGGCTGTGGGGGCACATACGGACCGTTGTCCGCACCTCCCCCCCTTCTCGTCCTTTGTGAATGAGTCCTTCGACTTTGCTCGCGTCAGGACGAGAGATTCTCCTCCTATTCCGAATGGATTGTGGGGGTACATACAGACCATCGCTCGTGCCTCTCCCCCCATCTCGTCTAAGGTGGACGAGGCCTTCGGCTTTGCTCATGTTGGGACGAGGTTCTCCTCCTATTTCCAATGGGCGTTGGGGGCACATTCGGACCATCGCCCGCGCTTCTCCCCCCTTCTCGTCTAAGGTGGACGAGGCCTTCGACTTTGCTTACGTTGGGACGAGGTTCTCCTCCTGTTCCCAACGGGCCACTTTCACCCACTCTTTTCTTATCGCCACATAATCCTTACACCAGAAGACAACAATGCTGAGCGAAGAAGTTTTATTGAAGAAAGTCTACTGGTAATACACCCTCAAGTTTTCTGAGTTCCAAGGTCGAAAAAGTACTACTCCTCCGAGCTCCTTCAGGCGGTAGGTCCCGGGTCGGATGATTTCCACCACTTCGTACGGACCCTCCCAGTTTGGGGTGAGCTTTCCTTGATTCTGAGGCTGGGAGATGGTGGCTCGCCGAAGTACTAGGTCCCCCACTCTGAACACCTTACCCCTGACTCTGGAGTTATAGTACTGGGCCACTTTTCATCTGTAGGCTGCCATCCGGATACGGGCCTCCTCCCTCTTTTCTTCCAGCAAGTCGAGATTAACTCTGAGGTCCTAGGGGTTGAGCTACTCGTCAAAGCCCACGACCCGTGTGGATGGGAGCCGAAGTTCAATCGAGATAACTGCTTCCATGCCGAAGGCCAAGGCGAAGGGTGTCTCTCCGATCGGCATCCTTTGAGTAGTTCGATATGCCCAGAGGATGTGGTAGAGTTCGTCCGCCCAGGCCCCCTTAGCCCTATCGAGCCTTGTCCTGATGCCCCGCAGCAGGGTCCGATTGGTCACCTCAGCCTCCTCGTTGGCCTACGGGTGAGCCACCGATATGAAATGATGGGAGATGTTCAGTTCTTCACAGAATTTGGCGAACCTTGCACCAGCGAACTACCGCCCATTATCGATTATAAGGGTTCAGGGCAGGCCGAACCGATAGATTAGTGACTTCCAGATGAAGTCCTGCACCTTGGTCTCAGTGATCTTCGCTAGTGGTTCGGCTTTGACCCACTTGGTGAAATAATCAATAGCGACCAGGAGGAACTTCCATTGCCCGGATGCTGTTGGGAAGGGGCCAAGTATGTCCATTCCCCACTGCGCAAATGGTCAAGGTGCACTGAGCGGAGCAAGCTCGGATGTCGGCTGCCTTTGCACACTGGCATTCTTCTGGCAGCAGTCGCACTTCTTCACATATTCCACAGAATTATGAAACAAGATCGGCCAGTAGCATCCCTATTGGAGTAGTTTTTGCGACAGGGACCTGGCTCCTACGTTGCTTCCGCAAAGTCCTTCGTGCACATCCCATAGAGCGAGGTTGGCCTCCGAAGGTCAGAGACATCTCAGCAACGGGAGAGAGTACGACCTCTTGTACAATTTGTCTTCATATAAAATATAGTGGGAGGCCTAGTTCCTGAGCTTTCGAGCTTCTTTCCGATTGTGAGGAAGATCCTCTTTAAGGTAGGCGACCAACGGGTTGATCCAGCTGGGCTCAGATTCCACATGCAAGATGACCTGCGGTTCATCCGTGGCTGGGCATTTCAAAATTTCCAAAAATACTTTCTTAGGTAGTTCGGTTGGGGCTGAAGTGGCCAGCTTGGAGAGGAGATCGGCTCTCGCATTTTTCACCCTCGGAATATGCTAGATGCCGAAACTATCGAAGGTCGGGGCCAAACCCCGCACTTTTCTAAGGTACCTTGCCATGCCTTCCTCCCGTGCTTCATAGCTGCCGTCGACTTGACCGACCACCAGCTGGAAATCGTTGTAGACTTGAAGCCGATCTACTTTTAATTCCCTCGCTATCTTTAACTCGACGATCAGCACTTCATATTCGGCTTCATTGTTAGTCGCAGAGAATTCGAAGCGCAGCGCGTACTCGACGACGACTCCCTCAGGGCTGACCAAGACTAGGCCTGCGTCGGCTCCAGCAGAGTTGGACGAACCATCCACGTGCAGGGCCCAAAAGCCTTCGGGGAGGTTCGACCGCGATGGCCCGGGTACGTCCAGGCTCGATCTCGCTTCGGTGTTGGTCCCACTCTGTCCAAGCTCGGCTTCGACCAAAATGGTATATTCCACCATGAAATCTGCCAATATCTATGCCTTGACCGACGGCCTGGGTCGGTAGTTGATGTCAAACTCTGAGAGCTCGATTGCCCATTTTGCGATCCTCTTGGAGGCGTCGATCCGATGAAGGATAGCTTTTATTTATTGGTCCGTAAGGACCGTTACGGTGTGCCCCTGGAAGTAAGGTCGGAGCCTCCTGACAGCAATTAGAAGGAAGTAAGTCAGTTTTTCTAATCTAGAGTACCTGATCTCTGCATCCCTTAGGACCCGGCTCACGTAGTAGATCGGTCATTGCATCCTTGCTTCTTCCTTGACCAAGACTGCCGCCAGGGCCACCGGAGAGACGGCCAGATACAGGAATAGTTCTTCTCTGGGTTTGGGTTTCGTCAGTAGTGGGGGCGAGCCGAGGTAGTTTTTAAGCTCCTCGAATGCTTGTTGGCACTCTGTCGTCCAGTAGAAGTCCTTCGGCCACCTGAGGACTTGGAAGAAGGGCGCGCATCATTCGGCCGACCTTGAGATAAAGCGATTTAGAGATGCCACCTTTTCGATCCGATGCTGAACTTTCTTGATCGTCTTTGGAGCAGCCATCTCCCGAATGGCTTGGATCTTCTCGAAATTTGCTTCGATTCTGCATCTCGACACCGTGAACCCCAGAAACTTTTCGGAGGTCACGCCAAAGACGCATTTGGTCAGATTCAGCTTCATCTTGTGCTTTCTGAGTGCATCGAAGGTCTCCTTAAGGTCGGCAAGATGGTCTGTCGAAGCTCGACTTTTGACGAGCATATCATCCACATACACCTCCATATTGCGGCCGATCTGCTCTTTGAAGACCTTATTGACCAAGCACTGGTAAGTGGCTCCTGCATTTTTGAGTCCGAACGGCATGACCCTGTAACAATAAAGACCACGGTCGGTAATGAAGGCGGTCTTCTCTTCGTCTTCGGGCGCCATCCGTATCTGGTTATAATAAAAAAAGGCATCCAAGAAGGTGAGGAGTTCGTGGCCTGAGGTCGCATCCACCAGCTGGTCGATCCTGGGCAGAGGATAGCTGTCTTTTGGGCAGGCCTTGTTCAGCTTCTTGAAGTCGACGCACATCCTCCATTTGTTATTCGCCTTCCTGACGAGGATCACGTTCGAGACCCAGGTTGGATAATCAACTTTACGGATGAGTCCGACTTGGAGGAGCTTGTCTACTTCTTTGGCGATCGCTTTCTGCCTCTCCGGGGCGTGGTGGCACACCTTTTCTCTTATCGACCAGTGCCTTGGATCGACGGCCAGCCGATGCTCCATAACTTCAGCATCAATCCTCGGCATGTCCGCAGGAGTCCAGGCGAAGACGTCTGCATTTCTCTTGAGGTAGGCGATGAGCTACTCTTGAACCTCGTCCGCCAAGTTGGAGGCGATCTGCACGGCATACTCCGAATTTTCGTCATTTAAGGGGATGGAGATGAGGTCCTCCATGGGCTCGCCTTGCTCCTCAGTGAGGTCGTCGCGGACGTCCAGGCCATCAACAAGATAGGGATCGGGCCGTTCTCCCTTGTAAAGGGCGATCGAATAACAGTGCCTCGCCAGAGCCTGGTCTCTTCTGACTTCTCCGACCCCACAACTCATTGGAAACTTCATCTTCAAATAACAGGTCGACACCACCGTCCGAAGTGCATTTAGACCAGATCGGTCGAGAATCGCATTATAGGCAGACGGAGTCCTCACGATCAGGAAGTCGACCTGCATTTTGGCTAACTTCGGGCATTGCCCTGCCATCACAGCCAAAGTTATCACGCCTTCGACCGGCATGGTGTTGCCGGCAAACCCTACCAGTGGGGAGTTCATAGGCCTCATGCGGTCCTCGGGTAGGAACATTTTTGAGAAGGCATCATAAAACAATACGTCGGCCGAGCTTCCATTATCCACCAAAATGCGGCGTACATCATAGTCGGCAATGTTCAAAGAAATTACAACCACATCATTATGCAGAAATTGGATCCCCTGGCTGTCTGCCTTGGTGAAGGTCACGGGCTCCATGGTCCTCTGCTTCTTTACTGGTCCTTCAGATCCGCCGGCTTTTCCTTATTGAAGTCCCCCCAAGATGGTGTTGATGACGCCAAGAGACAGCCAATCTTCTTGCTGATTTTCCTCACTTGGCGGTAACACCCTCAGTCGATCTTTCCGCTCTTCAGGTCGTCTCCATAGAAATCGGCCAAGTCTACCTCGCCTGATGAGCTCTTCGATCTCATCTTGAAGCTGAATGCACTCCTCGGTGTCGTGACCGTGGTCACGATGGTAGAGGCAGAACTTATTGGAATTACGTCTGCTGGGATGGAAATGCATTCTCTTCGATCTCGAAAGTCATTCCTTGATCTCCATCAGCACTTGGGTCTTCAGGGCATTAAGGGGGCGTAGTTGTGGAATCGTCGTCGGGGGGAACTTCGGCACTGGGGGGAACCTCGGCGTGCCCTGCCGTCGGGGGTTCCCTATCTTTGAGTTCGAGGGGGAGTTCGGGCCCACCCGCGACTAGGGGGAGTCCGGGAGCGCGGTCGAGATTCAGTCCACTTCCCTCCTTCGACGGGCCTGCTTGGCCCGCTGACTTGCTACTTGCCGCTGGCTTCACCGTCCTTAGCTTCGAAAGCCTCCTCTGCCCGGGCATAACTTTTGGCCCAAGCCAGCATGTCGACAAAATTCCTGGGATACTTCTTCTCCAAGGAGAACAACAAGTCATTCTTCTGAAGGCCGCCTTTGAGGGCGGCCATGGCGATTGATTGGTCCAGATTTCGGACCTCTAATGCAGCAGTATTGAATCGGGTGACATAAGCCCGGATAGGTTCTCCTTCCTTCTGTCTAATGGCCATTAAGGAATCCGAGCCTCAGCGTGGACGCCGGCTACTGATGAAGTGGGTCGTGAATTGTTGGCTCATCTGGTCAAATGATAAGATGGTATTCGGCTTAAGCGCCGAGTACCAATTCCTGGCAGCTCCCTTAAGGATAGAGGGGAAAGCCCGGCACAAGATGGCGTCTGACGCGCCGTGGAGCAACATCATCGTCCAAAAGGCTTCCAGGTGGTTGATCGGATTGGTCGTCCCATCATAACTTTCGAGCTACGGGAGCTTGAAGTTCGGCGGGATCGGCTCCTGCATAATTTTCTGTGAGAAGGGAGGATCGGTACAAATGTCATTACAACGGGAGGAGGAAGTGTGACGGATCTCCTCGATTCGTCGGCTCATTTCTAAGAGCTTTCGATCTAAGAGGTCATCGCGATCTTTGATCTCCCAGGTCTTCTAGAAGAGCGGGTGCCAGGCTTCCCCCTGGGTCAAATCGCGGTCCGAGCAGGGGCTCTCCCTCCTTCGCCTCCCCCTTCCGGGGGTCTGGGGTCGGGTAGCCCAAGTTGGTCGTTCCTAGGCTGGACTGCATGGTTTTGGGGAGTCCCGCGCTGTTTGAACTGGCGTCGGGATTGGCCGATGTGCCACCTGCACCGCCTGCACCACCTCTGCGAGGCCACGAACCTACTGGACGAGCAGGTTAAACTGCTCCACATCCACCACGACCACAGATGGAACCTCGGGCGCCCAGGTTGGAGCGGGAGCGGACGGGTCTGAAGGGGATCGAGCCACAGAGGCCGTCGAGTGCCGAGTCGAAGTCCTTCTGGGGGGCATTTTCTCCTGGGGGATGGACCCTAGAGAGGAAGAAGAGAGATCCACGGAGAGGGGAGAGAGAAATCGAACTCAACCGTCGAGCTTCAATCAGACTCCCATAGGAGCTGAACTCTCTCCGCATCGTCACAGCCACGCACCAGAGAGATTGCCGTCGAGCACTCCTTTAAGAACAAGGAAACCTTGGCGGTGTCCCTTCCTCTAGCGCCAATTTGTTGACGCAAAATCTGGTCGTTGCTGGAGTTCGCTGGAGTGGAGGCTGATGAGGTCGCTGTCGGGGACCTGCAAAACAAAGTCCCATCCGAAGTCGGTGGGGGGTGGCTCCGACAGGACCCTCCGACGATCAAGTCAGCTCTGGTCAACAGGAATTGAGTGCTCGGGAATGAGTTCCGGAGCTTGGAGAAGAAGAGAAGAGCTTAGAGATCAGAGAGATTAGAGAGATCAAAGAGATTAGAGAGATTAGAGATTAGAGTTAGTGTATCTGGAGGGTCCTTTATAGGTGGAGCTTAGTTGATGGTGACGGCCATACCGCACGATAGAGAGTCGTTGGGACTGCGTGGAGTTCGATACGAAGAGGAAGGCGTCGTTTGGTGGATCGTGAGAGCCATACTGGTAGGTCGTGAGCTGCATGGAGTTCGGTACAGAGAGGGAGGCATCATCCGATGGATAGTGAGAGCCATACTAGCAGGTCGTGAGCCGCATGGGGCTGGTTATGGAGAGAGTGGTGTCACCAGTTGTGGCGGCCATATCATCCGATCTTGTTGCCTGCTGCAGGCTGATGGCAATAGTTCATCCGGAGGAGTTCGGACTTATAGGAGAATTCGGCTAAAGGGAAAGCTCGGGAGGAGCTCGACCGTAGAGGAGTTCGGATGGCTGAATGGGTGTTTGGGAGGAGTCCGACTCCTGAAGAAGTCCGATCGAAGAGGAACTGGGAGGGAGTTCGACTCTCGTAGGCGCCTGATCGGCTGAGGCTCGGTCGCTGTGGAGTTCGACCGAGGAACGACCGTCGTGGAGTTCGACCGAGGGACGACTGCCAAGAAGTTCGGCCGCTGAAAATCGAAGGAGCTCGGTCGGCTGAAGGAACGGCCGCTTGAGGAGTTCAAATGCTTCCAGCCGCTTGGAGTCCAAGGAGCTCGACCGGCTGAAGGGCGGCCGCTTGAGGAGTTCGGAGGAGTACGGATGCTAGGAGTTCGAAGAGCTCGGCCGCCAAGTAGTTCGGCCGACTTCAGGACTTCGGCTAAGACTCGTCCGTTGAAGCTCTTCCGCGGCTACTGGTTGCATTAGATAGGGCATCGAGCTAGACTTCGGCAGGAACGGGGTTTATCCCCAATACACACCATGCTGACTCTTTCATAGAACCCAACCATTTTGATCCCTGATATCAGCTTCTGCTTCTGTCATCTACCTCTAGTCATCTGACCTTCCAACTGCATGGCACTCCTCGGAACCATCCAAGGCTTGACCCCCTAATTTCCATCTAAGAGCGGCCGTTGCATCTTCTAAACACTGCGGTCCTCTAACCATCAACTGCACGGCACTCCTCGGAACCATCCAAGGCTTGACTTCCGATTTTTATCTGAGAGTAGCCACTACATCTTCTAAGCACTGCAGTCCTCTGACCGTCAGCTCCCACTAAACATTGTAGCATTCCTCGGACTCTTCCAAGGCTTTACTCTCGATTTTTCCATTTGAGAGCAGTCACCTCTTCCACCAAAGTGCGATCCACTTGTCAACAATACCAAATGGCTCTCCTTAGATTACCTCCAAGGCTTAACTCCTATCCATCTGGAACTTGGAGCGGCCCTCCACAAGAGTCCCCTCCGGCAACTCACCTCCAAACGCCTGGCCTTGCTTCATACCCACCTTGCAGCCTTGTATTATTTCCGCCTTTTCTATAACACCATGCTTTTGGACCCTACCGCATCGCACCGATGCCAAGTATGAACAAGTCACCTCCAAAAATCTACGTCATCCCATACCAACGTAAATCATAGATGCTACCAAGTGGGACCCTGATATCCAATCAAAGTCACTTCTCATTTTGCTCGACTACCTCAACATAACAGTCTTCACTCCGAGCTCCACCAATCTACGTCTGTAGAACCAATTGCTCATGCTATTTTCTGTAATCCTCAGTCTATTCTGACTGCCTCTATGTCTTCACTTTGAGTCTATAGTACCAATGCAAGGCTACCCCATTGGCCTGCCTCACTCTTGGGACTTCAGTACCTCAACATCCTCCCGCATCAGACATCAGACATATAAATAATAATAATAATAATATATATAAATAGACTGGATTTCATTCGATCAAATCCTAGTTCTTATCTAGTCAGATTTCTGACTGTTGTCAGTGAGCATCTACACACATGCACCTGGAAAGGCATACCTAAAAAAAATAGGAATGTGCCTATACTTAAAAAAAATAATAATAATTTTTTTAGATATCTTCAAGTCAAAAAAAATTAAAAAAAATCAAAAAAAATCCTACACCTGAAAGAAAAAGCTAAAAAAAAAAGACGTTCTTTTGCTCTTCTTTTCTTTTTTTTTTCTTTTTCTTTTTTATAGGTTTTTTTTCTAAATTTTTTGTTTAATTTTTTTAGGCCTAAAGGCGCCTAAAAAAATTGAAAAAAAAAAAATTTAAGGTGCCCTTTTTTTTATAGGTTTTTTTTAGGTGGCATTTTCTTATAGATTTTTTTTAGGCAGCATTTTTTATTACAGATTTTTTCAGCAAGTCTTTTTTTCTAAATTTTTTTGGGGCATAGGCCCATGCCTATTTTTTTAGCCTTGCAGACGCATCTTTTCAAGCACCTAGTTTTGAAGATGCATGCTGATCGAATGATCAAAAATTCAATTAGATATAAACTAAAATCTAGTCGAGCGGAGCCCAGTCTACCTCTATATATATATATCAAAATAAAGATTTTTACATTAACAGAGTCTCCATCCACCTTATCTGCAACTCTTCTTCACTTATATAGTGTTAAGAAAAATTCTTTAGTCATAACCAAGATGAGAAATTGGAAGTACATTTGATATATTATATTACTTATTGCATCAAGGTTCTGAAGGCTGTTAATATGGCTAAAAAGAAGCACCGACTCTAGAGATCAGGGTGATGCTAGAAACCTACAAGAGAAAGTCTATACACCAAGAAGTTCTCCAGTAGGGACCCTTCGATGCTTAAGTTCGCCAGAGCTTAAGCACAATATAAACGACAGAAAAGGAGAGGCTTAGAGTAGCATAGCCTTGTCTCACCTCAGCTTCTTTTACTTACAGTCCTCTATTTTAGAGGGCTGTCAGAGTTTGTTGTGCCCTAGTCCCATAGGTTGTTAGGGTAGGAAATCCAGATTGTTAGATATAGATGTTTATTATGCCCATATTCTAGAGTTTATTGGAAGATTCTAGTAATTATCCACATGGCTAAGTAGGCTGATGGACTGTGATTGGCTAGCATCTAAGGACTCATCCTGGATGCACCTGCATCAGCATTGGTCATGGAGTTTCTATTGGAAAATATGTCCTAAAGCCAATCATCTAAGTAGTAGATGATTGGAATTAGTATATGAATTATCTAATAATAATAGTAATTTGGCTATTTCATCATAAAAGCTCAATCTTCCTTAAATGAACTCCTAAATTATGATGAAGTTCTTAGAACCACAATCAATCGATAAAGGAGAATTTATCGGATGGTTCTTAAATTATTCACGATCAAATGATAAGTTCTTAACAAGGATGATAATTTATCGAATGTAGGTCACTGTATGCCATATGCATTGATTGTCCTCGTAATCAAGTGATGTGGAGACACTGTTATGGCATTCAGGTAAGATGTAGGAGTACATCTGCATTGAACGTCAGCACTCTATTGTCAAGAATAGTTAGCTAAGGCCAATGGATATAAGTGTCCCTCCAACCTGAGATTGCCATGGTGACTTGCGAGCAACTCACTATACTTTGGTGCTGGACTGTCTGTATTTCTAACATAGATGATGAAAGATTTTTGGATACAATCAAGTACCTATAAAGTCGGTGTGTGAGTCAAGATGGGATTGACCATTTTTGATTAACTTTAAAATAAGAATGTCTCGCTGTGTTTCAATTTAGCAAAACCTAAACTTGGATAATCCTCGTGAGGTGTCATGAAATTTGTAAAATTTTGAGATATGATAGAGATGACTTATATGAGTGTTTGACAGCATACTTGAAGTCATCTTGAGCATTATTGATCATAGGGATAAATTATATGGTAACCATGGGCCAGGGTTCTAAGAATATTGCTTTACATACATTTGACCTATCCGGATGTTGGAAATCATTGCTAGATAGTAACTTTGATTGGTACAGAAATTAATTTCTATACTACCGACTTAGGTTCAAACCTATGGGGTCACATACATTAGAGCTTGTAACCTGATTGGATGGTTAATCGATGATTGAGAATTATTTTGAGGTCAAATATTCAATGTGATTGATGTTTGACCTAATGCAAGTGTTGCAGGAGGATCGATTAGCAATTGGATTGCTAATTTGCTCAATTTAATTGAACAATCAGACTGAGATCAAGTCCAATTAAATTAGATATAATTAAAATTAGTTTAAATTTAATTAGATTAAATCTAGTTGGTTTATTGGATAAGTCAATTGCAAGAAAGAACAATTTCTTATTTGACTAGGACTTGGGTGCACTTGATTGACTTAGGATTTAAATTAGATTTAAATCTTGATTTAATTTGATTTAATTAGGCTCCTAGTTGGACTAGGATCATCCTTAATTAAGTTATATTTAATCTAGTTTAAATAAAAATTAAATTAAATTTAAAATAATTTTGACCTAGTCGCCTAAGAAAGCCCATGCCATATTTTAATTCTAGATTTTTTTTATATTTTTCCATGCCTAATAAAAGATTTTCTATGCCCCATATCAGATTATTTGGATTTAAATTTGATTTGCTCAAAATTAGAAGGAAGTTAAAAATTGTTTTCTACTTAGAAGAGTCTTCTTTGACCCAAACTCCTCCCTCCCTTGTGCGCTGATAGGGACGCGATGTTGTCGTTAAGATATCGTGTTTATCAGTTTAATCCGACTTCTTAAAATCATTGAAAATGCGTAGATAGCAGTGAGTCGGGTCGAATCCACAGGGAAGGTAGTATTTTAGATTTGAAATCTTTGATTTTTAAAAGAAAAGAAGAAAAGAATTTGAGTTTTTGGAATTAGGAGTGAAGTAGAAAAATTAAAAGCAAAAATTAAAAGATGCAGGAATTTAAACTTGGTACTAAGATCTACTAATTAGATCTTAGCATCTACTTGCAATAAAATAATAATTAAAGTATGAAAATTAAATTATAATAAAAATTAAAAGTAAGAAATTAAAATAAAAAAATAAAATTTTTATTAATTAAAATTTTAGAATTTAAATACATAGAATTTAAAAAGAATAAAATAGCCTGATCTCTGATCTTGGATCGGCATTGGCAGAAAGATGGTGTAGAAGCTCGGCTCTTCTTCTTGGCACTCGTTGCTTCGAAGCAGCCTTTAACCCATAGCCTGACTTCGCCCTATACCAAAGCTTTACCTTGATTGGAGATATCAATTTTTGGAGGCCTGGGGTCCTTTTTATAGAGCTAGGAGGGCTGGAAAATTTGCTTCTAGGCAATATGGGACTAATGGACTTTGTAATCATCAAAATCTAAATAAAATTCAAATTAAAATAGCTCTGATACATCTCTAATAAATTTGATAAAATCCAGCCATTCAATAGGAATCCAACGGTCCAAAAATCATCAAAATCGGCTGCAGATCAGCTCAGATCGGGTCGGATTAAATTCTGACCGTTGGATCGCACTTGATGGAGGAAATCTGGCCGCAATCATGTGCCTGAGAGTTTGATCGCCGTCGAGAGCTTTTTGGACCGTCGGATCATCACCTGGATCGAGCGCTGCCGTCCGATGGTGATTTGCGTGATGTTTGTATCTGAATAAAATTCGGAAGCAACCACAGCCATTCGATCCTGACCGCAAACAACCACATCCGTCCGATCGTGCAATAACTGTTCCCATGGACCGCATGGACCGGCCGTAGTGCACACCGCAACCAATCAGCACCGCTGTTATCGGACGAAAAGACTAAAATACCCTTGTGAGCCGCGATAAATTTCTATAGACCCTTAAGGGGTCTAGGTCCACCACGTGGCAATCTCTGATTCGCCGAAATTTGCTGAGCTGGCGGTCCACGCCTGGATCGTGGACCGGCTGATGGCTTCAACGGCTGAGTCGGCTTTGATGGCTCAGCTTGCGGAGCCGGCTGAGCCATTTTTTTTTTATTTTATATTTTTAAAAATTTATATCTTTTCCATTTTAGCTTCGTTTTACTTGAAATTTATTTTGTTGTGATCAAAAAAATGAGCTCTTTCTATTGATAATAAAATTTTATTTTTTTAATTTTTATTAATTTTTATTATTTTTTAATTAATTTTTTAATTAATAAAAATATGAATTTTTTAAAAATTATATATAAATTGATTAATAATTTTAAAAATTAATATAAATTAATTAATAAATTAATACTTTTATTGGTGAATTTATGATGCTTATCACACCCCCCAACTTAAGCTTTGCTCATCCTCGAGTAAAGAAAGAATTTAGTTTTAAATACCTTTTAACTTTAGAGTTTCGAATTTTACCTAAGCAATTTTCAAAATGGCCATTGATATTCAGTAGAGCTTAAATGAGATATATCATTGGGGTATTAATACTTATCAATAGAAAAATTAAGTAAAGAACATTAAATTTTTCAGAACTTTTTCTAAATTATTCCACTTTTATCTCTGATTTGTCTAAACTTTCATATAGGCAGGTGTATTGCTACTTCCATCCTTCATTTATTAATTTTTATTTTCACATTGCCCACTTTTTGATGCGAATATCATTGCTTACTTAGGCAACGGGACCCGGTTACTCGGTGGGAAACCAATTTTTTTTTTTTTTTTTTTTAACGTTGTACCACTATTGAGTGTCTTAACTCCTTAAGCTTTCTATTTGATCCATGTAGCGAGTCTTGGGCCAATGACTCCCAAACCAGTTGGCTTTAGGGCACTAGGTATAGAATACCCCTCGGGCTTACTAGCTCGAATCAAATAGGCTACGAGTTAAGACTAGCTTTACAACGAGCTTCTTTGCCCTTCCCACCTTTTGATGCGAAACTCAATGCTTGCTTAGGCAAAGAGGCCCGGTTACTCAGTGAGAAGTACTTGGAAAACTATTTTATTAAAATAAATTTTTATATGAAGAAACGTATAGTTACCCTACACAAGCCTATAAAAAGTAGACTTTTCTTTGATGCTAGTAGAAATAATTAGAAATGCTCCAAGGAAAAATTTTTTATGTTCTAGACTTAACTCTTTATTGAATTTTCTTAATACTTGATTCCTCAATATCTCACAGATTCTCTGATCTGTGTATCAATTTTCTTTTAAAAATGCTTAGTTTAATTCGATTCTTAAGCATAATCAAGGTATCTAAATACTAAATACTAACTTTTTTCGAGGACTTAAAATTTTAAAATTTTTATTTTTCTCTCCCCCCAACTTAATCGACATTGTCCTCAATGGAGAAGAAAAAATAAAGGATGTAATAAAGAACATGAAAGAATACACCTAACTCAGTATTTTTTTTTTGGTCCAGCACATGCCTTTGAAAATTTGAGCTCTCCCTCCAACTTATTCAAATTATCCTAAAAAAAATAAACTAAAAAGATAAATTAGATAAAAACTAAATATTGGGTTGCCTCCCAACAAGCGCTAAGTTTACCGTCTTCAGCCAGACACAATGCAGCTCACTATCCTGTGTCGAATATTGGATTGACAAATTCCAATGGTTTTGGATTGCCAATCTCAGAAAGTTGATTTGATTTTTAATCCCATTATTGATATATTCATTGTTAATTTTAGGGATATAATTTTATGATTCCATTCTCAGACCCATGTTTATTAAGAATTACTCCTATTTGTTCTTCTAAAATGCTCATGAATGGAGTTTTTTTTAGGAGTTAAGTTTGATTCAATGGGTGCTGGAATGGTGACTAAAGGCGGTTTTAATTCTGGAGGTAAATTAATGTGATCCTGCTTAAACAACTCCATTGACATTTCATTACATGCCTTTTGATTTTTATAAGAAGAACCAGCTTCTAGGGTTGAAGGGAATAGGACATTAGGTTTATAAGTCTCGGGTAAATCATCTATTCTCTTTTTTCCTTATTTCTATCTCATTTAAACTGGAACTAGCATCAGTACTAATTCCTGGCTTGGGTTCTTCTATGTGGTTAGTCTCAGTACTAACCAGTTCCTCTAAATTTTTCATTTTGGCTAGCATCAGTACTAGCCTCTCTCACCTGGTCTTGGTATGGGTCCATAAGAATCCTATAGCTTTTAAGTTCAGGAATTACTTTGGTATTCTCAAATTGGAGATTCTTAGATGAAACATTAGATTGATAATTTAATCCAGGTGGTTGGTGGTCATTAGGTGGGTTGTTTGAAATTGGTAGGTTCGGTAGTTGATCTAGTTCTCTCCTCATGTTAGACTCAACTAATTATCCTATTTGAGCTTCTAGTCTGGCGATAGATTGCTGTTGAGTTAGAATTAATTGTTGAAGTTGGTTAAATCTATCATCAGCTAGATTGGTCTGTTGAGGAGGTGGGTATGAAGGCTGATTATAATATGATGGCTGGTTAAACTGACTAGGCTGACCATTATTATAGGCATAATTTTGATAATTTTGCTCAAGTGAAATTTGGGTCTGAGCCTGAGTCTGTTGGGATGTCCAAGAAAAATTAAAGTTACTCCAATCTGAATTATATGAATTTGAAAATGGGTCATTAATCAATTTGGAGTATCCTTGAGTAGCTTGAACTTGTTCTTGGATAAAATGTGGAAACTGTGCAGTCATAGGACATTCACTCACATGATGGGTTGGGCTAGCACAGATTGAATAATTCTCCTGATAATTAGAAGATGATGTGAATTGTGCAGGAGATTGTTGACCTAGGGTTAGGAGTTGATCTATTTTTTGAGCAAGAAGGTCAACTTTACCTAATTTTTGGACTATTAGGTTCAGATTAGCCATTTGATTATTATGGTTGGGTTCAACTAGATCAGGTAAAGTAATTTTCTACCATATATGTATTAATGCAACCCTAACGTATTGTTCAAATAAATTTTTTTTTTAGAATATTTTATTATTATTATTATTATTTTATTATATTAAAAATTATTAGATTTTTTTAATTATTTTATTTATTAATTTTAAGTTTAAAATTAATTTAATTTAATTATATTTTTAATATTTTTTAGTTAGTTTAATTTTTATTTTATTTTATTTTTTTAGAGGAGTAAGAAGAAGAAAGAAAGAAATCTAAAATTCTAGATTGGTCGTTGAGGAGGTGGGTATTGTTGTTAGATATATGTGCCCTAGAAGCCAGAATTGGCTGACACTTGTAATACACTTCTAGGGGCAAAATTATAATTTTGACTATAATCAATAAAATGGGTTATTTTCTATCACATATGTGTATTTAGTGTCTGTGATACATCCTTTGAGTTAATGGTAATGATAATTCATATTTTCAAGAGTTGAAAATTTAAGACATGAATAATCATTATTAACTCATAAAATGCTCCCGACCATAGATCATCACGAGGATGGTGATTGATCCGGAAGGTTGGTGTACAATCGCTTCTCTTTAGTAGATGAGTCTTGAGTCTACGGTGTGGAGACACCGGAGCGAGAGTACAGGTACTCGTTAGAGAACGAGGGCACTGAGCGTGACCACCTCGAGTAGTCATTAGGAAGTCTACCTTCTCGTCAATGACTGACTCGATGCTGCAGTAGTGTGTCTGGTTCTTTGACCTGAGATGCATCGGCAGTTCACCTTGAGGGTGTTATAGTTTGACTACACCATTACTCGGTCTCCTAGCCATATGGAACCCTGAGGTGTATGTTGGCTATAGCATGTTCATTGTAGGAACTGGATTGCATCAAGATGGAATCTATCTACCTCGGTGGTAGAGGAGCAGCCCTATGATGATCATGAGAATCAAGTCCAGAAGTCCATGGCCATGGCAGAGTGAAATAATAGAAAGAGTTTCTATTTAGATTTTCACATTCGGACTCGAATCGAATGATTACATCATATGACAGAGACTAGGGTTTGACGAGTTCACCTTAACCCTAATCTGATCGGGGCTCAAGATAGAAGAACTTAATCACACAGGTAGCTGCACCAAGAGGTTCGCATTCAGCTCTGATGGGTTGCCACCATATACTGCTAGGTGTCACTGGTGGATTTTGGGAGCAATTAGAATGATTTAGATGATCGATCATTCTAGCTGTTCGAATCAGAAGAGTTCTGATCCATCGAAAGGAGTTTCGATGATGTCGATGATAGAGATCATGACATATCCCATTACCATACAGAACTGAACCTAACTGGGTCACACAAACAAGGGTTTGAATCTGGTGATCATCAATTGAACTGATCTAGTTCAATTGATCTGAATGAGATTCAATTAGGTTCAAGAAAATCGTGCTAGCACTCGATTGAACCTAACGTTCTTCTTTTACTATCATAAATAAGTTGTCCTGACTGAGCCAAAGGAGTTTGTGCTCAATCAGAGGCCTTCATATGGTCTGACTGGAGGTTGTCCAAGTCAGAAAAGGTTGTCTTATTTTGTAAGACATTACCTGCCATTTTTGGTCACCTGCCATTTCTTGTTCTTTGACTTTGGTCAAAAGTCTACCTTTGACTGGTCAAATGTTGACCATTGACACTTTGACTTTTGACCACATGTCATGCACCTATTGGAGAGCTGGTGGGGGCCTTGTCCCCCTGCCAGAACCTGGCAAGGAGGAAGGGCGCACGCCACCCTTGGCGTGTGCCCAAGTTGGAGGCGCCCTAGGAGTCCTTGTTGGACAAGGACTCCATCTCCTTTTTGGATTCCAATTAGAGTTCTCCTAAGAACCAACTTTGACTGGTCTTAGGCACCCTCTAAGGAGGAATCCAGGGGACTCTATTCCCACCAATCAGATTTAGATCTGATTTCACAAAGGGTTGTGATTGGTTGGGAAGAAGAGGAGTTGGATCACAGCTTAGTCTATAAATAAGACCCTGCGCCCAACTCAAAAGTGAATTCAATAGAGATTTCCCACGCCCCAAGGCTGCCTCTCCCCTCCTTCTCCATGCCAAACCTCCTTCTCCCCTTCCTCTCCACGTCCAAAAGGAGTTTTGGACCTTGGTTGGTGCGATTCAGATCAAGAGAAAGGCGATCAAAAGCTAGAAGGCTGCGCTGCTGCAAAGGACGACTGCTGATCTTCAAAAGAGTTTTGAAGATCCTCCAGATCAGATCCAGATCTAATTTTTGGAGATGTGATAGAGAAGAAGAGGATCTCCAGATCCAAGTCCTGAGTGGATACCGGTAGAGGCCAGGCGCTTGCGTGGCTAGATCCAGAACCTTCCGCTGCAATACAGGATCATCAACGGGTAATAGGATTACCCAAATCAAGGTAAATTAAATTTGATTTAATTTATCTTATTTTATTTTATTTATTAAAATAATAAGAATTCAGATCTAAAATATATCAAGATCTGATTAGATCAAGAGAAAAAATTTTTGAAATATATCTCTTGATCTGATCAGATCTGAACGAACCTGGACCGAAAAATCAGGATTTCCTTCAACTGGTATCAGAGCCAAGGTTCTAAAAATATTTAGATCTGATTTTAAATTTATTTTAATTAAAAAATAAATGATTTTAGATGTCACATGAGATGTGATCAGATCTGAAATCAGAAAAAATTAAAATTAAATGATTTGGATCTAAGATTAGAAAATATGCATGACTAGTTCTAAAATAGAATAGTTCTATAGAATAGTCTTGCATGTTTTGATTTAATATGATTAAATCATATTTTAGATCTATTTATTTACTATTTTTTGATATTATAAGTGTTATAATAACATCTAAAAAATAGCAAATAAAAATTATTTAATTTTAAATATCATATGAGATATGATAGAATGCATGTCTAGACTAGTTGTAGAATAGTTCTACATAATTGTCTAGATTAGAATTTATTTTGATTAGATCAATTTAAATCTAATTTTTTAGATTATTATGAGATAATTTAGATCTGAAAATATGCATGATTCGATACATGAGATGTATACAAAATATGCCATGATTAGATCTAATTTGTATATGAGATATATGATATAGATCTAAAACTGTTTTGTAGTATTGCATGTTCCTGATTAAGGCGTTCCTCTTGGCCGTCCGGTCATAAGAATGAAGAAGGGTTTAAAGGCCCTCTCTTTCCATTCGATGGGGTGTTCTTATGATGTGTAGGGGTGCTGCGTGTTCGTCCTTAATCAGAAACCCAAAACTTACTTTCTGCAAAACCCTAGATCCTGAAACCCTAGGATTTATTGTGCATATTTTGTTTATGAACCCTACTTAATTAAAAATTAAGATTATGAAATATTAATTAGGTCTAAAATTGAGAATTTTAGATCTAAGACATATTCATAATACTGGGTTCGGGCTTGGGTAGCTCAATTAGGTCTAAGCGGTTGATCAAACCGAATCAAGAGTTGGTTAGATGGGATCAACAATGCTTAAATTAATCGGCCTAATAGGATTAAGTCTGGGTCAAGATCGAGTCACGATCAAGCAAGACCTAATTAGGCTCAGAGGTTAGAGTCTGGATTGTAGGCTAACCCAATTGGTTCTGACTCAACAATTTGGTGTCTAAGGTAAGTTTGGCACATACGACCGACTAGTTTTTAATTGGAAGCTACTCGACCTGAATGCGTTCTTGTACGAGTTAATGGCATATTCCTTCCACCGGTCTCACTTACCTGGCCATATCTGTTGACACAGTTCTGATCTGAGGTGGTCAATAATCGAGCTGACCCATGCCACTAGGTTAGTCATAATTGTTATGACTATGCCAAGTCTAGTTTAATGAAGACCTGAATCAATTCTTCCCTAAGAAAAGATTAAGTCCGAGGTCTTCCACCATTGTAGACGTGGCGGGGCCCTTCGGGGTTGATTGTTCTCTGGCTGGATACAGTGGCTCAGTTGCACCGGAGAAGATGCAACCATGTCTATTAGGCATTGGATGCTATGGGCTGGAGGATGAGTTGGGCTCAAAAATTCCGGATACGGTAGAGAGACCCAATTAGGAACCCATCTATGCAAATGGTGGGTCTGACTTAACTAAGGAGTGGATCAATATTCGGATACGTGAGATTCATGAATTAGAGATCAAGTTTTGGTGCACCATGATTAGAGAATCATTGAACAAGAGTTGTTTCACTATTGGCTAACCCATCACAATAACTTGCACCAATAGATGTTAGGTGAGTGATTAGTCAGTTGGTGGGACCGCACCACCCACTAGAAATCTCATCATCGCGGAGATTTCGATCTCTACAAGGGAGTGTAGGGATCGAGAAAATAGTGGTAGCTAATTTTTTTTAAAAATAAAATCCCTAAAAATTGGTCAAGTCAAAATTAATATCTAACTAGAATACTTTTGACTCTCTTAAGGAAAATGTCTGCGTCCAACACTGGCACGTATCCTAGACCACATAGACTGACTGGACCCAAATTAAGTAAGTATGGCAAGGAACTTACAAAATTTTTGGGTTCAGAGAAGTTAACACTTTTTGGACAGGACTCCCACCTTACCAACTCGTATCCATGAACAGAGAACGTCTCTGGAAAAATGGATTGACAAAGATAATAAGGTCGATACTACATGTTGGGCTCGATGCTGATGATAAGCTCCGGCAACATGAAGATTATCGGGACTGCTCGCCAAATTGTTGCTCACTGCAGGAGATGTTTGTGAACAAAGTCGTCGCAGCCAATATCAAGTTCACAAACGACTTTTTAAGGCAAGATGCAGTGATGGGCAGTCAGGTCACCAAGATAACTGATCTGCCATATCTCTCT
>QRFJ01001481.1:181804-430020 GCA_006176705.1 Cocos nucifera | reverse complement strand
TCTTCTCGGTGCAACTAAGCACTGATATCCAGCTGAGAACAATCAACCTCGGAAAGGGCCCGCACGTCTACAATGGTGGAAGACCTCAGACTTAATCTTTTCTTAGGAAGAATTGATTTAGGTCTCATTAAACTAGACTTGTCATAGTCATAACAATTATGACTAACCTAGTGGCATGGGTTAGCTTGGATTATTGACACCTCAGATCAGAACTGTGTCACAGATAATGGCCAGGTAGTGAGATCGGGGAAGGAATATGCCATTAACTCGTACAAGAATGCATTCAGGTCGAGTAGCATCCAATTAAAAATCAGTCGGTCGTATGTGCCAAACTTACCTTAGATACCATATTATTGAGCTAGAACCAATTGGGTTAGCCTCAATCCAGACTCTAACCTCTAAGCCTAATAGGTCTTGTGATCGTGACTCGATCTTGACCTAGACTTAATCCTATTAGGTCGGTCAATTTAAGTTGTTGATGCCATCTAACCAACTCTCGATTCGATTGATCAACTACTTAGACCTAATTGAGCTACCCAAGCCCGAACCTAGTATTATGAATATGTCTTAGATCTAAAATTCTCAATTTTAGACCTAATTGATATTTCATAATCTTAATTTTTAATTAAGTAGGGTTCATAAACAAAATATGCATATAAAATCCTAGGTTTAAGCATCTAGGATTTACAGAAAGTAAGTTTTGGATTTCTGATTAAGGATGACACGCAGCACCCTACGCATCATAAGAACACCCCATCGAATGAAAAAAGAGGATCTTTAAATTCTTCTTCGTTCTTATGACCGGACGGCCAAGAGGAACGCCTTAATCAGGAACATGCAATACTACAAAATAGTTTTAGATCTATATCATATATCTCATATACAAATCAGATCTAAATATGGCATATTTTGCATACATCTCATGTATCGAATCATGCATATTTTCAGATCTAAATTATCTCATAATAATCTAAAAAATTAGATTTAAATTGATCAAATTAAAATAAATTATAATCTAGATAACTATGTAGAACTATTCTACAACTAGTCTAGACATGCATCAATCATATCTCATATGATGTTAAAATTAAAAAATTTTATTTGCTATTTTTAGATGTTATTATATATTTATAATATCAAAAAATAGTAAATAAAAAGATCTAAAATATGATTAATCAGTTAAATCAAAAAATGCAAGGACTGGATTCTTATAAGATGCAACCATGTCTATTAGGCATTGGATGCTATGGGCTGGAGGATGAGTTGGGCTCAATATTTCGGATACGGTGAGAGACTCAATTAGGAACCCAGTCTATGCAAATGGTGGGTCTGACTTAACTAAGGAGTGGATCAATATTTTCGGATACGGTGAGATTCATGAATTAGAGACCAAGTTTGGGTGCACCATGATTAGAGAATCATTGAACAAGAGTTGTTCACTCATTGGCTAACCCATCACCAATAACTGTTAGGTGAGGTGATGAGTCAGTTGGTGAGACCGCACCACCCACTAGAAATCATTAATCGTGGAGATTTTCGCATCTCTACAGAGGGAGTGTAGGGATCCGAGAAAATAGTGGGAGCTAATTTGTTTAAAAATAAAATCCCTAAACAAATTGGTCAAGTCAAAATTACAGTATCTAACTAGAATCTTTGACTCTCTACAGGAAAATGTCTGCGTCCAACCCATTGGCACGTATCCTGGACACACATAGACTGACTGGACCCAATTATAAAGATTGGCTCAGGAACTACAAAATTAGTTTTGGGTTCAGAGAAGTTAACCCATGTTTTGGACCAGGACCCTCCCACCTTACCAGCCCGTCCATCCACTGAACAGAGAGCGTCTCTGGAAAAATGGATTAGACGAAGATAATAAGGCCAGATATTACATGTTGGGCTCGATGTCTGATGAGCTCCAGCGCCAACATGAAGATATCGGGACTGCTCGCCAAATGTTGGCTCACCTGCAGGAGATGTTTGGTGAACAGAGTCGCGCAGCCAAATATCAAGTCACGAAATGACTTTTTAAGGCTAAGATGCGTGATGGGCAGTCAGTCCAAGATCACTGTCTGACAATGATCAAGGACATGGAAGAGCTTGAGAAGCTCGGTGTGAAGTTGGACTTGGACCTGCAGAACGATATTATTCTGCAATCCTTGACTGATGCATATGGGCAATTCATCATGAATTACCACATGCATAAACTTCAAAATTCCTTGGCCGAATTAATGAATATGCTGGTTACCGCTGAGCTTTCTATGAAAGGTTCTAAAGGCTCAGTTCTTGCTATGGAACGGACTTCTTCCAAAAGAAAGTCTTATGGAAAGAAAAAGAAGTCTGTGAAAAAGCAAAAGGTGGAAGGATCAAAGAAGAAGAAGGCAGAAGCCGAAGAAAAAGGCCGATGGCAAAGGAAAGTGTTTCCATTGCAACAGCGACGGCCATTGGAAGCGGAACTGCCCTACTTACCTGGCCACCCTGAAGAACAAGAAGGAAGGTCCTTCTGGAGGTATGCTCGTTATTGAGTCTAACCTTACGGTTTCTTCTGCATCCAGTTGGGTGCTTGACTCTGGTTCTAGTGCTCATCTGTGCACTTCTATGCAGGGTCTTGAGGATAGCAGGAGGCTGAGGGATGGAGACATGATCCTACGCATCGGTAATGGAGCAAGAGTTGCTGCAGTAGCCGTGGGAACATACCCTCTTCGATTACCATCTGGTTTAGACTTAGTTTTGAAAGACTGTTATTATGTGCCTGCAGCTAGCAGGAATTTGATTTCTGTTTCATGCTTAGCACAAGAAGGTTATGTAATCACCTTCTTTAAGGACCATTATAACATTCTTTATGAAAGAAATAAAATTGCAAATGGTTTCCTTATTAATGGTCTTTATCAGCTACATATTGATGTACCTATTTCTAACTATCGAGCAAAACGTGAATGCCAAACGACCTAGGGATAGTCCAAACGACAGATATCTATGGCACCTGAGATTAGGTCATATAGCAGAAGATAGGATCAACAAATTGGAGAAAAATGGGCTATTGAGTCCATTGACTTTCGAGTCATATCCAACTTGTGAATCTTGTCTTCAAGGCAAAATGACTAAACTCCCTTTGTTGGACATGGGGAGAGGGCCACAGATCTCCTTGCCCTAGTACATACTGATGTGTGCGGCCCATTTGATGTGCCGGCTAGAGGCAATTTTGTCTACTTCATTACCTTTACCGATGATCTGTCTAGGTATGGGTATGTGTATCTTATGAGACACAAGTCTGAAGCTTTTGAAAAGTTCAAAGAATTCAGACATGAAGTAGAAAAACAAACTGGAAAACCCATTAAGGTTCTTCGATCAGATCAAGGAGGTGAATACCTTAGCCGGGAATTCCTAGACTATCTTAAGGAAAATGGCATAGTCTCTCAATGGACTCCACCAGGAACACCTCAACTCAACGGGGTTTCAGAATGGAGAAATCGGACTCTATTGGATATGGTTCGATCCATGATGAGCTTCACAGACCTCCCTGATTTTCTTTGGGGACACTCATTGTTAACTTCAATTCTATCTACTGAATAGGGTTCCCTCTAAAACCGTTCCTACCACACCGTATGAGATATGGCACGGTAAGAAACCAAGTCTGAGTCATCTCAGAATTTGGGGTTGTCCGGCTCATGTCAAAAGACAACAAGCGGACAAGTTAGAGTTTAGGTCCTTTAGAGCTCGATTCATAGGATATCCTAAAGAGTCATTAGGATACTATTTCTACATTCCAGAAGACCACAATGTGATTGTGAGTCGACATGCCATCTTTCTTGAAAAATAGTTTATTCAAGATAGCGGCATTGGAAAGCAGATTAAGCTTGATGAGAAAGTCTCACAAGTACAACGAGCTAAGGACCAATTGGAACCAAATCAGGTTGAGCCAATAAGAACACTACCTCCTCCACCTCGTAGATCGGAAAGAGTTTTCCGTCCCCCTGAAAGATACTTAGGTATTATTTCAGAGGAAGTAGAGGAAATGTTCCTCGTAGGTAATGGTGCTCATGGTGATGATCCCAAAACCTACAACGAGGCGATATCAGATATCGACTCCGAGAAATGGCTAGAGGCAATGCAGTCAGAAATTGACTCGATGCACTCAAACCAAGTCTGGACCTTGGTAGATCCACCAGAAGGTATAGTACCTATTGGGTGTAAATGGATCTTCAAGAGAAAGATTGGTGCAGATGGGAATGTGGAGACATTCAAGGCTAGACTAGTGGCAAAAGGTTATAGTCAACGCGAAGGCATTGACTATCAGGATACCTTTTCCCCAGTAGCTATGCTAAAATCCATCCGCACATTGCTTGCCTGTTGCAGCCTATTTCGATTATGAAATATGGCAAATGGACGTGAAAACGGCATTCCTTAAATGGATATCTTGAGGAAGATATCTATATGGAACAGCCGCTAGGTTTCACATCCAGTGATACTGATCACAAGGTTTGCAAGCTGCAAAGGTCCATATATGGACTTAAGCAAGCATCTCGGAGCTGGAACACTCGTTTCAATGATGTGATCAAAAAGTTTGGTTTCATCAAAAATGAAGAGGAACCATGTGTGTTTTCAAAAGGGTCAGTGGGAGCGCTGTTGTCTTCCTCGTATTGTACGTGGATGACATCCTCCTTATTGGGAATGATATTCCCATGTTGACATCAGTCAAGATTATGGTTGTCCAAGGAATTCTCCATGAAAGACCTAGGTGAAGCATCCTTTATTCTAGGAATTAAGGTCTATAGGGATAGACCGAATAGGATGCTAGGACTTTCACAGAAGATGTACATAGAGGAAGTACTAAAGAGGTTTAGTATGGAAAACTCTAAGAGGGGATTAATACCCTTCAGACATGGTATTCATCTTTCCAAGAAGATGTGCCCCAGCACACCTGAGGAAATAGAACGCATGAGCAAGATCCCTTATGCTTCTGCAATAGGGAGCCTCATGTATGCCATGCTATGTACACGACCTGATATAGCCCATGCTGTGAGTGTCACAAGCAGATATCAGTCAAATCCAGGTGAAGAACACTGGACTTCTGTGAAATGTATCCTTAAGTACTTGAGAAGAACTAAGGATATGATGTTGGTCTTTGGTAATGGAGAACTCCAAGTCCAGGGATACACAGACTCGGATTTCATGTCCGATATAGATGATCGAAAGTCGACATCTGGGAGTCTGTTTGTGTGCAATGGTGGTGCTGTCAGCTGGAAGAGTTCCAAGCAAACTGTGATAGCAGATTCCACCATGGAAGCAGAATATATCGCTGCATCAGAGGCTGCAAAGGAAGCATTCTGGTACAAGAAGTTTGCTGCAGAAATTGGAGTAATGCCATCAGATGCCATTCCTCTTATACTGCGACAACAATGGCGCCATAGCCCTTGCTAAGGAGCCGAGGTCTCACCAGAAATCCAAGCACATTGAGCGGCGATATCATCTCATCCGCGATTACCTTCGAGAAAGGTTACGTTGAGGTCAAGAGAGTCAACTCCACAGATAATGTGGCAGACCCACTTACAAAGCCGTTGGGCCAGCAGAAGATCGAAGCCCACCTTGAGAAGATGGGACTTAGACTTGTAGCCAATTGGCTTTAGGACAAGTGGGAGATTGTTAGATATATGTGCCCTAGAAGCCAGAATTGGCTGACACTTGTAATACACTTCTAGGGGCAAAATTATAATTTTGACTAATAATCAATAAAATGGGTTATTTTCTATCACATATGTGTATTTAGTGTCTGTGATACATCCTTTGAGTTAATGGTAATGATAATTCATATTTTCAAGAGTTGAAAATTTAAGACATGAATAATCATTATTAACTCATAAAATGCTCCCGACCATAGGATCATCACGAGGATGGTGATTGATCCGGAAGGTTGGTGTACAATCGCTTCTCTTTAGTAGATGAGTCTTGAGTCTACGGTGTGGAGACACCGGAGCGAGAGTACAGGTACTCGTTAGAGAACGAGGGCACTGAGCGTGACCACCTCGAGTAGTCATTAGGGAGTCTACCTTCTCGTCAATGACTGACTCGATGCTGCAGTAGTGTGTCTGGTTCTTTGACCTGAGGATGCATCGGCAGTTCACCTTGAGGGTGTTATAGTTTGACTACACCATTACTCGGTCTCCTAGCCATATGGAACCCTGAGGTGTATGTTGGCTATAGCATGTTCATTGTAGGAACTGGATTGCATCAAGATGGAATCTATCTACCTCGGTGGTAGAGGAGCAGCCCTATGATGATCATGAGAATCAAGTCCAGAAGCCCATGGCCATGGCAGAGTGAAATAATAGAAAGAGTTTCTATTTAGATTTTCACATTCGGACTCGAATCGAATGATTACATCATATGACAGAGACTAGGGTTTGACGAGTTCACCTTAACCCTAATCTGATCGGGGCTCAAGATAGAAGAACTTAATCACACAGGTAGCTGCACCAAGAGGTTCGCATTCAGCTCTGATGGGTTGCCACCATATACTGCTAGGTGTCACTGGTGGATTTTGGGAGCAATTAGAATGATTTAGATGATCGATCATTCTAGCTGTTCGAATCAGAAGAGTTCTGATCCATCGAAAGGAGTTTCGATGATGTCGATGATAGAGATCATGACATATCCCATTACCATACAGAACTGAACCTAACTGGGTCACACAAACAAGGGTTTGAATCTGGTGATCATCAATTGAACTGATCTAGTTCAATTGATCTGAATGAGATTCAATTAGGTTCAAGGAAATCGTGCTAGCACTCGATTGAACCTAACGTTCTTCTTTTGCTATCATAAATAAGTTGTCCTGACTGAGCCAAAGGAGTTTGTGCTCAATCAGAGGCCTTCATATGGTCTGACTGGAGGTTGTCCAAGTCAGAAAAGGTTGTCTTATTTTGTAAGACATTACCTGCCATTTTTGGTCACCTGCCATTTCTTGTTCTTTGACTTTGGTCAAAAGTCTACCTTTGACTGGTCAAATGTTGACCATTGATACTTTGACTTTTGACCACATGTCATGCACCTATTGGAGAGCTGGTGGGGGCCTGTCCCCCTGCCAGAACCTGGCAAGGAAGAGGGCGCACGCCACCCTTGGCGTGTGCCCAAGTTGGAGGCGCCTAGGAGTCCTTGTTGGACAAGGACTCCATCTCCTTTTTGGATTCCAATTAGAGTTCTCCTAAGAATCCAACTTTGACTGGTCTTAGGCACCCTCTAAGGAGGAATCCAGGGGACTCTATTCCCACCAATCAGATTTAGATCTGATTTCACAAAGAGTTGTGATTGGTTGGGAAGAAGAGAAGTTGGATCACAGACAGTCTATAAATAAGACCCTGCGCCCAACTCATATTCTAATAGAGAATAGAGATCTCCATGCCCCAAGGCCTTTTCTCCCTTCTTCCTCCATGCCAAAATCACCTTCTCCCTCTCCTCTCCATGTCCAAAAGGAGTTTTGGACCTTGGTTGGTGCAATTCAGATCAAGAAAGGCGATGAAAAGCTAGAAGGCTGCGCTGCTGCAAAGGACGACTGCTAATCTTCAAAAGGAGTTTTGAAGATCCTCCAGATCAGATCCAGATCTAATTTTTGGAGGCATGACAGAGAAGAAGAGGATCTCCAGACCCATCCCAAGTGGATACCGATAGAGGCCAGGCGCTTGCGTGGCTAGATCCAGAACCTTCCACTGCAAACAGGATCATCAACGGGTAATAGGATTACCCAAATCAGGTAAATTAAATTTGATTTAATTTATCCTTATTTTATTTTATTTATTAAAATAAAAGAATCAAATTTTAAATATCCTAGATTGGATATAGATCGAAGAAAAAAAATTTTAAAATATATCTCTTGATCTGATCAGATATGAACGAACCTGGACTGAAAAATCAGGATTTTCCTTCATCTTTCTCTCTCTACATGATAGATAAAAATCTTAGAGAAGACAGATCTTCTTTTGGTGGAATAGGATTATACAGGTAGATGGTGACGACGAATTGGGGTCGTAGGAATACTGAATCTCAAGAAAATAAATATTAAAGAGATAGAAAAAGGTGGGCCTCACACCCTCCCCTCGTGGGACGATTTTGGGTCTCACACCCTCTCCCTCTCGAAGCGACCAACATAAGTATTTGTGGAAATTGTAAAGTGATTCATTCATTCATTATCTTATTCATGAAAGATACATGAGTTTATATAGGATCCTAGGGGTTCTATTTCTTTAGGAATCTTATTCTCTTTACAAGAAAAAAATCAACCCTCCCAACAAAAAAGTAAAATATTATGTATGGTTTCCAAATACAATAATATATCATATCTATCTTTTATGGAACCATAGGAAAGAAATCAGCCTTTTAACAAAATAAGTAAGAAATCAAGAACTCTTAAGGAATCCTAGGGAAGAAAAGAAACTCCATGTGGGTGCTTGATTCCTGGCACAACTTGGCATGAGGATCCTTGGGCATGGTACATGCTGGCTTGTGTATTTCCTTCCTGGGCGTGTGGAGAGTGGTGGCTCCAAAGATGACATAGACCAAGCTTGCTTCTTTATGATGATCTCTTTCCAAATAAGGCTCAATCCAAAATAAACCCAAGTATGGTCCTACGGATCCAAAACTAAATGCATCAAAAGAATTAATTAATTAAATCAAAAGGACTAGAACAAAATAATTGAAGTAGAGTTATTCTGATATGGCTTCTTCAATTCAAATTGAATCTAAATTATGTCGCCAACTTCTGGTGGCTCTGGTGTCCGCACCAACAACTTTTAGAGTTCCTTGTCCTAATGAACTCAAGTATCCTTAGGGGCCAATATCTAATTGATTTTAAAAATTAAAGGTTTGGATTAATGCAATATGAAGGTTTGTGATTTTTTTGGGCTAAGAAAGGATGATCAAATCCCCATCTTATCTTATTTAATTGGGTTTAATACCCTCAAAATGTCTTATGAAGATGAGATGCAAAAAGTAAAGATGTCTAAGTAAAGTAAGACAATCAAACTTAAATTAGTTAATTTTACTTATTAGGTTCTGCGATTAGGTCTCTAATCCCTAGATAGCTTATGTGGCATCAGTATATTTTTTTTAATTTTTTTTATTTTTTTTTATTTTTTTTAATTTTTTTATTTTTTTTAATTTTTTTTATTTTTTAAGCAACTAAATTATGATCTTCGGCAATAATGCCAAAATTTGATTGCTGATGTAGGCGGTCAAAAATAAAACCTAACTCACTACTATATAGATAAGTGAATCAGGATCGTATCCTCAGGGATCATGTTAATTATATTTAAATTATAAATTAAAAGAGATTAAGATTAATTAAAAATTGATTAATTAAAAGACTATTTAAATTAATTAAGAAAATAAATTAAATAATAAATTAATTAAAAAAGGAGTTGCAAGTATGAAAATGGATTCTTAGGATCTCAATTGATCTCTTATCTAATAGCTGGTATTCTTTTTAATATATTGTAATGGATATCTAATCAATAAAGATATAATCTATCTTAGAGAGCATGGCCTATATTCTTAGATCACAACCTATCCCTTAAAGTTATAAGCTAATCTAAATGAAATTAGATATAATAAAAAAATTAATCTAAATTAATTTATTTCAAAAGTATGAACCATACCCATAGATCATGGCTCGTCCCAAGAGTCATAAACTATTCTAGATTAATTACAAGAAAATAAAGACATAAAGATTTTATAAATAAAAAAAGTCTTTATTATAAATTCAAAAGAAATACAAAAGATAGAAAATATAAAATACCATCAAATAAGGTCATAATGATCTCCTGAGAATAAGTCGATCAGCTGGCCATCCGAAAGCTTCTCGCTGAAATCTTCATCCTTGGAGCCTTGTAGAAGATCCTGGACAGCAACTGGTTGTAGAGATTAGGAGCAGGAGAGGAGTTTTGATGGAGAATTTAGAGAATTTTGTGGTCTATTGGAGAAAGAAAGAAGAAAGCTTGAAAAAGAAAGGTTTGAGAGAGAGGAATAGGGAGAGAGAGAGAGAGAGAGAGAGAGAGAGAGAGAGAGAGAGAGTTTTAGGTCAAAAGAGGGCTTTGAAGGGCTGATGGCTCATTAGGTATTAGGGGAGGGCCTTTTTATAAAGGAAAAATCAAAGAAATTTGAGTTAAAAATGAAGAAAAATCAAAGAAAATGAGTCTAGATTGAATTCTTCTACCTGTGATGATTTCCAACCATCAAATCGGATTCAAACAGTCCAGATTTGGTCAAAATCCATCGCTCATAGCTTAAATAGGATCTAGATTAAATTTCAGCCATTGAATCACTTGATGGGATGAATTTGGACCATTAGATCGTGCTTGAGATTTTCTTTATCAACCCAAAATTGAATTCTGGCCATTGGATCTTAACCGACGTGATTTCTGGCCATCAGATCATGCATAAAGGGGCTGGGCAGTCCTGATTAACTTAGGATCTGATGTTGGCCGTTGGATCTTGACCAGTGTGGCTCTCAGCCATTGGATGGCACTTTGCTATAGATGTAGACCTCTATGGACCAAGTATACTATAATCCGAAACCAATCAGCGCGCTCCATTTGCGGCTAAATTACCATTTTAATCCTATAGGCCGAGATGATTTATCTATAAACCCCTTAGCTTCCAGGTGTGCCACGTGGCGGCCTCTGATTAGGTGTGCCTACTGAGCTGGGCAGTCCATGCCTAATCCATGAACCAGCCAATCGGTCCACCATGCACCGGCTAGCCTAATAAGCTATTTTAGATCGGGTTTTTGGGCCAATTTTTTTATTTTTTTATTTTTATTTCTTTTTTCTTTAAATCTTTATTCTAGGTCCAATTTAGGTCTGATTCGCTCCAAATTTTTTTTGTTGTGATCCATAAATCAAGCTCTTTTCATCCATAATATTTTTTATAAAAAATAAAATAAAAATATTAATTCTTAAAAAATAAAGATAAATTAATTAATAAATTAATATTTATATATATTTAATGTGTTTATCAATGCCTTTTTAAAATTTCACCATTTATGATCAAATGCCAAAAAGCAATAACTACCGGTATAAGAAAACTTACCATAATATTACTTCAACCAGTATGAACATGTATCTTTATTACAACAATTCAACCCCGATAGATTGCCATATATAGGAAAGTCATTTACAATCCATAAGACTGTTGCATGCATTTGAACCTTTTGTTTTATTAAGGCATCATAAGTATCCACACCTCTTTTCCATAACTCCTTTAACTCTTTAATTAATGGTTGATATACATCAATATCATTGCCTAGAGCTTGGGACCAAGAATGAATAATGCCAAAATAAAGGAAGGTTGTTTCATACATAACCATAGTGGTAAATTACATGAAATAAGCACCACAGGCCACATACTATATGTAGTACTCATATTCTGAAATGGATTGAATCCATCACTCGCTAACTTGAGTCTCACATTGTGAGGCTCTATAGCAAATAATGGATACAACTCATCTAAATATTTTCATGCTTGAGAATCTATTGGATGGCTTAAAGCCCTATACTTAAGGCATTTCTCTTGATGTCATTTCATGTTTGAAGCATTTTTTGAAGATACATACAATCTTTGAAGCCTCAAAATCAATAGTGTCATAAAGTCTTAACAGGAATTTTTTTATCACTCCTTGAAGATGAAGGTTTCACAAAATTTGCTTTGTCTTCATTTGATTTCCACCGAGATACACCACAAAGAGTACAATGGTCCTCATTGGCATACTCTTTTCAAAACAACATGCAATCATTGATGTATGCATCAATTTTCTTATAATAATGGACTAGATCTCAAATCATCTTTCTAGATTCATAAAAAGAATTTGGTAATGTCTCATCCTCAAGAAGTGCCTCCTTAAATAATTTAAGCAAAGCATCAAAAGCCTTGTTACAAAATCCATGAAGACATTTTAGTTGCCATAACTTTAAAACAAAAGAGAGCTTTGAAAACTTTTCACAATTCAGATATAAACTTGTCTCGGCCTTACTCAGTAGTCTATGAAACTTTGAAGTTCCTTCATTGTGTTCCTCTTGGTCATTTGCATTTAAATTTGTAGAGTTGTGATCCTATACATAAGGGACTCCACATACATCACGTACCAACTATATCATCTCTCTTCTCATTTTCCATATTGTCTTCAATGTTACTTACATGTTTGCCATGTAAATGACCTTTGAGTGTAAGATGGGACTATCCCATGAATCACTAGATCAGCTTCAACATCATCTCAAGATTTATATCGTGTTTTGTTACATTTGACATGAAGGCACCAAATTTTATCCCCTAGATCTGTATGCTTAAATGCGAAGTCAAAAAAGACCTTCACACCATTTCTATATTCAAGAGATAATCTATTACTAATTGGCATCTAGTTTTTACTTATTCTAGCCATCCCATCCTATCATGAAAGAAAAATTAGGAAAACATTCACAAGGTTAAAAGAATACATGTATTGATGGAGCAGTTAAGAGGTTCTTATTGTGATAATAAATTTAAGAATTTTCATAAGATAATCATCTGAAGCTATATTACAAACAAATTTTTTTTTTTTTTTGAGCAGGAAAGTTATATCGGTCAGTTGTTTTGGGGATTTTACAATCAACTTTCATGAATTCACTTTGACCAAAATCAACTCAATTGAGATCAAGATTTGGTTTTAAAAAAATCCTTTTCTATATTGTACCTCAAAAGGCAACATATCAACATTTGGCATGCAATGAATGTTAATGAATATTAGTGAATGTTAATGAATGTTGATGGATATCGTATGGGGATGTGAAGGCTAATGGGGAAAGGATGTCATGCCCCGAACTTAGTACTTGGGTCAGATACGTGATAGCCACACACTTCTTAGGGTAAGTTCTAAAGAATATGCAAGGCCTAAATAATAAATAAGCCCATAAGAACACTGAAAGAATTATAAAACTTTAATCACATTTTTCAAATCAAACAAATCCATCTTTGTTGAATAATATTTATAAGATTGGAATTGACACTCAACTAACTAACTAACTAGAGACTCCATCGCTCGAATGCCATACCCAACCCGATATATACTATGCATCCTGCAAGTTTGAAGAAAAAAGAGAGGGTTATAAGCTTTACAACCCAGTAAGAATTCTCTACACTCACACCAATATGAATATGAAACATCTCTTAACAAATATATATAACTAATAATAAAATAATAAAATTCATACATCATTAATATGATAATTGAATAATATCATCATATATAATTTCATTAAACACGTTACATATTATCAAACAATAATTCTATTTGTTGCCCAGAGGTAGCAACCTAAGAGGAGAGTGAATTGAGTTCTTATAAAATTTTATCCAAATTTACTTTCTAAGCAAGTATGTACTTTAATTTTAATCTAAGTGATATGGTAGAGATGTGTATAATAGCAGCAGATTTAAGATAGTGTATGCAAACTAAGAATTTAAATAATATAAATTAAAAATAAAAATAAAATAAAATAAATTAAAAGCACAACATAAACACAAAGTTTTATAGTGGTTCAGTGTAATCCGCACCTATGTCCACTTTTCAAGCTTTCCTTGGGATTTTCATTATAATCCATTCTTGATTACAATGTGTTTATTTTTCCAGATCACAAACAAACCTAGTTGATTTTCACAGAAGCACCAACCAAAATCTTATACTATTAGTTTTTTGGGTTCACTTACAATATGGATGGTTTTCTGGGCTCACCAATTAAAACCTACAATATCTAATTCTAGACTTGGATAGGTCTAATCTCTAAATTTTTTTCTCTAAAAAAACTTATAAAGAAATAAAAATATAAGTATAGAATTTTAGCATAAAAGTAAAAATAGAATTGAAACTCTTTTAATCCCAAAGAGGAAGATGATGATGTTCTCGATTGAAGCTTGGCTTTTCTTCAATTTATACTTGAATAGATGTGAAAGATGTTGGAGAAGATTGCTTTGAAGGCTTGCTAAAATCCGTGCATAACTTTTTTTTCTTTTTTCTTTCCTTTTAGATATTCAATATTCCTTACCAAAAATAAAATATTCTCTTTTTAAATCCCTTAATAATGCTTTTTAATTGATTCTTCATCTTTAAATATCCTTGGAGATAGTTAGAGAGTGAGTTCTAGCCATTGGAAGCTTTGAAATGGCCATTGAAATAAGAAAAGAGCCATTGGAAAGGTTGCAGAAACTAGCCATTGAAGGCTGTCACACATTTGGAGATTTCTTTATTTTTTGAAGATGTCTTAGTTTCACTTCGAGAAGTCTCAAAAATTTTGAAGATGTCTCGGTCTTAGTTCATAGAAATAAAGTTTCTATCTCCTGAGATGGAGATGACTCGAGCAGATTGTGAGTCCTCTCGAACCTATACTAGGGCATTGTGCAGGTATACCAAATAGCTTGAAAAAGACTATGAATTTTCTGAAGATGGTTCCAAATTTTTTGGAAATGACTCTAAACTTTTTGGAGATGACTTCACTAAGTCTTAAACTCAAAAATTTTTTCTTTGAAGACCTTAATTTAGAGAATTTATGAAGATCTTTTTCAATGAGTATTTCTTTAATTTTAACATCTAGAAAGACCTACATATATTTCTGAAATACATGATTAGATACATAATATACTCAATATTTTGAAATCATCAAAATCAATCTCAGAATCAACAATCTCTTCTTTTTGATGATGACAAAATCTTGAATATGTACATAATAAAAGCAAATAATGTATTTCTATGCATTTTGCTAAAATATATCATGAAGTATAGATTAAGCACATGAATAAGCACTTCATAAATATTCTCAATTAATCTTTTGGTTCATGGTACATATTTAATGTATATATTTCAAAATAATATTTCAATTCAAATCAATGAGTATCAAGGTTTCAAGCATAAAAAATTTGAGTTTCTTAAGCATCAATCCTTTAAGCATATACTCAAAATACTTCTTTCCTTTTTTGACAACATCAGAAAGCTCATGAAAAGAAATAAGAAATAATCATCAAAATCAATAATATGAATGTATCAAAGTAAGAATTGTATCAAGCTTAGAAAATTAATTTAAATGAGTCATCTTTCTTTTGAAAATTTATCTTTTAACTCAAAATAAGTTTTAAATATTTATTTTAATTTTAGAAGTCTCTTCCTCTTTTTGAATTTACATATCAAAGACTCTCATTCTTTTTGAATGAATATGATCTTTAATCAAATTTTCAGATATGTACTTTTAAGCTTTAAGAGAAATAAAATTTTTCAAAATATTTGAATATAAAATCAAGTATAATATATACTTTAATATTTAATTTTTTTTTAAAAAAAATTAGTTAATTAAGTTTGAAAAAGATATGTATGAAGAATGTATCAAGCAAAATAAAATAAAAAGTATTAAAGCAAAAGATAGTCACATTTTCAAATTCATTACTTTGAGTAAAAATTATTTTAATATAAATAATTTATAAGAATTTTGCAATGCACATTAGAAACTTAGTATCAAACTTAAATTTTCAAATGAGTTTCAAAATTAAGTTTAAAAATTCATTTCTTGAAGTAAGAATATATTTTTAAATTTAATTTAACTTCAACTAATTATCTAAAAATAAGATAGTGCAATCAAATTATGTAAATTAAATTAGATAATCATTTGAAAGCTCTATTTAAAAAGATCATAAAGTAATTAATTAAGAATTTAAAATCAAAATTTATTTATCTCAATTTAAATTTGTCAAAATTTTCAATCAAATCAAGATAGAAAACTATTTCTCTCCTTATTTTGGAGATATCAAGAATTTATTTTTTTTAACATTTCAATAACATTATCTCTTCCTATTTTTCATGATTATAGCTTGATTATTTTATTTCTTAATTTTATTTCTTTTTTTTCTTTCAAATCAAGCATATTTAACCTGAATTTAACTACTAAATTCAGATTCTCTAAATTTAAAAGATATTTTTAATTTCAAAGGTCTTTTTAATTAAATAATTATTTTTTAATATTTTCTCTCCCTTAGTTTAGCAAATAAAGTTATTTCTTTAAAAAAATTTCTTGATACTAATTAAATTAAAATTAAATCAAATTATAATTTTTTAGATAGTTAAATATCACTTAAAGATTAATTTATAAATTTAGCTTGATACCAATAATTTTAGTTTTGAATTGATAAAGATGAATTGATACAAATCAAATAATTTTGAGAATTTAGAATAATAAATTAATCAAATACAAGATAAATAGTAAGCTATTTGGTACTAATTGATTAAAACTAAAATTTTTTTAAAATATTTAGCTTAAAGATAAATGACAGCTTTCTTGAAATATTTTGCTAGGAATTAATTTTAAAAGATTCAAAAAGAGCATTTTTCAAATTCAATTTTCAAAATCATTCAATCAAAATAAAGTATGAATGTTCATCAATAAATTCTTTTAAGATAAGAAAAGATAATCAAATCAATGATCAAGAAAGATATTCAAATTAATTTGGAGGATCAAAAATCAATTAATTAGGGATATGTTGATCCCATGATTGATTTTGATGATCGCCAAACCTTGAGTTTATTATGTATCTAATCATGTGTCTTAAGAATGTGTGTAGAATTTTTCGAATATCCAAAATAAAGAATTTATCTCAAGAACAAATTCTCTCAAGATGCCATGTCAAAATACTTAAAAGATCAAATTCACACATATTTGGATGGCTTGGTATCAAATTCACACATTGAAGAAAAATGAAATCAGAATTTTTAGAGACCTCTCTTGAAATTTTAGAGACCTCTCCTGAAAATTTGGAGACCTCTTCGAAAATTTTGGAGGCTTCTCCAAGCTGTTTGACACTCCTGCATATTGTCCTAGCATAGGCTTGAGACCTCTCCAAAACTGGGCGAGACCTCTCCATTTTAGGAAATATAAATCTTATTTTATATTTTGAGACTGAGAGCTCTCAAAAATTCTCGAGAGCTCTCGCTATGAAATTGAGACGTCTCAAAAATTCTCGAGAGCTCTCACTAGAAAATCGAGAGCTCTTATAAAAAAATTGAGAGCTCTCCAAATTCACAATAGCCTTCAATGAGATTTTTCTGCAAACTTTCCAACAGCTATTTCTCCACTTCAACGGCTATTTCAGAGCTTCCAATGGCTAGAACTCTCTCTTCAATCATCTCCAAAGATATTTAAAGGAGGAGAATCAATTGAAAAGGATTATTAAGAGATTTAAAGAGAATTTCTATTAGTTTCGGTGAGAAACATTGAATATCCAAAGAAAAGAGAATAGAAAAAAGTTGTGCGTAGATTTCAGTGAGCATTCAAAGCAAGCTTCTCCAACATCTTTCACATCCTCCCAAGCATAATTTGAAGAAAAGCCAAGCTTCAATCGAGCAAATCATTGGCTTCTTTCTTGAAATTTGAAGAGCTTAAATTCTATTCTTTATATTATGCTGAAATTTTTACTTATAATTTTAATTTCTTTATAAGTCTTTTTGAAGGAAAGAAACTTAAAAATTAGGCCTGTCCAAGTCTGAAATTGGATATTATAGGTTTTGATTGGTGAGCCCAAAAAATCAACTGGATTGTTAGTGAATCTGAAAAACTAACAGTGTTAGGTTTTGGTTGGTGCTCCTGTGAAAACCAACTAGATTTATTTGTGAGCCTAAAAAATAAATATACTATACTCAAGGATGGATTATAGTAAAAATCCTAAGAAAAGATTGGAGAGTAGACGTATGTGTAGATTGCACCGAACCACTATAAATCATGTTGTTTTTGTGTTTGTGCTTTTTTCTTCTATTCCTTTATATTCTTTGCATGCTTTTAGTTCTTGCTTTATTTTTATAATTTGGTTTTGCTATCTTAATTTCACTGCTACACTATTGCTCATATTCCACAATCACTAAAGATAGTATAAATTAAAGCACACTTTGTTTAGAAAGTAAATTTGGTTAAATTTTTTAGAAACCCAATTCACCCCCTCCTCTTGGGTTGCAATCTCTGGGCAATAACTGATATCAAAGCAGGTGCTCTGTTATTGGTTATTGACCTAACCATCTAGAGTTAAAGATTTTGGCAACCCAAATGGAGTCTTTATTTAGTGAAGATTATTCTATAGATAGAGCTCTATTTTTTAATAGTTCTAATTATATCTATTAGAAATCTAGAATGAAAATCTTTATACAAGCACATGATTATAAGTTATAAAAAATTATAATAGATGGCTCACACACGACCAATGCATTGAAAGAGTAGAATAAAAAAATGGCCCAACTTAATGCTAAGGCCATGAATATACTTTATTGCTCCTTAGAGTTAAATATATTTAATGCAATTTCTTCATGTATTTTAGCAAAACATGTATAGAAGAAATTGGAAAGAACTTATGAGGAAGCAAATCAAAAGGAGGATTCAAGCTTCCAAGAAGAAAAAAAAGCTCACCCCAACATATGCCTCATGGCTCATGAGGATGAAAAAAAGAAAAAAAAGAAAAGAAAACAAAAGAAAAAGAAAGCATTAATTAAGGAGGAGCAAAGCAAAGAAATAAAAATTAAAAAAGAGAAAGAAAGTATAATAAATCTTTGCCTCATGACCAATAAAGATGAGGTAAATCCTGAAAATTCTTTCCAATTTACTTTTGATGAGTTATTTAAAGACTTTAACAATTTAATGGATGAATACAAAAAATTAAGGCTAAAAAATAAAGAACTTAAAAAGTCTAATCTTTTCTTGGTTGAAGAAAAAAATAAAATATTGAGTGAAAAAGAAGATCTTTTAAAAAATATAAAATATTTAGCCAAAAAAAAGAATTTTTAGAACTAATTGAAACTCTAATTAAGTAAGGAAAAGAAGAATATAGTTAAATCTAAAAAATTCTTTGTTGAAGAAAAAGAAAAGCTCTTGAAATATGAAAGATCTCTTTTGGAAGAAAATGCAAAACTAAGAAAAGAGATTGAAAATTTAAAATCCATGCTTGAAAAATTTACTATTGGATCTCAAAAGCTTCAAGCAATTTTGAATAATTAAATGATTATTTTCAATAAAGCTAAAATTGGGTATCGTCTTTTAAGAAAATAAAAATTTATCAAAAACATGTTTAGCAAAGCTTCATTTGAAAATAATTCATTCAGATGTCTTAAATGTAACAAAGTAGGCCATAAAATTTCTAAATATAATATTAAGAAAATTGATTATACTTTAGTTAAACAAATTTAGGTTTCAAAAGAAACCATGTGCTCTAACCTCAATGGACCCAACATAGCTTGGATACCAAAATCTAGAAAGTGATTTTTGTAGGTACACCAAGGATCCAATGGAATGAAAAGAAAAAATTCTATGGATGGATGCCTTGGGAATAAAATTGGATGGATGATAATGTTTGGTAAAATCTAAATTTTTATCACATCATGCCATCATTATTTGCTAAATATATTTTGATTATTAATTAGCATCATTATTGAACATGTTAGATTGATTTTGATGATTTTATCTTTGCTTAAAATGATTATACTTCTTGAATAGAAAGCATGATTTATTGAATGTATTGATTTTAATGATTTGCTAATATGTATGCATATGATAACTCTTTTCATGCTTTGATAAGTATGATTGATTTTGATGCTAGCAATAATTTGAATATTTTAATTTTTAAATCAACATGCTCTCTTCTATATATCATGCCATGGATGAAATGATTTTATCTTAAAATTTAGCATGATATCTTAAGCCTCTCCATATCAATTCTATAATTAATGAATTTAATTTAAAAATTACTTAATTGGGTGTGAATATTTTAATTTCTAAACCTATAAGAAAAATTAAATTTTTTGGCATTTCCTATAAGAAGCTAAATTATCAAAATTCTTCTAAAAATGTAAAACTCCCTAGTTGAATTGAACATATAAAGCCTTCATCCGATTTCCTCTTATTTGATCTTATTTAAATTGATTATTGGAACCCCACAATTGATTATTTTTTATGATCCTCCAAATTTTCTTGAATATCTCTCTTGATCATCGATTTGATTACCTATTTGATCTTAAAAAAAATTATTGATGAACATTCTTATTTTGTTCCAATTGATTGATTTTGAAAATTGAATTTAAAAAATGATCTTCTTGAATCTTTTGAAGTTGATATCTAACAAGATGTTTCAAGAAAGTTATCATTTATCTTCAAAGCTAAATTTTTAAAGAGGACTTCAATTTTAAGTAATTGATATCAAATAGCACTATTTGCCATGTATTTGATTGATTTATCTTTTGGCAAAAAGAGAAAAATATTTTTATTTCAAATCTAATTTTGCACAGCTATATGTTTGATATGATATTATTTAAAATAAATTTAAAAATACATACCTTTTCTGAACCTATAATTACTTGATATTTCTTAAGAAATGAAAGAGTTGATCTTTTTGAAGAATTACTAAAAATTTTTTTATGATTTATCTTGATTGATTTGCTTATATCAATTCAAATTGATTTATCATTCAAAATTCTCAAAATTATTTAATTTGAATTAATTTATCTTTATCAATTCAAAACTAAAATCATTGGTATCAAGTTGAATTTGCAAATTAATCTTTAAATGGTATTGAACTATTAAGAAAATCATGATTTAGTCTAAATTTTAGTTTAATTGATATCAAGAAGTTTCTTTCTAAGAAAATTTTCACTCTTGGTATCATTGGTATCATTTTTGCCTTATATTTTATTATATTATTTTTGGATAAAAGAATTGAATATGATGTCTTAAATTTATTTTAGATTGATATACTCTTGATGTGATACTATTTAAGATAAATTCAAAGAATTCATACATTTTCTAAACTTAATTTAGTGATATTTCTTATGACAAGAAAGATCTAAATTCAAATAGAAATCCTTTTGATAGATATTCGTGTCATAGTTTTTTTATCCTCTCAATATTTATTCTTATTTGAATTTAACAAAAAATATTTTTTAAAAAAAAATTGGTGTGTTCTTAAGTGAATGCTATGTTTGATTGATATTTGGAATCATTAATGCTTAGTTCACTCAATTGATGCTTATCCTCTTGAATTTTGTTTAATTTTAAAATAGTTTTATTTGCTAAAGTAAGAAAGAGACATTATTAAAAAATAAATAATTATTTAATTGAAAATGGCTTTGAAATTTAAAATATCTCTTAAATTTAAGAAAAATCTGAATTTAGTGGATAAATTCATGTTAAATTTGTTTGATTTGAAATAAAAAGGGAGAGAAAATTGAAAAGTAAATTAATCTTGCTATAAGTATGAAAAATAGGGAGCGAGATATTTTCTAAATTGATTTGATTAAAAATTTTGATTAATTTGTATTGAGATAAATAAATTTTGATCTTAAATTCTCAATCTATTACTCTATGATCTTCATAAATGAAGCTTTCATGTTATTATCCAATTTAATTTATATGATTTGATTGCTCTACCTTATTTTTTGATAATTAGTTAAAGTTAAATTAAATTTAAAAATATATTCTTACTCTAAGGAATAAATTTCTAAATTTAATCTTGAAACTCATTTGAAAATTTGAATTTGATACTAAATTTCTGATATGCATTACAAAATTCTTATGAATTATTTATATTGAAATAATTTTTACTTAAAGCAATGAATTTAAAAATATAACTATCTATTTCTTTTATACTATTTATTTTACTTTGCTCGATACATTCTCGATACATACCTTTCTTGAACTTAATTGACTAAAATTTTTTAAGAAAAAAAGATTGAATGTTAAAGTATATACTATGTTTGATTTTATATTCAAATCTTTTGAAAAACTCTATTCCTCTTAAAGCTTAAAAGTGCATATTTAAAAATCTAATTAAAGAGTATATTCATTCAAAAAGAAAAAACATATGATATTTAAATTCAAACTAATTTTTGAACTTAAAATAAATATTTAAAACTTATTTTGAGTCAAAGGACAAATTTTTTGAAAGGAAGATGATTCATTTAAATTAATTTTATGAATTTAATATATCTCTCAATTTGATAACTTCTTGCTTCTTCCCATGAGCTTTTTAATGTTGTCAAAAAGGGAAAGAAGTATGTTGACCATATGAAATATGTATGTACTAATGATATGCAATAAATTAAAGACTCATTAAGAATTCTTTCATGAAGTTTAATTCATTATTCTTATCTTGACTCATATTAGTTTCTTTAATATATACTCAAAGTTTTGCCATCATCAAAAAGGGGTAGATTGTTGATCCCATGATTGATTTTGATGATTGCCAAATCTTAAGTTTATTATGTATCTAATCATGTGTCTCAAGAATGTATTTAGGATTTTTCAAGTATCCAAAATTAAGAATTTATCTCAAGAACAAATTCTCTCAAGATGCCATGCCAAAATACTTAAAAGATCAAATTCACACATATTTGGATGGCTTGGTATGAGAAAAGTATGATTGAAAAAAGAGAAATTAAAATTGAAGGAAGCAATCTTGTTTAGAAGAGTTTGGGACCAAGAAATTCAAGTTTGAAAGGTCAAACATTGAAGAAAAATGAAAACAAAATTTTTAGAGACCTCTCCTAAAAATTTGGAGGCTTCTCCAAGCTATTTGGCACTCCTGTACATTGCCCTGGCATAGGCTCAAGACCTCTCCAAAATTAGATGAGACCTTTTCATTTCAGAAAATATAAATCTCATTTTTGTGTTTTGAGATCGAGAGCTCTCAAAAATTCTGGAGAGCTCTCACTGTAAAATTGAGACATCTCGAAAATTCTTGAGAGCTCTCATTGGAAAACCAAAAGCTCTCATAGAAAAATCAAGAGCTCTCCAAATTCGCGACAACCTTTAATAGGATTTTTCTGCAAGCTTTCCAATAGCTATTTCTCCACTCCAACAGCTATTTCAGAGCCTCCAATAGCTAGAACTCTCTCTCCAACCATCTCTAAAGGTATTTAAAGAAGGAGAATCAATTGGAAAGGATTATTAAGTGATTTAAAGAGAATTTCTATTAATTTCAGTGAGAAACATTGAATATCCAAAGAAAAGAGAAAAGAGAGAAAAATTATACACAGATTTCAGCGAGCATTCAAAACAAGCTTCTCCAACATCTTCCACATCCTCTCAAGCATAATTTGAAGAAAAGCTAAGCTTCAATCGAGCAAATCATTGGCTTCTTTCTTGAGATTTGAAGAGCTTAAATTCTATTCTTTATATTGTGCTAAAATTTTTACTTATAATTTTTATTTTTTTACAAGTTTCTTTAGGAGAAAGAAACTTAGGGATTAGCCCCATCCAAGTCCGAAATTGGACATTATAGGTTTTGGTTGGTGAGCCTAAAAAATCAACTGGATTATTAGTGAATCTGAAAAACTAATGGTGTTAGGTTTTAATTGATGCTCCTATGAAAATCAACTAAGTTTGTTTGTGAGCCTGAAAAATAAATACACTATAATCAAGGGTGGATTATAGTGAAAATCCAAGAAAAGCTTGGAGAATGGACGTAGATGCAGATTGCACCGAACCACTATAAATCATGATATTTTTGTGTTTGTGCTTCTCTTCTATTCCTTTATATTCTTTGCATACTTTTAATTCTTGCTTTACTTTTATAATTTAGTTTTGCTATCTTAATTCTGCTGCTATACTATTACTCACATTCCACAATTACTAAAGATAGCATAAATTAAAGCACACCTTGTTTAGAAAGTAAATTTGGTTCAATTTTTTAGAAATTCAATTCATCCCTGCCCCCTCTTGGGTTGCAACCTCTAGGCAACAGGATATGATAATCAAACAAATCAAGTAGTATGATCAAATCAAGGAGAATTTAGATAATGGTTCTATGAGATTTGGTTCAACTAGAAAATTTTAAATTCTTAAGATAAAACTAAGATGCAATGCAAATTAATACTTCAAGCACTTGATCTTTTATGATTGAATGTCTTATATTCAAGTACTTAGGTCATACAATTTTTTAGAATATTTCGATATTTAAGCATCTTATAGGGAATGCCAAAAATTAATTTAATTTATAAGTTATGTAATCAAAAAAATCCATATACGATCATACTTATTTTATTTTATTTTTTTTTAATAAATAATAACATGATACAAGGGATTGAACAAGCATGTTGAATTTAGGATAAAAATATAAGCTTAAAAATAAATAATTAAAATGATATACTAGTTTTAAGCAATATATCAAAACATTCAAGTCATAAAGTATGATCATTATAAGTAATGATAAATCATCAAAATCAATCAAACATACTCAATAATTATGCTAATTAATAATTAAAATATATTTAGCAAATAATGAAGGCATGATGTGAGAAAAATTTAGATTTTATCAATCATCACCCATCCAATTTTGTTCCAAAGGCATCCATCCACTAGAATTTTTTCATTTTATTCCATTAGATCCTTGGTGTACCTATAAAATTATTTGCTGATCTTTGGTATCCAAGTCATCTTGGGACCATAGATGTTAGAATACATGGTTTCTTTTGGAATCCAAATTTATTTGATTAAAGTTTGGCCAATTCTTTTGGTATTGCATTCTAAAATTTTGTGGCCTACTTTATTATATTTGAAACATCTAATTGAATGATTTTTAAATAAAATTTTGCTAAACATGTTCTTCATAAATTTTTATTTTCTTAAAAGATTATATTCAATTCCAGATTTATTGAAAATAGCCTTTTGATTGACTAAAATAGATTAAAGCTTTTGAGAGCCAATTATAAACTTGTTAAGCAAAAGCTTCAATATTTCAATCTCTTTTCTTAGTTTAGTATTTTCTTCTGCAAAAGATTTTTCAGATTTCAAAAGATTCTCTTTTTCTTTAATCAAGATTTTTTAATATTTTACAAAACTTTCTTTTTCTTCAGCTAGGATATTCTTTTCCTTCAATAAATTTTCTTTCTTAATCAAAATTTTAATTTTCTCTTCAGCCAAAATTAGATTTAATTTTTTAAGTTCTTTATTTTTTAGCCTTAACTTTTTAAATTCATTCATTAAATTCAAGCAATTCATCAAATATAAACTCGAAAGAATTTTCAAATTTTACCTCATCCTCAATGGCCATGAGGCAAAGATTTTTCACTTTCTTTTCCTCATCTGAGCTTGAAGTATCACTATCTTTTCAAATTTCTAGCATAGCTCTTTTCTTGATCTTTTCGGGATACTTTTTGAGTAGGGAGCAATCCGACTTGTAGTGTCCCCTTTTGTTGCAATTATAACAAGTGACACTCTTTTTTTCTATTTCTTCTTTCTTTTCTTTCTTCTTCATATTCCTCTTTATGAGGAACTTTTTGAATTTTCTTGAAAGAGATACCATGTCCTCATCATCATCTTCACTCTCTTCTTCTGTTTCATCTTCCTCCGACTCATCACTTTTCTTAAATTTGGCTGTTAACTTGAAATAATGGTCTTCATCTTAGGCTTCTCTTCTTGCTCCTTTTGAGCCATGTTCAACTCATGCGTCATGAGTGAACCAATTAACTCTTCTAAAGATAGCTTGATAAGATTCTTAACTTCTTGAATTACCATCACCTTTGCTTTCCATTCTTTTAGCAAAGACCTCAATACCTTGCAAACAAGATCATAGTTAGAGTAGGTTTTGCCAAAACTATTTAGAACATTAATAATATCAATAAATTTAAAAAATATTTTAGAATTTGATTCATATTTTTTTATTTTAAATATTTCAAATTTATGAATCAGCAAGTTGATTTTAGACTCTTTTACTTGACTTATTTCCTCATGAGTCACTTCCAATCTTTCTCAAATTTTCTTTGCTGATGTACAAGTAGATATTCTATTAAATTTTTATACATTAAGAGAATAATAAAGAACATTGATGGTTTTTGTATTTAATTAAGCCATCTTTTTATCATATTCATCCCAATCCTTTTTGGGCTTGGGAAGAATAATACCATTTATATTAATTATGGGTGTGTGTGGTTCTCTAGTTATAACATCCCATAAATTATAATCTAGAGCTTGTATAAATATTCTTATTTTAATTTTCTAAAAAATAATTTATTTCATCAAAAAGTGATGGTCTAGAAGTGGATTGGCCCTTAATAAATGAAACACTACTTGGGGTTGCCATTGATCTTTCGTCCTTTGACTGCTAGGTCAATAAATAATATTAGAGCACCTACTCTGGCATCAATTATTGCCTAGAGGTAGCAACCCAAGAGGAAGGGTGAATTGGATTCTTATAAATTTTGTCCAAATTTACTTTCTAAATAAGTATGTGCTTTGATTCTAATTTAAGTGATATAGTAGAGATGAATATAATAGCAGTGGATTTAAGATAGTGTATGTAAACTAAGAATCTAAATAATATAAATAAAAAATAAAAGCAAAGTAAAGAAAGAATTAAAAGCATAACATAAATACGCAAAATTTTATAGTGGTTCAGTGCAATCCACACTTACGTTCACTCTTCAAGCTTTTCTTAAAATTTTTATTATAATGTATTCTTGATTATAGTATGTTTGTTTTTTTAGGCTCATAAATAAACCTAGTTGGTTTTCATAGGAGTACCAACCAAAATCTTACACCATTAGTTTTTCGGGTTCACTAATAATTTAGTTAATTTTTTAGGCTCACCAATCAAAATCTACAATGTCCAATTTTGGGCTTGGACGGGCCTAATCCCTAAGTTTCTTTTTTCTAAAGAAACAAAAATATAAGTACAGAATTTCAGCATAAAAGTAAAAACAAAATTGAAACTCTTTAAATCCAAAAAAAAAAGATGATGATGTGCTCGATTGAAGCTTGGCTTTTCTTTACTTTGTACTTAAGAGGATGTGGAAGATGTTGAAGAAGACTACTTTAAAGGCTTGCAGAAATCTATGCATAACTTTTTTCTCTTTTTTCTTTCTTTTGGATCTTCAATATTTCTTACCAAAAATAAAAGATTCTCTTTTTAAATTCTTTAATAATATTTTTCAATTGATTCTCCATCTTTAAATACCCTTGGAGATAGTTGGAGAATGAGTTCTAGCCATTGGAAGCTCTGAAATAGCTATTGGAACCTAAAAAGAGCCATTGCAAAGGTTGTAGAAACTAGCCATTGAAGGCTATCGTGCATTTGGAGACTTCTTTATTTTTCGGAGATGTCTCGATTTCACTTTGAGAAGTCTTAAAAATTTTGGAGACGTCTCGATCTCAGTTCACAGAAATGAAGTTTTTATCTCTTGAGATGGAGATGACTCGAGTTGATTTCAAGTTCTCTCGAACCTGTGCCAGGACGTTGTGCGGGCGTGCAAATAGCTTGGAGAAGACTGAATTTCTATAGACGACTCTAAACTTTTTTGAGATGACTTCACTAAGTCTTGAACTCAAAAATTCCTTCTTTAAAGATCTTGACTTAGAGAATTTGTGAAGATCTTTGCCAATGAATATTTCTTCAATTTTAACATCACCTACATACATTCTTGAAATGCATGATTAGATATATAATCTACTCAATATTTTGGAATCATCAAAATGAATCTTAGGGTCAACACTATTCAATATTAATTCAATGGGACTATTTATCATTTATTGATTAATATAATTCTAATCCAAACAATATTATCATTTTGGCACTGGATTATACCCGCTCACACTCCAGCCTATTGCAGGCCAAATACATATCACGTTTTCGTCCGTGGCTGGCAACCATAACTCAGCCCGTGACTGACATCACAATGCCATGTTTCACACATGCCGGCTAGTCCAAATATCCTTCAATTAATTTCGTTCATCATCTTGATTTGATTTCAGTACTAAACTAATTAGTCATAATCATGCTCCAGCCTGTGGTAGGCCAAAACATCTCAGTTCGTAGTTGATATGCCATGTTTCACAGATGATCGACTAGTCCACATGCTCCTCTTTTCTATGTTTTATGTTTATCATTCTGACATTGAACTAATTACAACCATGTTCCAGCTCGTGGTTGGCTAAATACAATGATGCACCCTAACCCGAGGTTGATCTAGCACACACACCACGTTTCTTGCATGGACAAATAGTTCAAACACCTTCCATGCCTGATTCATATTATTAAAAATCATAATCTAATTTTTGATATTAGATTAGTCACAGTCATGCTTCAACCCATGGCAAGCCAAGCAATATTGCATCCTAGTCCAAGATTGACGTAGCATATACACCACATTTCTTGCATGACTGGCTAACTTAGATGCCACCCATCTCATCAATTATATTAAATCATGATCTTTTTTACTATGCAATCATTAAGCACCAATTAATCATAGTTCAAGTAATATCAATTCAACAACATGTAATGCACGTACCGATAGATATAGAATATACATCAATCATACATATTTAAATTTTTATAAATATGTAGGTAATCATGTTGAAACTCCCTTATCTCTATCGATGATTAATTTAACCTAGTAATTAATGAACTTCTCGATCTACAAACTCGAAAGCAAGATATTTCGCTCGACATTTTGTGGAGACAGTTATACCTCTATATGATCAAGGTCAAACATAAAATCATATATGATTAGAGACTAAAAAATTATAGTAAACGATCCTAGCATTGTATATAGGTTCAAGACTTCTACCAAGATTAACTGATCAATCTAAGTATCCCTGGACATCTAGACCCCCATCTGGTCCATAAGATTCTAGAGAGAGAAATCTATGAAGACAAAAAGAATCTAGAGAGAGATTAGAGAGAAAAAAGTTTAGTAGAGAGTAAGAGAGGAGAGAGAAAAGAGGAGAATTTCTCTCTCTATTTTTTTCTTTTACTTTTTTTCTCATTTTTTGTTTTCTAAAAAATAGAGGAGGCAACTGACCCTCCTTAGGAGCGATCCCGACCCATGGCCAGGGACCTCCCGATGGTGTTGGCGACCATCACCACCTTGATGCTGACAAACCCCAACCACTTTAAGAAAAATGAATATTAGCAATGGTATTAGCAACGATAAAATCTTCCATCACTAAAAATGATTTTTGCCAACCATAACATCAACTAAAAAATTTGCCATTAGTAATAGTATTAGCAACAGCAATATAAATATTAGCGATGACGAACGCTATCTCTAAAAGCCTAAAAATTTAATAAACATACTTAAAAATAATAAAAATATTAGCGATGACATATTTTGATTATTAGCGATAAAGAATTTGCCATTGCTAATAACATATATTAGCGATTGCTAAATTAACTATTAGCGATGATGAAAGCTATCATTAAAATTATTTAAAATTTTTAAATAATTTTATAACATAAAATAGGTATTATCGATGATGATTTTGAATATTAGCGACTAAAAAATTACCATCACTAATAATTTTTTTAAAAAATAACTTAGGGAGAAAAGATTATTTTAAAATTTTATTGATGATAGAATTAGCAATGAACGACTAGCCATCACTAATAAAATAGGAATTAGCAATAGGATGTTTTCGATCACTAATAATCCAAACCATGACTTAATTCAATTCAAACCTGATTTGATCCCAATTTGAATCCAATTCAAAATTCAGCCAAACCTAATTAAATTAGGCTTAAAATCCAACTCCTACTTAGATTATAAAATTTAATTAACTTTAAATTAGGTTAAGATTAATTAAATTAAATCTAATTTAAATTAATTAAGAGAAATTAATTTTTAATTTAAATTTATTTTAAATCTAATTTAAAATTCTGTCAATCCTAATTCAATTAGACTTTTAATTCAAGACCTACTTGGATAGTAAAATCTAATTACCTTCAAATTAAATCAAGTCTAATTTGATTTATAAAGAATTTAAATTAATTATAAAAAATTAATTTTTAATTTGGGTTTAATTCGAATCTAATTCAAAATCCTGTCAATCCTAATTCAATTAGACTTTTAATTTAAGTCCTACTTGGATGGTAAAACCTAATTACCTTCAAATAAAGTTAAGTCTAATTAAATTTAATCTGATTTAAATCAATTAAAAAAATAGTTTTTAATTTGGATTTGATTTGAATCAAATTCGAACAAGATTCGAATCCAATTTGAAATTCTATCTAACTTAATTCAATTAGGCTTCAAATCCAAATCCTACATAGATTATAAAGCCCAATTGATCATAAATTAAGTCAAAATTAATCAAATTAAATTTGATTTAAATCAATTAGGAGAAAATAATTTTCAACTTAGGTTTAATTCAAATCTAATTCGAACTCGATTCAAATCCAATTAAAAAATCTGTCAATCCTAATTCAATTAGACTTTAAAATCCAAGCCTTACATGGATAGTAAAATCCAATTATCTTCATATTAAGTCAAACCTAATTATATTTAATCTGATTATAACTAATTAGAAGAAAATAGTTTTTAATATAGGTTCAATCCAAATGCAATTGAAACTCGATTCGAATTCAATTCGAAATATCCTATCTAACCTAATTCAATTAAACTTTGAATCCAAGTCCTAATTAGATTGTAAAATCCAATTATATTCAAATTCAGTCAAGTCTAATTAAATTTAATATAATTTAAATTAATTATAAAAAAATAATTTTTAATTTAGTTTTGATTCAAATCTAATTTAAATTTGATTCGAATCTAATTCAAAATCATGACAAATCTAATTCAATTAGACTTTGAGCCAAGTTTTACTCAAAATATTAAAATCCAATTAGCATCAAATTAAGTCAAGCCTAATTAAATTAAATATAATTTAAATCAATTAAGACTTAATTCATAAATTAATTAAGTCAAAAATTTTAATAAAATCAAATATTATTTTTTAACCATCCAAAAAATGACTTACGAGGATAAAAAAAATAATGAAAAAAAAATTATTAGTGACGACTTTAGCGATGGCATGAGTATTGTCATTAATAATATAAAAAATATCATTTTTGCTGTATGATTATTAGTGATGAAAAGATTATTACCGATGGAATCTATTGTTGCTAATATTTTTTTGTATATTAGCGATGATAAATTGTTATTAGCGATAGCATATGCCATCGCTAATAATCTTCCTGCCTCATTTTCGTCCATCCCATCGCGCACCCTCATTTTCTCCCACACCATCATCTATCGCCCCCTCATTTTCCCCCACCCCACCGCCTATCACGTCCTCATTTTCCACCACCCTTCTCATCCTCCATCATTTTTATCCCTAACCGTCATCGCCCTCTCCCCACCCTTCAACCCCCCGCCACCCCCTCTCTCCCCTCTCTCCCCTAGGCCTCCCCCCAGCTGCACCCAGCCTGCCTTCCTAAGCTTCTGGCTACCTCCTACCTTTCCAAGCTCCCGACCATCTCGATCTCCTCGACTGCACCCAGGTCGCCTCCCCAAGCTACCTCATCTGGCCCTCTTCCCCCTAGCTGCCTCCTGCCTCCTTCCCAGAACTCCCAGCCGCCTCTTGCCTCCCTGAACCCCCGATCGTTCAGTTTCCCCCGCCACCCTCCTCTCTCCTATAGTTCTATTCCCCCACCATCCTCCTCTCCCTCGTAGTTCTGTCCCCCCACCACCCCCCCTCTCCCCTGGCCGGTGGCCGCCCCCGACTGTACCTAGCCCATCTTCTCGAGCCTTCGGCCACCTCCCTTCTCCCCAAGCCCTTGGTCGCCTCGATCCCCCCCAACTGCACCGGGCCCTCTCTCTCCATGGCCACCTTCCCCCGACCGCCTCCTCCCTTCCCAAACCCCCAGCCATTTGGTTCTCCCGCCACCCTCCTCTCCCCCAGCCATTTTGTTCCCCCATCACCCCCTCTCTCCCCCCGGCCACCTCCTACCTCCTTCTCCGAACCCTAGGCTGCTTCATGCCTCCTCGAGCCCCCGACTGTTCGATTCCCCCACCACCCTCCTCTCCCCCATCGTTATGTTTCCTCACAACCCCCTCTCTCCCCTCGACCGCCTCCTACCTCCTTCTCCAAACCCCCAGCCACCTCTTGCCGCTCTGAATCCCCAGCTGCCTCCCATCTCCCTGAGCCCCCAAGCGCAAGCTCCCAATCTCCCTAAGCTCCCATTCGTGGCTGTATTCTTGATCCTCAATCTCTGCTTACCTGTGCCTCCTTGCGTCTCAATTTCTATGTGCCAGCCCATGCCTCAGTCCTATACGATAGCCTTCTTCTATTGTGAGTATTAGCGACAGTATTAGCGACAACTAATACCATCAATAAAAATTATTTTTTTATTTAAATTATATTAATTAAGCATAATTAGATATTAAAAATTATTTTAAATATATATTAATTTATATAGGATTTGGATTCTAGCAATGAGAGTGCTCGAATTGAGAGAAGGTTCGACTACAAACATGAGGCCGAGACGTGCCCTACATGCTCCAGTCTTGACATGCAGCATGCTTGAACCAAGAAAAGATTTGGATAGCATTGCAAACATCGATCTGAGATGTGCCTTGCATGCTCCGATCTCGGTATGCATAGTGCTCGAACCGAGGGAGGTTCGAGCTACAAAAATAAGGCCGAGATGTGCCCTGCGCACTTCGATCTCGACATGCAGCATGCTCGAATCGAGGGAAGGTTTGGATAGCATTGTAAATACTGGCCCGAGACATGTCCTGCACGCTCTGATCTTGGCATGTAGAGTGCTCGAATTGAGGGAGGTTCGAGCTACAAACATGAGGCCAAGATGTGCCCTACAAGCTTCGATCTCGGCATACAGCGCACTCAAATTAAGGAAAGGTTCGGATAGCATTACAAACATCAACCCAACATGTGCCCTATGTCCTTTGGTCTCGGCATGCAATGCACTCAAATCAAGGGAAAGTTCAAGCCACATTGCAAACATAGGCTCAAGATATGCCCTACGCACTTTGGTCTCGACATGTAACGCGCTTGAACCAAGAAAAGGTTGAGGCCGCATTGCAAACATAGGCTCAAGACGTGATCTGCGCACTTTGGTCTTGACATGTAGAGTGCTCAAATCGAGGAAAGATTCTGGTTGCATTACAAATACGGGCCCAAGATATGGATTTATGCCAAATTACAAGTATTGGTACTTGTATGGAGATCGATTCATGGTAGACAATTGCAAAAGGCATTTGAAGCACTCCGATCTCCCACTCGACGCCAGCTATCAATACTAATGATACATATGGTTCCCATGCGTCTGATCACAAACACGAAGCCATGTCAAACTCAGAACACCTCACCGCGTTACGATAGGCGTCAACCAGGCATAACCAGAATCCGTAGCATGATTAGCATACTTTTGTATGATCTAGCTATGACTACGTAAGAATTCAACTTCTGTGATCAGCGCTAAAACAAACGATATAGCATTCAGCCTACACGTCAAGACGCAAAGAATGACTCGATTCCTTAACATTTGTAGTAATCCTTTTATTGAATAGTACGCCATTCCATATAGTCCTAATGGGACAAAGTCCCTCCCGATACAGGTCGAATCTCACTATAAGATCACTGCATGTAACCCACCACCTACTAGGGTGCTACCTCCACTCAATAGTATTATTAAGCGACGATGTATGAGCCTCCACCTGAATACATAACTGCTAGCAGTACACCCAATCGCTACCTGTCAATACTCCTATGACGAATCGAGCATCTCACAGTCCACTCTTTAACTATACATAGTTCTGTACTCCGCACAACCAGTTCTCCTACTCACGAACCTAATAACGATTCCTTAATCCACCCCCAACCTCTCCCCAGACACCCACCACACCAACCGTCCCTATCAGCAGCCCAACGTAATTTTTTCATGATCTCCTAATCTTACTGCGCACGACACGGCTATTCGGTGGTTGCTATCTGAAAGGTATCATTACATGGGCCTTCTAGGACCCAATAATTAGATTCAAATCCATCAAATCACTACTTAGTCTCCTCATGCTAATACCTACAATATACTGGCTCGAGCCTATCGACCTTATAAGCATCTTGCACATCTAGTAACATATGTCCATATTGAGATACAAAGTCAGCTATTCCGAGCAATCGCTGGTTCAATCATATCCCGGCCCATCCTCACTGTACTCCTTAGATCAATCCACCAACTCCCTCTACCTTCTGTCATACGTGATACCTAATCCAATCGTCAATTCTAGCTTATAGTACTTACGAGGACAGTGACTATGCCACACTTGACTCTCATACAAGATCTCATATACTATGCTTGGACAGCCCCGCACATTGTATCAGATATTTCATATTCATCTACACATTATCTATTTTATTTTTTGTTAATAACAACTTCTATATTCATAAACTGCGATATTAGTTTATACTACAAGACCTATAAGAGCGTGCTCGCAGGACTTAGACTCAGTATCGCTCGTTTCAATCGAGTAGAGCTCGCACTGACATGTCGTAGACCTCTGCGCCACCTACAATGGGAACATGCCATCTAATGATCGAGAGCTCTGATAGGCAACCTCGGTTCCATTCTTTGATTGTGTAGTCCATGATCGTACAGCCGTCACCCATATCTGGATATCTCGGCCTATCTGGTTCATGCTCCACCACTTAAAACCAAAAGCCAAATCACTCATGCAGTCATACAATACACTCTCTCATCGTCATAATCCTATCCAGTGTTGTTAGAGACTTGTGCGAATATCGAACTACAGAATAAGCTGATGAACCACGATCCTCTGGCATCGGTGGCGTCTCTAGATGTATCTACCACTTGAGCTAGAACGAGCTCATGCTGCGACTCACATTGTTCCAACGACGCACAGACCGCCATTCATGTATTAAAGGTGCAGCCTCTCAGGGAAACATTGCCTGCCACATCGCCCTACACTTCTCTAATACCGCACCAGACTTTACTAGAAGCTACTGTCTGTCTTGCATTATTAATTTCACATGTAACTAAAAATTATACATTTGTACTGCTTAGATGAGGAATTAGACTACCAATAACCTATCATATCAAGACCCAAGCATGAGAAGAGTCGATTACCGATGCTAGATAGCCCGATTAGCACAACATGTACAATCACAAGATTAAGTATTATACTAGTATGAGAATTATTTCACTGTATTTAGACACTAAGAGATACATTGCATCACATGTTAAACCTCAAACAAAATTCTGCTCTCACATAGTGCAACTGTCTCAACACTTCATCTCGATGCGTCACAGATCCTGTGTACTTCTTTATATCATTTAAGACAGAATATACAGCTTATTTGTTTTATTAAATCAATTTTTAGGTCATCTGCTTGCTTTGATTTTTATTATTATTTTTAGATATTATACAACATATCTTCTAGAGGTCGAAGCCGTTCCAGTCAAAGATAGAGCTCTCGAGGAGAAAGTGATCATGTGGCCAGCTTATATGATTCCGTACATCTCATACTGGATGATAGGGGGTCATCAATGACCTCATAGTCATATGCAGTAGTGACTAGCTTACAAACACAGAGTCCTGGTCGAGGACCCACCCAACTTGCGGCACCTCCAACTCGATCGAAGGATAGATAGCTCATCCACATTCAGAGCCGCTCATAAGTACTACAACTTCAATTAATATATTTTTAATTTAGCAATTCTAGAGCTAATATTTATTTTTTAAAATTAATTTTATAGCACGTTTAGAGAGTCTAGAGTATTTCATGTGGTTATTGACATCATCTGATGCTTGATGCTAGGACTGATGAATGAGTTTTCTAGCTGGCCATCTAGAGCATGTGATGCAGTTTGGAAGATATTTTTGGTAAGTTAAAACTAGTATAATTTATAAATTTTTGATATATTTATATTTTAATTACATATAAATACATGCTAGCTTCTATCTTGTAGGACTACCATCAATTCAAGACTCCCCAAGATGAGGAGGCTGGTCATTAGATCTTTGAGGAGGTGGCCACACGGAGGCTTCGAGATGGCCTCTATAGCTTTAGGCAATCCACCATCCAACACTCTAGTTTTCAGTCATCATTGGACTGGAGATCCTTCATAGATCACTAGATGCGGGCGGATATCTGGTAGGCCCTCTGCGATCAATAGAGCAGTGAGGAGTACTCTATTAGATGGCAAAGGGCTCAATAGAATCAGACTGCCCAGTAAGATCTGATCAGATATACGGATAGCTCGGTCAGCACACATGTTATGGCCGACAGACTAGTAAGAAATCAATATCAAAGCTCTTCACTAGAGTTGTAAAAACTCTTATATGCATATTTTAATTAATTTAATTTTATTATTTACTTATTGTAGGCATGATAGTTAGGCCATCCACCAGATCAGCTACAGTTATGGTGGGCCACACACTAATCTGGGAGGATCGGTGACTACTTAGATTCTACATCGCGACGAATCGCAGTAAGAACTTCAAACTTTATTTACTAATTAAGTTGTTATAGGATCTAATTTTTATATTATACTTAATATATTTCTTAATTGTGCACACGTGTTACGTGATGTACATTGCTGAGAGGTATGGCGATGATCCATCTTCTCAACCCCACCCTAACCTTGAGGGATGGCTCAGCGCCACCGGAGGGGTGAGTAGGAGTCGGATCATAGAATTCGGCCACAGCTTCAATCCTCCACTGTCATGATACCCTTTGGCATCCACATTGATCTCAATATTCCAGACTTGGAGCGATGCGCATGTGGAGGAGGTTATGCAGAGGCTTCTGAGCCAGCGACCTCAGAGCCTTCTAGATGCTATCCATGATACGATTGTAGAGCTTCTCCGAGATCTACAGCTGCATGACCAGCTGAGCTCATTATTTCAACCATCATATCAGATAATTATATTATTAAATTATTTTAATTATTTTAAGTTTTAATTTTTAGAAGCTTCATATATTTAGGTCTGAGTCTAGGAAGGGGATCTAGGGGCTAAAAATTCAATCTAACTATTCAATCGATGGGTCGGAGGTGTCTATAGCTCTGTATCATCGAATGAAACGTATAGAAATAATATGTTTGAGAATTAAAAGAGTGTATTAAAATATTATCTTTGTATCAAAAGATATACCTCCGTATCAAAACTTACTAATAATATTTTATTTTTTTCATTATAGGCTGCTGGGACATCCGGCTCTCATCCACCAGCTACTGGAGATGAGCAAGAGGAGGAGGAGGCAGGCAACGACGAAGATCAGACCTAATTTTTTTTTGGATGTATCATATTTTTTGATATATTATATTTTTTATACTAATTATTAAAAAATTATATAATTTATCTTTTTAATAAAATATAATTAGTTTTTTATTTTTGATTATTAAATTATTTTTGAATTTTAATTATAATAAATTTTATAAAATTAAGATAAATTTTAAAAATTATTATTATTAATTTTTAAAAAAACTAAATTAACTATTAGCGATGGTATTAGAGATGGAATCAGCCGTCTCTAATACCTATTAGCGATGGCTTTAAAGATGAAGACTCCATTGCTAATAATTCTTTAAATAATTTTTTTTATTTAATTTTAAAATATAAAAATTCAGCGATCATATTAGTGATGGCATTTTTGGTCACTAATAATTATTACCAATGGTATTAGCCATGACATTGTCATCGCTACTATTTTTTAAAAAAAATAATTTAAGCATTAAAAAATTATTAGAGATAGAATTTTTTCATTGCAAAATCCATCATTAATAATGATAATTAGCGACAAAAATTTTTTAGATTGGATTTTGCGATGGTATTAAAGACGGCAGTTGGATTATTAGCAATGATGTTTAGCCATCGCTAATAGTTAAAATTCTTGTAGTGAACAATGCTGACCTCGGCTGCTCGAGCATGACCCACATCTAGCAATAGTGGCTAGTTTGATGGGAGAAGAAAGGAAAAAGAATAGGGGAGGGCCTTGTTAACTCCTACGTACACAAATCCAATACCTCACTGGCGAAAATCAAGAAATGGTGACCCCTCTACCGACCAAAAGAAAGGAAAAAAGAGGGATATCAGCCTTACCTTGGCTCTGATGTGATCGAATGGTCAATTTGTTAGGAAGAATTTTCCAAAGACCCTCCATGAAAAAATCAAAGAAAAATATCCTTTCTCGCCAGCGGTGGAAGGGATTTTAGGCGAGATGACTAAGAGGCGAAAGAATCCTTTTATAGACTACGGATCTTAGGATTTGACTGCCGCCCCTTCTTCTAGCCAAAAATAGAGAAAAGGAGGAAGACTCCCATCGGGAGTCATCTGTCCCCTACCTTATGCACATAGCATGTGAGGTCTCAAAAGTCTCTCCTTTTTTCTTTTGTGTGTGTGTCTCTTCTCTACACATTGAGATCCGTGTGAGGGGGTTTAGGCTTTAGATTTTTTTTATAATATATATATATATATAGACACACACACACAAAGGTGTATATATATATATATATATATAGACACACACACACACACAAAGGTGGATACACACAAACACACACACACACACACACACGCATGCACGCACACAAAGGTGGATTATTACAAAGGGTCATCATGAGAACTCTTGTAAGAGCCATAGTTATTTACCTTTACGCATTAAGTTAACAAAAATTCTGCTAGTTCCATATGCTATTATAATATTTCAATTTGAATACAAAATAGAGACTAAAATAAAAGTCATCATCCATTAAACCTAGCAAAAAAAAAAAGAATCAAGCATCACCAAAATAATATAATTAATAGATACTAAAATAATTAATCTTCATTAAAGGGCTTTCACATAAATGACAAATTATAGCAGAAAAGAATAAAAAATATGTATTAGATGATTTTTAACAGTAGGCCATAAATAATAAAAAAAATATGCTATTTTCCCAGCTCAAAACATAGTGCCTCTATTCCGTAATTTACCAATGTCTACAAAAATCAGCTAGTATAACTACTTATGCTAGAGCATTTGCTTTTCAACATTCATAATCTGACTTAGGAGGTTCCTTGACCAGTCTCTAATACTTCAAAAAAAGCACGAAAGGATTATAGGGTAGTTTTTTTTTTCTTTTTGAGTTGAGTGTCTGAGCATTACTCCTATAATTTCCAGCTATTACTTCCACCATAGTTTTAATGGTCTGGTGAATAATAACCTTTTGTTTTAATGCAATGATTAATTAATGAATAATTTAAACTAAGTTTGAAATAATTTCTAGTAAAATTTGAGGTGAAAACTACTGGCATACAATAGCTTAAATTAGGAAGAAGAGTAGACCCAAATTGAAATCGAGTAGAAGAAATGTAAAAATGGATGGGAATCCAAAGGCTGTTGAGCAAGTATCTATGGAAGTTTCTTTGATTCCTTCATGGAGTGGTGAGGAGGGAAGGATCAGGAGCATCTACTACCATCTAATGAGAATGTTTGTGCCGAAAGAAGCTAGATCGTATTTGCTGAGTGGAGGGCATGCTTTCTAAGAAGAATCTTTGGAGAGAAAGTGGAGAGAAGAAACCAAATATGATATCAGACATAACCAAAAGAAGATCAAAGACAAATTAATAATGTGAATTTAGGGTTCCTCAAAAACTATATGAATGCAAAAAGAAAAAAGAAAACAATAAAAATAAACCCCAAAGTGAAAACTTAATGGTGGTGGCTACAAGCTCCCCTTCAAAACCCAAATCAAAGTGTAGAACTCAAGAATAGAAGAAGAAAAGAAAAACACCAATCTACTAGACATGAAAGAGGCTTCTCCAGTGGAGTTTCTCTCCAATCTTGCTAGATTAAGTAGAGAAACCACTAAAAAATATGGAAAAAAAATCTCGGTGAAGAACTCACCGGGGGTGTTGTTAAGGAACGACGCACAATGGATTACGATAGTTGCAGAAAAAAGAAAAAATATCTGAAAAAATATAGAATATATAAATATGAAATATAAAGAATTCACGTGATTTGAAGTCTTTTGCTCTTACATCCACGGCCGCACAGAATAATATTTTTCACTAGAAAAATACGAAGTTTATAAAAGATGAGAACAAAGAAGAACCTTTTTTTTCTCTCTACTGGATGCAAGAATAGCCCCAACAAGAAGAAGAAACCCCCTCTTAGATATTCTTTATATACCTGGTAGCATCCTAGGAGTGCTCATAAGAAGGACCCAAGCCCTCTCTCTTTCTCTCTTCCTCTCTCTTTTCTCTTTTAGAAAAACAGGCTATCCACTGACTACTCATGGGCCTCTACACCATGTTCTGCTTTTGGCTGTTACCCATAGGGCCTCTTAAAAGCCTCCAACCGCATCCAATCCAAGTCCAAACGAAGACCAGACTCATATTACAAGTCAAAGTAGCCTCCTACCATTTGATCAAGGTACCTAATGAACCCATCAAGCCACCACTCACTCCTGGTCATCGAATCGCGCTCTGCTGCTTGTTATTGCACCCATGCACGCCCATAGACCGAATCTACAGTGAACCGGCCCAAATCGCCGCATGCCAAGTTACTGCCTATGCGAAAAAGCACTTGTGAGCTGCATGATTTCCCTAGTAGACCTTTTAAGGGTCCATGCGGTTTGGTGGATCGTGTGGAATGGCCCACATGGCAGTGGACCACCATGCGCCATGCACTGGGCCGCATGCAAGCTTGGGCTTGCCGCGCGCTGCGGGCCGCATACATCCGCACCAGTCTACTATGTCGCGTGCCTAGTTGGGCTACGCCCAACTGTAGGTCGGGTTGTGACCTGCTATGAATCAAGCCCTCCTGCGGGCCTTTTTTTCACATGGGCTTCCTCCCTAGGCTTTCATTTTGTTTAGTTATTCGATGGATTAGGCTCCATCACCCAATAACTCTTTCACTTGGAGACTAAGACATCCAAACATGTATCCACTTAAAATAGAAAAATAAATTTCTATATTGTAGGTTAGTATTCTATGCAATGCCTCCATTCAACTATCTTCGAAGCTTAATTGAGGCCATACATACTTTCAATTTCTATGTAGTAACTATTTTAGTTAATATATCGACTGAATACTTTAGACCCCAAATTTTTTTCAGTGACAAGCTTTCATCTTTAAGCAATATTCTAATAAAGTGATATCTCAGTTGTTTGTACTTTATTCTTGCATAGAACATGAGATTCTTCTCAAGATGAATAGCACTCTAACTGTCACTGAATAATACACTATAACTATGCTCTCAATCTAGTACTTTTAGTAAATTCTGCAATCAAATCATCATCTTGCTGGCTTCTATGATTGCAACATACTCCATCTCAATGGTAGAAAGAGCTACGATCTTTGAAATCTAGCACACTACTATCCCGCCAATGGTAAAAATATACCTAGTCATGCTCCTTCTAGTGTCGGCATCACCACCTAAGTTTGTATCCACATATCCTTATAGTATTTGGCTACCCCTCCTGTAGCATAAGCTGATGTCCTTGGTACCTTTTAAATATCGTTCTAGGGATCCACTTGATAGCTTTCCAATGTTGCTTGCCCAGATTAGCCATGTACCTACTCACAGCTTTCACTGCATGTGCAATATTGGATCTCGTATAAACCATTGCATACATCAAGCTGCCAACCACTGAAGCATAAGGAATCCTTGCCATTCCCTTTAGCTCATCATTATTCTTGAATGATTGTTCTTTTGAAAGCTTGAAATGACTGGCTAAAGGTGTCTTCACAAGCTTGGTATCTGTCATATTGAACCTGTCCAGCACCTTTTCAATATAGCTACCTTGGATTAGCTTCAATGTGCCTGCCACTCTGTCTCTTTCAATTCTCAACCAAGTATTTATTTTGCTGCATCCATATCCATCATCGCAAACTCTTTTGATAGCTTTCTTTTCCATCTTTCAATCTCTCACATGTTCGGTCCGGCTATCAACATGTCATCAACATATAAGAGTAAAATAATAAAACTACCTTCGAGTATCTTGATATAATAGTAATGATCTTCCTAGCAACTTGCAAAATCATTGTTGGTCATAAGTCCATCAAATTTTTTGTACCATAATCTGGATGCTTGTTTCAAACCATACAAGCTCTTCCTCAGCTCGCACAAAAGATCTTCCTTACCAAGGACTACAAAGCTAATAGGCTGCTATATATATATCCTCATCTATCTCACCATGCAGGAAAGCAGTAGTAATATCTAACTATTCTAAGCATAAGTTCTCAGTAGTTACTATGCTTAGAATCACTCTAATAGTAGAGAGCTTAACAACAGGACAAAGAATTTCAATGTAGTAGATACCTTCTTTCTGTTGGAAGTCTTTCACGATCAATCTAGCCTTATACCTCTTACTGCCATCATGCTCCTCTCTGATTTTGTGAACCAACTTATTATATGGAGCTTTCTTTCCTTCTGATAGTATACTGAGCTTCTAAGTCTGATTTTTGCTCAAGAATTGCATCTCATCCTTCATGGCTAGCTTCTAATTGACCAAATCTTTGCTTTGCACAGCTTTCTTATAGCATTCGGGTTCACCGCCATCTGTTAATAATAAATAATGAAGAGAAGGTAAATACCTTTTTGATGGTTTTGAGATTCTCGAAGATCTCCTTGATTGAGGTGTCTTTGGTATTGGTTCGGGATCTTCTCTTGCTCTTTTATCAATATCATCCTCTGTGATCTCTTCCAACTTGACCTGCTCATTCTTCTTAGCTGTCCCCCCTGCACTGTCATGATCATCTTTATTCTTGTAAAAGTTTTTTCATTGAAGATCACATCCTTGCTTCTAATGATTTTCCTGTCCTGCTCACTCCAAAACTTGTAGCCAAATTCATCAGTCCATACCCAATGAAGAACACTTCTTTAATTTTGCATTGAGTTTGTTTCTCTTTTCAGCATTGACGAGCACATAAGAGACACAGCCGAAGACCTTTAGGTGAGATAAATTTACTAACTTTCCTATCCACTCCTCTTTTGGTACCTTGTTATCAATAGGAACTAAGGGATCTCTATTTAATAGGTAGGTAGCAGTGCTAACTGCCTCAGTCTAGAACTTCTTGGGCAAACTAATATAAATTCTCATGCTCCTGGCTCTCTCATTCAAGGTTCGATTCATGTGCTTAGCTATCACGTTCTGTTGTGGCATGCTCGAGATGATCTTCTCTATCTTGATTTCACTTATTGAATAAATTTTTTTGAACTTGGTGTTGTCATATTCACCTCCATTGTCTAGTCTCAGGTACTTTATTTTTTCTCTAGACTCATTCTCCACCAGACTCTTTCAATTCTTGAAAGTAGCAAATATGTCAGATTTATTTTTCAGAAAATCAACCTATATACCTTTATGGTGGAATCATCGATGAGTATCATATAATATCGTGAGCCTCCAAGAGATGTGATCGGAGTGTAAGCACACCAACTGGCATCACCTCTCCCTGATACCAATTGATGTTCCATAATATCGCTCGAATGCCAATCATTCTTGACATCACAAGCACCCCGATACCATGTTGTGGAAGCTCCTGATCTTTAGCATGGATCTGAAAGAACTTGTGATGTTCTCTATGGGCAGCAAATCACTGATCCTCCACCTGGATCTATGATGGGGTGCCTCCCTCCTTGGGCTTGAGGGAGACGCCCCCCTTCTCTAGGCCTTCTTCAAGAATCCTAGGGCAGCAACTCTAGAGAGAAGAGAAGAAGAGAGTTGAGGAAGAAAAAAATCTATATTTCACAGCATTCATGAAATTCTAATACAACCTATGTATTTATACATAGCCATTAGGTCCGACAAAAAAACTCCCTGGCTAATTCAATACATGAAAGCACTCACCGAGCCCATGTACACCTATGTCTCCCATGCTCTCATCCTCTAGATTTAGACTCGATCCATACATGAATTAGCCCCCTTAAGACCTCTCAAACTAGGCCTTAAGACTCCTAGGATCAACCTAAACCCTAGCCCAAAATAGACCCTTGCGTAACTCTGCCCGTGCACTGAGCCGGCTAAGTTCCACTAGGTTGACTCAATCTGAAACTGAGCCAGCTCAGTCCTGTGCGGTGCCAGCAGTTCCGAACACGCAACTCTTTATTTTACCTATGCTCTGAGACTTAGCCGATCCAGTTCTGGACTGAGTCGGCTAATCTGTAGAAAATCTTCTTTCTACAGTCTTGATTCCCCAGCTTTGGTTTCTTGCTTCACCTTGCATTTCAGATTTTCGAAGCACCAAATAAGCCCCTAGAATCTTCGGAGCCAACACCTTGACTCCTCCCATTGCCTCCCAAGGCTTGGAAGCACCATAAATCCTCACACGGAGAGGAACCCCACATATCTATGTGTACAAGCTCTGGCTTTCTTGCCTTTGGTGTTCTATCAATCTTTAAGAAACTAACTTTCTTCTATTTTTCAAGAATACAATCCTCGCATAGACTAATATCAATAGACTTTAAATATGTCGGCTTGCCCTTCTTCAACAGTACCCATATACATTTCTCGCTTATGTGATCCAGTCTGCTATGCCATAACTCTAAATCTACCTGTACTAGTGCCACTATATCTTTGATATTATTGCTCATGTAGAGGGTATCCATCTTGCTTTCACGTGCTATCACTATAGCACCTTTGGTGATCTTCTAAGAGCACTAACAAAAGTTATAATATACCCCTCAACATCAAACTACCCAACTAAAATCAGATCCCTCTTTAAATCTGGAACATATTTAATATTTTTGAGCTTCCATACTGACTGGTTCGGTATCTTTATATGCACATCATCTTTTTTCATAATATTCAAAAGTTCATTATTAGCAAGATAAACATTTTTGAACTCTCCAGTAATGTAATTCATCATCCACTATTTCAATAAGGTGGAATGAAATGAAGCTCTAGAGTCTAGAATCCATGACTCCATCAGACCGACCATGCTGAGAACTAGAGCATTAGCTATTGTCTCTATTGCTATATTGATAGATTTCTCATTCTATATGTTGTTCTTCTTTCTTGCCCAGCAATTCTATCTTTTTCTTTTCTTGCTGCAGTGCCAACAGCCATCACCTTTTGGTCTTGATTGGCTTCTATATTTGGATTTGGATTTTTCATAGCCTTTGTTACACTGTGTAGTTCTTCCTTCATCTTCTTAAGTAACCAAGGTAGAATTAGAGTTTTCTTTAAATTCTTTTCTCATGATATCTTTACTAAGAATCAGGTTTAGGATCTTTTCAAATCTTAGCTTGCTTGAGCTACAAGAACTACTCACCACTGTCATGGTAGCACCCCAACTCTCGGGCAAAAAAGACAGTAATATTAACGCACTGAACTTTATCCTCAAAACTAATATCAATAGAGCTTAACTAACTAGTAATTCGATTAGATTTATTGATATAATTAGTAACAGATGTACCTTTGAGCATCTTTAAATTGAATAGATGATGCATAAGGTATACCTTATTGAAAGCCGAAGGCTTCTCATATATATTAGATAGAGCCTTCATCAAATCAACCATCATCTTTTCCTCCAAGATGTTGAATGTGACATTCCTGGACTACATCAATTAGATAACTCTCAAGGCCTAACGGTCTAATAATTTTAAATCCACTTATGACATCTCAATAGGTTTCTTTCCTAGTAGTGGTAGATAAAGCTTCTTCTGGTACAGATAATCCTCAATCTGTATCTTCCAGAATCTAAAGTCTTTCCCATTAAATCTATCAATCTTAATCTTTTCTTTGTCTCCTGCCATCGCTCCCACTCTTTTTCTCAAGCCTGGTACTCTGATACCAGTTGTTAGGGGACACTGCACAGCAAATTATGGTAGTCGTAGGAGAAAGAAAAAAAATCTAAAAAATATATAACACACAAGCATGAAATACATAGAACTTACATGTTTCAAAGTCTCTTGCTCTTATATCCATGACCGCATAGAATAATATTTTTTACTAGAAAATAGAAAGTTTATAAGAGATGAGAACAAAGAAGAACCTCTCATTTTTTCTCTCTAGTGGATGTAAAGAGTAGCCCCAATAAGAAGAAGAAACCCCTGCCTAAAGATTCTTTACACACCTGATAGCACTCAAGGATTGCTTACAAGAAGGACCCATGCCCTCTCTTATTCTCTCTTCCTCTCTATTTTTCTCTTGGAAAAATAGGCTATTTGCCAACTGTTTACCGGCCCGCAGTCTGCCGAATGCTTACTAGCCTCTGCACCATGTTCTACTCTCGATTGCTGCCCACAAGGTCTCTTAAAGGCCTCCAACCACATCCAATCTGACTCCAAAATAATGACCAAACTCCTATTATAAGTCAAAGTAGCCTCCTGTCATTTGATCAAAGTTCTTGATGAACCCATTAAGCCGCCACTCACTCCTGACTATTGAATCACTATTATAAGAAATTAAACTATTAGTGATGGCTAATTACTATTGCTAATAGATATTTTGCTATCACTAATACTATTAGCGATAGCATCCCATCGCAAATTGATGATCAAAAAAAATCTAGTCGCTAATTCTGGTTATTAGCGATGGATTCCTTAGCCATCGCTAATATTAGTTATTAATGATGACATTAATGATGGCCATATTTCATCACTATTTATTTTTAAATTTTTAAATAAAATATTTAAAAAAATTAAAAATAATTAGTGATGGCTTTTTTATCCCTAATGATATCGCTAACAATTATTAAAGATGGCTTAAGCCATCGCTAATTTCATCGATAATAGTTAATTTTATTTTTAAAAAATTTTATAATAATATTTTATTATTAGTGATGGTTAAAGCCATCACCAATGCCATCGATAATAGTTAATTTTATTTTTTTAATAATCTATAATAATATTTTTTAAAATATATTTTAATTAATCACAATCAATTGCCTAACATCTGTTATAATTAAAATTCAAAGATAAAATGATAATTATAAATAAAAAATTAATTATATTATATTAAAAATATAAATTATATAATTTTATAAGTAGTATCAAAAAAGATACAATACATCAAAATAAAAGAAAATCAGCATGGATCCTCCCCTCATCCTCCTCCTTATCCTCCTGCTCCTCTCCAACAGTTGATGGATGAGAGCCGGATGTTTCAGCATCCTAAAATAAAGAAAAATAAAATATCATTTATAAGCTTCGATAAAAAGGCATATCTTTCGATATACATCTTTAATTTTTGAATAAATTATTTCTATATATTTCATTCGATGATATGAAATTATAGACATCCTTGGTCTATCAATTAGATAGTTAGATTAAATTTTTAGTCCCTAGATCTCCTTCTCTGACTTAAGCCTAAATATGTGAAGCTTCTAAATATAAAAATTTAAAATAAATAAAAAAAATTATTAATATAATTATCTGATGTGATGGCCGAGACAATAAGCCCAGCTAGTTATATAGCTGCGAATCTCAGAGAATCTCCACAACCATATCATGGATGACATCTTGAAAGCCTGAGGTCACTGGCTTAGAAGCCTTTGCACGACCTTCTCCATGTACGTATCGCTCCAAGTCTGAGATGTCAAGGCCTATGAGGATGCTGAAGAGTATTGAGCCGCTAGAGGATCAAAGTTGTAACCGAATCCTATAACTCGGCTCCTACTCATCCCTCAAGTGACCCTGAGCCATCCCTCAAGATCAAGAACGGACTGAGTGGATTGGTCATCATCATGCTGTGCAATGACGTACTCTACGTAATTTGCATATATATTTTAGAAATATATTAGTTCTAATATACATATCAGATCCTGTAACAACATAATAAATATAGTTTGAAATTCTTATCATAATTTATCATGATGTAGAATCTAAATAGTCACCAATCCTCCTAGATTGGTGTGTGGCCCCTCACAACTATAGCTGATCTAGTGGATGACCTAGCTATCATGTCTATGATAAATAAATAATAAAATTAAATTAATTAAAGCATACATATAAGAGTTTTCATAGTTCTAGTAAAGAGTTTTGATATAGATTTTTTACCAATCTATCGATCACAACGTATATGCCAATGGAGCCGTCCGTGTGCCTGATCATATCCTGCTGGGTGGTCTGGTTATAACAAGCCCTTTGCCTTCTACTAGCATACTCCTCGCTGCTCCACTGGTCATAGAGGGCCTTCCATATATCCATTCACCTCCAGTGATCCTTGTAGGACTTTCAGTCCGATGGTGACTATGAATAGAAATGCTTGATGGTAGATTGTTGTAGGCTATATGACCCATCTCAAAATCTATGTATGGCCACCTGCTCGAAGATCGGGCGGCCAACCTCATTCTAAGGAGAAAAGAATTGGTAGTACTTCTGCAAGTAGAAGTAAGTGTGTATTAATAATAGAATACAAACCTATCATAAATTATTAAATTAAACATCTTTGACTTATCTAGAACATCTCCCAGGATGCATTACGAGCCCCTGATGGCCAATTGGAGAACTCATTCACCAGCTCTGGCATCAATCGTTGGATGATCCTAGTAATCACACGAGGCATAAAGCTCTTTTTAAGTATGCTACAAAATTGATTTTGAACAATAAATATTAGACTTTACAATGACTAAATTTTAAACATATTTAGTAAAGATATAGTACTTACAAGTGGCTCTGAATATAGATGAGCTCTCTATCCTTCGATCAAGTCAGAGGTGCCGCAAGCTGGGTAGATCCTCTATCATGTCTGAGAGCTAGTCACTACTGCATGTGACTATGAGATTACTGGTGACCCCCTATCATCCAAACCTGAGTACAAAATATCTAATATAAAAAATATTATAATAATTAGTAAAGGATATATAATATAAATAAGAATATCTAAAGTATTAGAGTTTACCATCTAGTGTGATAGATGCAGAACCCTGCAAGCTGGTTGCATGATTGCTCTCTTCTCAAGAGCTTTGTCCTCGGCTGGCACAGCTCTGACCTCTAAAAGATATGATATATAATCTCTAAAATAAATAAATAGATTTATCAAATTAATTATATAATTATGGATGGCAATGTAAGATTTAAAATAATGCAAGACAAGTATTTAGATGTTTGGTATCCTTCGAATGGATGGCAATGCAAGATAAGTATTTAGAATAAGTCAGAGGTCCAGAAATTCATCGCAAGTGAGGAGCACTACTCATCAACCTCTTCAGATGTTTAGTACTCCTCGAATTCTTCCTCTTCCTCCACTTCTTCCACTTCTTCCTATTCTTCTTCTTCTTCACCTTCTTCGATAGGATTATCCTTTAAAACAAAATCAGTTGGATCTACCTTCTCATGCTGGCCATCATGTACGAGAATTCCTGAAGCATCCAATTCGGCATCTATTGAAGATGAATGAAATCCTAATCTTTCATCCTTCTAAAAGCATTATGATAATTGGAGCTTTTCTTCTTCTTTGAGCATGTAATGAATAGCTCGAGACTTAACCTTACATACAGCCCACCAATCTTTCTTTTCTCGCTTCTTTGATAGAAAAGGAGTATAATACACTTGAGCAACTTGTTGGGCTAACACAAAGGGATCATTGACATATGCTTTTGATCCATGTTTGATTTTAATAAGCTCGTGCCATGGATCAACCTTCATACAATTGTCGGTATCAAACCATCGGTACTTAAAAAGAATGACACTATTATCACCTAAGAGATAGGTCAACTTGATCACTTCTTCAAGGATTCTATAGTAGTCACTCTCCACCTCTATCCATCAGCTGCCTTTTATACATACACTATTGTTCATTATACTTTTATGTTCTCCATATTGTTGCATGTAAAATTTGAAACCATTTATGTTACCGCCATTATAAGATGTCACGTTCTTTGTTGGCCTATAATCTAATGGTCTTAACTTCCTAAGTATAGATTTGCTGCCTTGCATGACCTGCATATTATAAAAGAAATAAATTAAAGAAAATTAAATTAAATAATAATGGTCACTTACTAGTTGATGGAACCAATTTGCAAAGTTCTGTGAGCACTGAGTGAAAAATTTTTCCTCGCTTATCTCTGGGTTGTCCCATCTCAGCATCTCATCATATTGCCTATATATGCATAAGATAAGTACAAGATAAGTAGTTCAAGAGTTGAGATTGTGATAGATACTTAATATATGGATCGACCTCCATGTAGTTTAGCAAAACATATGTCTCTACCTCTCAAGTTCAGTATCAATCAATACCCGACGAACCTCATGTGCCCAAATTCATGAGCAAGATAGAAAAATATTGAGATCTCCACCTCGATCCCACATCACCATCATCATGTCAACCCACTTGAGTTAGCTTTCTTTGTACACTAGGTTTAAAGTAGTGTCAGCTGAAATTTAAAATTTCTTCTATTATATAAGCTTCTACAATAGAACCTTTGATTCGGATCTTATTTTTCACTTTCTTCTTGAGATTGCATGTATCTTTCAAATGGATACATCCACTTATACTGCACTGATCCCCCTACCCTAGCTTTATATGCTAGATGAATCACGAGATGCTCCATAGAGTTAAAGAAGTTCGGAGGAAATATCTTTTTCAACTTGCATATGTCTCTATACTGCTAGCCTCAAGACTAGAGATGGGGTCAATGGATAATTTAGTAGCATAAATATCTCTAAAGAAAAGGCTAAGTTCAGTCAAAAAATTTCATATGGAGTTAGCAAGGAGATCATGCCAACCCAATGGGAGTAATCATTGCACGAGGACAAGGCAGTCATGGCTCTTTTGTCCATAAAACCTGTAATCTTTGACATTAATACACTGAGCTAAATTACTTACATAATCATCTAAAAATTTAAGATTTTTATACCATTCATAAATATCCTTCAACTTCTCTCTTGTTAAGGTATAAGATGATTTTGGCTTCAGAAATTTTCTAGGTGACACCTCAACCAGCTCTAACTGAGGATGCTTGCATATATTCTTCATATCTACTCAAGCCTTGGAATTATCTTTTGTCTTTCCCTTGACATCCATAATAGTATAGAAAATATTATCGAATGCATTCTTCTTAGTATGCATGACGTCAAGATTATGATGGATTAAATTAGTGGATCAGTACGGTATTTCCCAAAAGATGATTCACTCAATCCAGTTATAAGTTCTACCGAACCCCCAAGGCTTCTGCTTGTTAAATAGTATGCCAAACTAGACTTTGTCTAATTAAGATACCCTTTGAAATACTTTCATACCACTAAGGTGCCGGGGTGCATGGTCCTTCTCTATCTTATTCCTCCTAAAACTATCCTGCTACTTTTGAAAAGGATGATGCTCGGGAACGAATTGACAATGACAATCGAACCAGCAGGGCTTAGAACCATGCTCAAGCTAAAATAATTTTGCATTTTCTATACAATAGGGACAAGCAAGCTTCCTATGATTGCTCCATCCTGACAGCATCCCATAAGCAGAAAAATTGCTAATTGTCCACATCAATGCAGCCTTCATTACAAAATTCTATTTCTTTGATGCATTAAAGGTATGTATGCCATCAGACCATAAGAATTTCAGGTCATTAACAAGAGGCCTTAGATATACATCAATGCTTATACCAAGATGCCGTGGTCTAAAAATGACCAATGTAAGAAAGATGTTATGTTCTTTCATGTACATCCCAGATGGAAGATTGTATGGAGTAATAGAGACTGGCCAACATGAATAAGAGCCACTGTATGACTGAATGGTGTAAAGCCATCCGTACATAGATCTAATCAGATATTGCATGATTCATGAGCAAATAAAGGATAGAAAGCATCAAATTACTTCCATGCCTCACTATTCGGTAGATGACTCATCATATTAGAGTGCTTGTGAATTTCTTTTCTGTGCCATCTCATCTGTTCGATAATACTCTTGGACAAGTAGAGCATTCGAAGCCTAAAAGTGAGTGGAAGGTATCAAAGAACCTTATATGAATGCCCTTCTGATTTCTACCCTCTTGCCTCAACTTAAATCGGCTTTTACCACATATATTACATGAGCTTTTCAGTTGGAACTCCTTATAAAAAAGTATGCAATCATTATGACATGTATCTATCTTCTTGTATCCCATGCCTAACCCTTTTATCATTTTCTTTGAAGCATAGAGCTCCCAAAGCTTCTCATCCTTGGTTAGCATCTTCTTTATTGTTGCTACCATCCTATCGTAATAATTAACCATCATATTAAACTCGGCTTTTAAATTCAACAACTCTAACATAGCTGATAATACAGCGTGTGTTTCATATCTTGGCCATAGTGGTTCATCAGCATCTTTCAACATATGATAGAAATCATCGCTACCAACTTCTGAATCATCCTCCATATTTTAGTTAAATTCAGGATGAGCCGTATCTATAACCACGTCTATCATTCTATCTGTATCCCTGTCCTGCTCGCTTCTAACCCTTGTAACTTTCTTCCACATCTCTCCATGCCGGTACCAATGCTTGTAGTTGGGCATAAATCCACTCTTAGATAAATGGATGGTAATTGTATCCTTATAAAATATTTCTATTGCCACATCTGTTATAAAGGCAATGAGCCCATCCTTGATTTAAGAGTGTTGCATTCCGAAAAGTAAAATCACAAAAGTACTCTACACCCTTCCTATATTCAGTAGAAATCATCTCGTTGACTACTCAATGATCCATCCAACTATGGTCCATGACACACTATCTAAGAATTCTGCATATAACAAAGCAACTGCCAATTACTTATTTTATTATTTAAAATGGCTTACATATAGTAAATGCATCCTATTATCAACTAATATGTATTGTTGACCTCATGATTAATTTTGATGATTGTCAAACTTTAAGTGTTTAAGTATTTAACCATGTATTTTAAAAATGGATGTAGGTCTTTTTAGGTGTTCAAGTTAAAATTATAATTTTATCAAGTTAGAGATCAAGAAAAAATGATAAGGGACAAAATCATAATTTTATAAAGTTGAAGAAAATCTATTTTGGATGCCTCAAGAACAAGCTCAGAAGATTTTTGATCTTTTGAAAGTAGTCCCATAATTTTTGGATGTATAAATTAAAAGAAAATCAAGTTTTAGCAAAAGGATCAACCCAAGGGACGACCCCTAGGTCATCCTCTTTCGAAATGGGCTGTTCGATATGCATGGCACACAAATTAGGCCAACCTAGTCTGAGACTAAGCCGACCTAGTCTTAGTGGAAGCAAAAGATAGAAAGTGCAGAAATTCAGTTTTTCAAGAATCAGGGGACTGAGCCGACCCAGCTATAAACTGAGCTGATCCAGTTAGGACTGAGCCAATCCAATCAAAAACTGAGCTAACCCAGTGATCATAATGGCTAATTTTCTGTAGCTTTTTTAAACGATCATTTTTTCACTCCAACGGCTATTTCAAGGCTGCCAATAGTTAGAGCTGATCATCAAGCCATCATAAAGAGTATAAAAGGCTAGAGAAATATTTGGAAAGCAAGATCAAGGAATTTTAAAGTAAAATCATTTGGATTTAAGAGGTTTTCATTGTACATCAAAAAGAAAGAAAAAAGAGAGGAACTAAGCTTTGATTTCAGAGGACATTCAAGAGTTATCTTTCACAATATTTCAAGCAATATCTCAGCATCATTTGAAGAGAAGTGAAGCTTCAAAAGAGCATATATTCAGCCACTTCTTTGAGTTTCAAAAAGAGTTTTTTTTTTTTATTTTATGCTGAATTTCAATACTTGTATTTTTATTTCTTTACAAGTTTTTTTAGAGAAAAAAAACTTGAGATGTAGGTTGGTCCAAGCCAAAAATTGGATGGTATAAAGGTTATGATTGGTGCTCCTAGGTTAAAACCAACCAGATTGATAGTGAACCCAAGAAAACTATCGGTGTAGGATTGTGGTTGGTGAGCCTGGCAAAACTAACTGGGTTTGTTTGTGATACTAGGTTAAAACAAACGTACTGTAATCTAAGAATTATAGTAAAATTCTCAAGAAATACTTGGGGAGTGGACGTAAGTGCGGGGTTACACCAAACCACTATAAAATCTATGTTTGTATTATGGTTTTGCTTTTCTTGCTTTCTTTATTTGCTTTATATTTTTGCATTATTTGATTGCTTTTAATTTTGCTGCTACATCTTGCTTATTCACCACAAGTATTCAAGTTCTTTTAATTAGAAGCACATATTAGCATTAGAGTTTAAATTGGCTAAACTTTTTAGAAACCTAATTTACCCTCCTTCTTAGATAGCTATCCTTGAGCAATAAATGGTATCAGAGCAAGTGCTCTGTTATTAGTTGTTGACCTAACTATCAAGAGCTAAAGATCTAGGCGATCCAAATGGATTCTTTGTTTAATGAAGGCCATTCCATTGATTGACCCTCATTATTTGATGGTTCAAATTATACTTATTGAAAAGCTAGGATAAAAATCTTCATTCAAGCACATGACTATAATCTATGAAAGATTATTGCCAATGGCCCTCACATACAAAATACATCATTTATTGATAGAGAATCAATGCATCTAAATGCTAAGACCTTGAACATTCTTTATTGCTCCTTAGACTTGAATGTATTTAATGCAATTTTTTCATGTATTTTAGCAAAATATATATAAAAGAAATTGGAAAGAATTTATGAGGAAGCAAATCAAAAAAAGGAATCAAGCTCCCAAGAAGAAAAGAAAGCTCACAATAACCTATGCCTCATGGCTTATGAGGATGAAAAAAAGAAGAAAAAAAGGAAACAAAAGAAAAAAAGAAAGCATTAATTAAGGAGTAAAGCAAAGAAAAGAGAAATGAGAAAGAGGAAGAATGTGCTATAAATCTTTACCTCGTGATCAATAAAAATGAGGTAAATTTTGAGAACTCTTCTCAATTTACATTTGATGAATTATATGAAGCCTTTAATGATTTAATGAATGAATATAAAAATTTAAGGCTGAAAAATAAAGAGCTTAAAAGATCAAATCTTTTTTTAGATGATGAAAAGAATAATCTTTTGAGTGAAAAAGAATATCTTTTGAAAGAAATAAATTCTTTAGCTAAAGAAAATAATATACTCTTTAAATCTGAAAAATCTTTAGTTGAAGAAAATATTAAGTTGAAAGAGAAATTCAAAAAATCAAAACATTACATTGAAGAGAAAGAAAAATTATTAGAAGAAAAGAAATCTCTTATAAAAGAAAATGAAAAATTGAGAAAAGAGATTGAAAACTTGAAACCCATGCTTAAAAAATTTACTATTAGATCTCAAAAGCTTCAAGCAATTTTGAATAATCAAATGGCTATTTTCAATAAAACTGAAATTGGATATAATATTTTAAGAAAATAAAAATTTATCAAAAATATGTTTAGCAAAGCTTCACTTGAAAATAATTCATTTACATGTCTTAAATGTAACAAAGTAGGCCATAAAATTTCTAAATGTAATATTAAAAAAATTGATCATACTTTAGTTAAACAAATTTGAATTCCAAAAGAAATCATGTGCTCTAACCTCAATGGATCCAAGATGGCTTGGGTACAAAAATCTAGAAAGTGATTTTTTGTAGGTACACCAAGGATCTAATGGAATAAAAAAAAAATTCTATGGATGGATGTCTTGGAAATAAAATTGGATGGATGATGATGTTTGATAAAATCTAAATTTTTCTCACATCATGCCATCATTATTTATTAAATATATTTTAATTATTAATTAACATAATTATTGAGCATGTTAGATTGATTTTGATGATTTTATCTTTGCTTAAAATAATCATACTCTTTGAATAAAAAGCTTGATTTATTGAATGTATTGACTTTAATGACTTGCTAATATGTATGCATATGATAACTCTTTTCATGCTTTGATAAGTATGATTGATTTTGATATTAGCAATAATTTAAATATTTTAATTTTTAAATCAACATGCCCTCTTCTATATATCATGCTATGGATGAAATGGTTTTATCTTAAAATTTAGCATGATATCTTAATCCTCCCCATATCAATTTTATAATTGATGAATTTAATTTAAAAAATACTTAATTAGGTGTAAATATTTTAATTGTTAAACCTACAAAAGAAACTTTTTTTTTTGGCATTCTCTATAAAAAGCTAAATTATCAAAATTCTTCTAAAAATTTGAAACTTCCTAGTTGAACTGAACACATAAAGCCTTCATCCAGTTTTCTCTTGATTTGATCTTATTTAAATTGATTATTGAAACACTCCAATTGATTATTTTTTATGATCCTCTAAATTTTTTTGAATATCTCTCTTGATCATCGATTTGATTGACCCTTTGATCTTAAAAGAAAATTTATTAATAAACATTCTTATTTTATTTTAATTGATTGATTTTGAAAATTGAATTTGAGAAATTGTCTTCTTAAATCTTTTGAAGTTGATGTCAAGCAAAATATATCAAGGAAGTTGTCGCTTATCTTTAAAGCTAAACTTTTAAAGAGGACTTTAGTTAAAAGTAATTGGTATCAAATAGATTACTATTTGTCGTGTATTTGATTGACTTATCTTTCGACAAAAAGAGAAGAATGTCTTTTGATATCGTTTGAAATAAATTCAAAAATACATACCTTTTCTGAACCTATAATTGCTTGATATTTCTTAAGAAAAGGAAGAGATGATATTTTGAAGAATAACTTAAAATCTCTTTATGATATATCTTGACTGATTTTATAATATCAATTCAAATTGATTTATTTGAATTAATTCATCTTTATCAATTCAAAACTAAAATCATTGGTACCAAGCTAAATTTGCAAATTAACCTTTAAATGGTATTGAACTATTAAGAAAATCATGATTTGGTCTAAATTTTAGTTTAATTGGTATCAAGAAGTTTTTTTCTAAGAAAATTTTCACTCTTGGTATCGTTGGTATCTTTCTTGCCTTATATTTTATTGTATTATTTTTAGGCAAAAGAATTGGATATAATTTCTCAAATCTATTTTACATTAATATACTCTTGATATGATATCTCTTGAGACAAATTCAAAGAATCTCATACATTTTTCTGAACTTAATTGAGTGAATGTTCTATTTGATTAATGCTTATTTCACTCAATTGATGCTTATACTTTTAAATTTTATTTAATTTTAAAATAGCATTATTTGCTAAAGTAAGGAGGAGAAATTATTAAAAAAAATGATCAATTATTTGAAAAGAGATTTGAAATTGAAAATATCTTTCAAATTTAGAAAATCTGAAGTTAGTAGTTAAATTCATATTTAATCTACTTGATTTGAAAGAAAAAGAAAAAAAAATTAAAAAATAAATTTATCCAGCATTAATTATAAAAAATAAGAGGAGTGATATTATCTAGCTTTGATTAAAAATTCTAATTAGCTTATATTAAGGTGAATGAACATTGATTTTATTATACTTTTGAGTCTTAATATGATGATTTCATTTGATCAATATGCCTTTGATTTGATTATCAAATTATTTTTGAAAACTCTCTGGAGTGAAAAAAAGTTTGAGACATATTCTTATCCAAATAAATTGATTTTGATACATTTTTATAATTTTGAAGCCATTGATAAATATAATACTGAACTTTTCATGTGTCAAACTTTAAACTTGATTTGCATTATCATTTTTGATAAATGATTAGAGTTAAATTAAATTTAAAAATATTTTCTTATTTTAAGAAATAAATTTTTAAACATAATTTTGAATCTTATTTAAGAATTCAAATTTAATCTTAAATTTTTCATATGCAATGCAAAAATTCTTATGAATAATTGGTATTGAAGTATTTTTTACTCAAAGCAATGAATTTGAAAATGTAACTATCTTTGACTTTGATTTTATTTATTTTACTTTACTCGATACATTCTCAATACATACCTTTTTCATACTTAATTGATTAAAATTTCTTAAGAAAAAAGATTGAATATTAAAGTATATATTATGTTTAGTTTCATGATCAAATCTTTTGAAAAACTCTATTCCTCTTAAAGCTTGAAAATGTATATTTAAAAAAATGATTAAAAGATCATATTCATTCAAAAAGAAGGAGAGTCTTTAATATGTGAATTCAAGCTAATTTTTGAAAAGAAAAAATTATTCATTCAAAAGGGGAGATAAATTTTTTGGTTTGACTTTATAAATTTGATACATCTCTCAATTTAATATCTTGATGTTGATTTTGATAATTTTTTCTTATTCTTTTCCATGAGCTTTTTGATGTTGTCAAAAAGGAGGAGAGGTGTATTGAGTATATGCTTAAAGAATTAATACTTAAGAAACTCAATGAATTTCATGCTTGAAACCTTAATACTCATTATTTTAAATTAAAATATTATTTTGATATGAGTATATAAATTATATAAAATATTAATTGGAGCTTTCATGAAGTGTGCATTTATGTTTATGTATATTATCACTTCATGACTTATACTAGCCAATTTATTGAAACACATTAAATTATATTTTTATGCATATACTCAAAGTTTTACCGTCATCAGAAAGAAAGAGATTGTTGACCCCATGATTAATTTTGATGATTATCAAACTTTGAGTATTTAAGTATTTAACTATGTGTTTCAAGAATGAATGTAGGTCTTTTCAAGTATTCAAGTTAAAATTATAATTTTATCAAGTTGGAGATCAAGAAAAAATAATAAGAGATAAAATTATAATTTTATAAAATTAAAAAAAATCTATTTTGGAAGCCTCAAGAATAAGTTTAGAAGATTTTTGATCTTTTGGAAGTAGTTCCATAATTTTTGGATGCATAAATTGAAAGAAAATCAAGTTTTAGCAAAAGGATCAATCCAACGAATGACCCCTAGGTCATCCCCTTTCGAAATGGGCTGTTCGATATGCATGGCACGCAAATTAGGCTGACCCAGTCTGAGACTGAGCCGATTTAGTCTTAGTGAAAGTAAAAGATAGAAAGTACAGAAATCTAGTTTTTCAAGAATCAGGGGACTGAGCCAACCTAGCTATAAACTGAGCCAACCTAGTCAAAAACTGAGCCGACTCAGTGATTGTAACGACCAGTTTTCTACAACTTTTTCAAACGATCATTTCTCCACTTCAACGACTATTTCAAGGCTTTCAATGGCTGGAACTGATCTTCAAGCCATCACAAAGAGTATAAAAGGCTAGAGAAATATTTGGAAAGCAAGATCAAGCGATTTTAAATTAAAATCATTTTGGATTTAAGAGATTTTTATTACACATCAAAAAGAGAGAGAAAAGAGAGGAACTAAGCTTTGATTTCAGAGGACATTCAAGAGTTATCTTCCATAATATTTCAAGCAACCTCTCAGCATCATTTGAAGAGAAGTGAAGCTTCAAAAGAGCATATATTCAGCCACTTCTTTGAGCTTCAAAAAGAGTTTTTTTTTATTATTTTTATGCTAAATTTTTATACTTATATTTTTATTTCTTTACAAGTTTCTTTGGAGAAAAGAAACTTGGGGTATAGGTTGGTCAAAGTCAAAAATTGGATGGTATAAAGGTTGTGGTTGATGCTCCTAGGTTAAAATCAATCAAATTGATAGTGAACCTGAGAAAACTATCGGTGTAGGATTATGGTTGGTGAGCCCGATAAAATCAACTAGATTTATTTATGATTCCAAGTTGAAACAAATGCACTATAATCTAAGAATTATAGTAAAATTCCCAAGGAGTGCTTCGGGAGTGGACGTAGATGCGGGGTTCCATCAAACCACTATAAAATCTTTTTGTATTGTAGTTTTGCTTTTCTTGCTTTCTTTATTTGCTTTATATATTTGCATTATCTAGTTGCTTCTAATTCTGCTGTTACACCTTGCTTATTTACCACAAGCATTCAAGTTCTTTTAATTAGAAGCACATATTAGCATTAGAGTTTAAATTGGTCAAACTTTTTAGAAACCCAATTCATCCCCCCCTCCCTTGGATAGCCATCCTTGGGCAACATGTATAGAAGGTCCTATCCCATTTAAAAAATACATTAATTCTATAGATCAATTACAGTAATCAAATGATACACAACAGGAGCCAAAAAAAATTTTGGCATTATTTTTTCTTAGTTCTTCCCATATGGCTGAAGATATGTGGGAAAAACTAAAAAAAAAATATTATTCAAAATTTTTTTCGAATCCTCAGTATACCGTTTGATTACTGTAATGACCTATAGAATTACTTGCATTTTACAAACTATCCATAGTGAACAATCAATTGATCAACGAATATAATTCTTTCATCCATACAAAAATATATAAATATATGGATACAGTAAAATATGTACATTAACCAAAAGATGGGTTTATGGTTCCATGCAATATAATTTTTTAAAAAAAATAACACCTAATTAAGTATTTAAATTAACATCAAATTATAGGATGCCATAGAATATGCATTCGACCCTTGCATGAGGACTGGCTGCTTTGGACACCGACTGAGACCCAAGGCCCAAGCGCCTAGGGCATATCCTGGCTCCATGTTTGTAATGTTGTCCAACACCTTTCCTCGATCTGAGCGCTTTACATGCTGAGACCCAAGTCCCATGCTTCTAATTAATTAATTAATTAATTACCTAACTAATTAACTAAATTAATATTTAATTAATTAATTTTTTAATATCTAATTATATTTAATTAATATAATTTAAATAAAAAATTTACTTTTAGTGACAACATAAGTCATTGCTAATGCTATCGCTAATACTCACAACAGTAATGAGCTGGCTTGGGGACGGGACCATGGGGTCACATGCAACAGCAAGGAGATGGCTCGGGTGCGGTGGGGTCGCAGGAAGGCAGCACGGATCGGGGCCGTGGGGTTAGGTCGATGGAGCAGGGCCGTGGGCTGGGGGTTGCGAGGTTAGGACTGTGGGGTCAGGTCGGTGATGTCGAAATCGGTAGGGTTGAGATGGCCACAGGCATGGAGGGACGTAGGCTCGAGGCCGTGGGGTTGGGCCAACGATGTCGGGGCCAGTGAGGTTAAGGCAGCCACGGGCATGAAGGGATGCTGGCTCGGGGTCACGAGACGTCGAAGGGATGGGGCGAGAAGGGAGGAACGAGGGATCAAGAGGGGTTTAGGCATTGGCGAGAGGGTGGGTGCAGGCGTGAAGAGACGCAGGCTCGGGACCGTGGGATGCCAAAGGAATAGGATGGGGAGGGAGGAAAGGAGGGTTGGGGGTTTGAGGAGGGTTTGGGTGGCTGCGAGCGTGGAGGGACATGGGCTCAGGGCTGTAGGATGCTGGAGGGATGGGATGGAAATGGATGGGGCAGGAAGGGAGGAAAGGGGGTTTGGGGGGGTTTGGATGCCGATAAGAGGAGAATCGTGGGAAGGGGAGAGAAAGAGGGATGCACGAGCGAAAATTTATTTTCCACGGTTGGAAAATGTAGCAGAGTATTAGCGATAATAAAGTAGCCATCACTAATGCCATCAGTAAAAGAATTAGTGACAGTAATTTTCATCACTAAAAATAGAATACCATTGCTAATACTAATAATTAAAAAATAATAGTTTTTTATAATTTTTTAAATAAATTCTTTTCAAAATTATTAGCAACGATAAATGTTACCATCACTAATATCCATCAGTAATTAATTAATTTAATTATAATTATAATAAAAAATATTTTTAAATTTTAAATTTATTAGCGATGGCTATTGCCATCGCTAATAATCAGTCATCCATTGCCAATACTTACCATTAGCGATGGCAAAAATGCCATCGCTAAGAAGTCTTTTCGTTCTACGTTTCATACTTGCTAATATATGCCTGCTCTCGTGGTTGTCTATTTTCTTACATAACATCTTTCCTTAAACAATTTTTCTAGCATATTATGCACATCTGATTGCTTTTCATGCTTGGTATTTTGTAGAGTTTGATGATCTCTCTGATGGAGGATCGACATTGATTGGTGGATTTAGAGATAGGTCTGCTATAGTCCACCATCTACTGCTGATCAAGGATAACATTAAAGAAGTTATGTTCATAAAATCTAATCGAGTATATAATTTTAAAATCGAATATATATTCTAGATGCATTTATGGGTTCAAGCTTCTTAGCTACAAGTAGATCTTGTTTTCTTCTCTCTTATAAACCTAGCTATTTTGTTATTTTGTTCTCTTCTCTTTCTCTAATCAAGTTATTTTGTTATCTTCTCTTTCTCTCTCCTCTACCATGGCTGTCATAGCTGCTTTCTCCTCTCTATCCTTTGTTGCCTATCCTTTGATGAGTACTACCCCTCTGGTCAGTACTACTTTCTTAATAAAATCATGTACCAGAGCTACTGAGACAGTTTTCTTGATGTTAGCTAACATATAACAGCCTTGAAACTAATTTAACTATTTTAAAACTAATTTAACTAAATTTAATTAAATACTATTAATTTTATTTGAATATTAAATCTAATTTAACTAAATTATATAAATATTAATTTAAAATATTAAAAAAAATTAAAATAAAAATTAAATATAAAAAATATAAATTTATTTTGGTATTAGTGATGGCTTCATACTATCGCTAAAAACATATTTCCTTCGCTAATAATACTAGAACTAAATTAAAAAAAGTAAAATACTTTACTATTAGCGATGGCTTCCTGTCATTTCTAATAATAATTTTATGTTGCTAATAATATTAGAACCAAATTTTAAAAAAATAAAATTACTTTAGTATTAGCAATGGTTTTATGCCATCTCTAATAATAATTTTTTATCACAATAATATTAGAACTAAATTAAAAAAAATACTTTAGTATCAGCAACAGCTTATTACCATCGCTAATAATAATTTTTTATTACTAATAATATTAGACCTAAATTAAAATAATAAAATTATTTTAAATTAGCGATGCATATTGCTATCGCTAAAAGCCAAACATGTCATCGCTAAAAACTTTTTATGTTTTCCTATGGTGGATTTTTTGGTCGCTATTTATCATCAAAAAAAAGCATTCACTACAAAATAATCTATTTTTTAGGATGTAATATTTTTATCATAAATAATAAATTTTTAATGCTAATAATTATTAGTGATGAAAATTTCATCGCTAATTTTTCATCACAAAAAATGAGGGCACAAATAATAATTAATGATTAAAAATAAATTTTTGTCGCTAATAAAATTTTTTTATGATGAAATAATTTCATCAAAAAAAAAAAATTATTCATTAAATTATTTGTGATGTAATTTTTTGCGATGAAAAGCAAAGTTTTCATCATAAATAAATATTTTTTTTAATAAATAATTTTTATCATAAATAAAAAAATTATTTATGATAAAAATTTTTCATCAAAAATAAATATTATTTGAAATGAATTTTTTTATCATAAATAAAAATTATTAGCAATAAAATTTTTTTATCACAAATAATAATTTAGTAGCAACAAAAATTTTTCATCGTAAATAATAATTTATTAGCGATAAAAATTTTTTATTGCAAATAAAAAGTTATTTATGACATAACTTTTCCATCATAAATAATAATTATTTATGACTGATATTTCATTATAAATAATTACATCATAAATTATTTTTTTAAAAAATATAAATAAATATATTTTATATTTTTATTTATATTTTATAAAATTAAGATAAAAGTTTATAAATAAATTTCATCATTTCATCCATAATAAATTTCATCATTTCATTATATAAAAAAATATTTCATTACAAAAAATACTTTTTGGTAAATAAATATAAAAAAATCTAAAATAAAGATAAAAATAAGAGAAAATAAGCCGTCGGCCATCAAACATCGGCAATATCTGGCAAAGAAGAATAGGCCGAAAGAGGAGAGTGCTAGAGGAGCTCGGACTAGCCTGTTACTGTCTCATCAGCTGCATCATCTGCTCATCTGCACCATCCACTCCATCATGTACGACTGGAGCAGCTGGTACTTATCGATGCATGCAGTCAACTCAGTAATCCACTATCGATCCTCAGCAGCCTATCTCTGTATCTCCACTAGTCGGGCATCGCAGGCAGCATGGATGCCAGTCTTGGATGAGTATGAAGATGTAGGAGCTTTGATCCCATACCCTAACCTTCTAACATAACAGGATCTCGTACCAAGCACCTGATCATAGATCTCATCATCTATAGGTGTGCTCGAGCCCTCTAGGATAGGCTGGGATCTAATGTCTATCATATGATCCTGAAAATCAAAGTTATAACTATTCTAAGTTAGGACTGAAAATCAAAATACTAATAATAAATAGTTAAAAAAACTTACGTAAAGCTTCTGGCTCCTGGCCGTCCAGTCTCCTAACCATCGCTGATGGATCCGCTAGTAGATCTCAATCCTACCAGGAAGCTTGCCACTCTTTATATCTCTCTATAATTTAAGAATAATTAATATATATTTTTTAAATAGTTAAAGAGTTAAAATATGATAAATAAAAATTACTTATCATCTAGTCCATATGGCGAGCGAATGGCCTCGAACCCCCACAATGTGAGACTATCTGTCTCGCCTGATTCGCGGCATTTTTGGCACATCGATCATGTACAATTAATAGTCAAATTAGTTAATAAGTAATTATATTTAAAAATAAATAATTTAATTATTAAATTTTAAATAAAAAAGTTATCTGATATATTGGATCCTCATACATGTGGCATATGATAGCCCAGTCCTCAATACTAATGCTATCATATGGCTGCTACCATGCTGCCTCCACCCCCTAGTCATGCACTACGGCATACCAGTGGCGATGAATGCGATGCCGATACTTCTTAAAACATGAGTATAAATGATCATCTACAGCTCGCTGCATGCAATCGTACTCAAAATCAATAATCTCAAATATAGCCTACCAATAATAAATATTATAAGAATATAGTATTAATTAAATATTTAAATAAATATTATTGTACTTATGAGTGGCTATAGAAGACCTCCCTCTGAGACCGTGTAACCTGATGTCAATCGAACAGCATCATCGGGGCATAGCTGCAGCAAATGATGCCCAGCTTAGTCTGCCATGGCTCGCACCATCCCTTAATAGGCCTGGTATAGCCTGACGGTACCTCGATGCGGAGACGCTATCCCTCGTGCTCGCATCTCCAATGCTTAAGGGTGAGGTTATTCGATGGACCTCACCTTCACCTCACCACCGATAAAGAATGGCCTAAAAAAATAATGAATAAAATATTAGTATGATAGCCATCTATAAACCTAACAGCTAGATAGATTAAAATTAAATTTTATTATGTAAAAAATATGAAAATATCAGTCGGGGCTGAGTCACTCGAACCCGCCTCACTCGGACCCGCCTCTATAGGGCCCTCTAGCGACTCTGATAGTGCAACAGTGGAAATAGAGGAAGGCTCAAGGATAGGCTGGGAACTCGAACGTCATTGTCTCGCTCCCGGTGCTATAGCTACAATGCTTAAACTATGCATATAATTAACTTGACATATAAATGAATATAATAATGAACAATAATAGCGAAAAATACATAAATGCTAATGAATAGAATTGTATTGCATACCATTATTTCAAAAAAAGATTCAACAAAAGATATAGATCTACTTATTAATATATGTATCCTTCTCGATTTCTAATATATATCTAGAGAACAAACGAGATAACAAACGACATAGATGGATCATATTTTAACATCTAATATGTACCCAGAGAACAAACGAGATAACTACAATGAAATTTTTCATAATAGAATAAAGAACATCATGACAACAATAAAAGATTGATGCATTTATGAACTATCCAAACTGGGGCATCCAAGAGCCGTTCACAGAGTCCATTTTGGGGATCCTAGGACCGACTCTTGAATAGGAGTCTAAGGTTAGATCAATGCATGAATTAAATCATTATCAAACTGGATTCCAGATCGGATCCAACCCAGATCCCGATCCGAATTCTGACCAAGATCCAATCCGAATCATGACCTGAATCCCGAACCAGATCCCGGACATGATCCCAGATCGGATCCCGGACAGGATCCTAGAATGAACCTCAGACTGAATTCGATTAGAATCCTAATGGAGATCCGATCTAAATCTCGACCTGAATCCTTGACCAGATTTTGGATAAGATCTCCGACCGAATTCCAGACAGGATCCCAGATCGAATCCCAACCGAATCCTAAATCAGATCCCGAATAGGATCCCGACTCAGATCCCTGATCAAAACCCGATCCGGATCCTCATACCTGATAGTTTATATGCATTATAAATTAAAACCTTCGACTAATGTAAATTAAAATATTAAATCATAATCATAATAAAATACATGGGCTAAACAAATAAAAATATTAAACTATAACAAGTAAAAGCATAAAAATATAATTAAAACTTAACTATTTTAATTATAAAGAAACTTATTATTATTACTACTACTTTTACTTACTCTTATTATTATTATTATTATTATTATTATATTTACTATTATTATTATTCTAACTACTACTATTACTATTATTATTACTATTATTATTATTTTAATTATTATTACTACTTTTACTCTTATTATAAATATTATTATTATATTTACTATTATTATTATTATTCTAACTACTATTATTGCTATGATTACTATTACCATATATTATTAATATTATTATTATTACTATTTTTACTATTATTATTATTCTTACTACTACTACTATTATTATTATTTATTATTATACTAATTATTATTACTATTATTATTATTATTATATTATATATTATTACTATTATTATTATTTTTATTATTATTACTTTTTACTCTTATTATTATTATATTTATTATTATTATTAAATTCTAACTACTATTATTACTATGATTATTATTATCATTATTATTATTACTATTTTTACTATTATTATTATAATTATTATGATTATTATTATTATTATTTATTAAAATTTTAAAATTGATTAAGCCCCTCCACCCTACACCCCCATGGCGCCCCTCCGCCACCCACCACCCACAGCCCACCACCCGACCCCCACCGCCATCCCTCCATGCCCCACCCCCCACGGACCCCACTCCTGCGGTGCCCGAACACCATCGTGGCCCCCCACCCTCTACAGCACCCTCTACCGCCCACCATCGATGCCTGCGCGGCCCCCCAACCCATCCCGATCGGTGCCCCTCCACCGCCCACCATCGGTGCCCGCGACCCTCCAACCCATCCCGTCACCACCACCCAGCGGCCCGCACCCCACGCGGCCCCCTATTGGCCCCCTACAGCCCCCACACCCCACGTGACTCCCTATCAGCCCCCTATTATCCTGCAACCCACCCCCCCTCCCCTACAGCCAGCACCCATCCTCTGCTCCCTGCCGTCTGCCATCGGCCACCGCATGGCACCTGTGGCCCCCCAAATAATCAAAAAAGAACAAAAAAATTATCGTTAACGACACGTGGCGACAATGATGACAGTGGCAGCAGCAATGGTGGTGGCAATACGGCGGTAATGGGAGAACAAGTCGCCGACCGATGGAAGCGAAGGAGGAGAGGGAGAGAGAAGACGAGGGTGTGGCCGAGAGTGGGTTTTAGGGAGTGGGTTTCATGTAAATTTAGTGGGGGAGGATATTTAAAGATATTTAGCGACGGAGTTTTAGCGATGAAATTTCATCGCTAAAATAATTATTAGCAGCAAAACTTTATTTTTTATCGCTAATAATTTTCATCAATTTTTTTTTAAAAAAAATTTCCTCTCTAAAAAATATTAAAATATTAAATAAAATTATTTATGATTAAAATTTAATTTCTATCATAAATAACTATTATTTATGATATTTTCTTTCTATTGAAAATCATTTTCCATAAATAAATAATTCAAAAAATTTTAAAAAAAGTGATAATATTTGCGATGAAAAATTTACGTCAGAAATAATGTTATTTGCAATGGAAAAAGTATTTACATCGCAAATTATGGTTATTTACGATAGAAATCTTTCATCATAAATAATTTTTTATAAATAAATAATTTAAAAAATTAAAAAAGATAAAAATATCTGTAATAAAATATTTTTTATGACAAAAATTTAAAAAAAAAAGGCAAAAATATGCTGTACATGGCCGATGTGATGGGGTTGAGCGGTGCAAGCATGTCCACTATTAGCTAGCCCATGAATAAATTATTTTTTTTAATTTTTTTAAAAATTAGTATTCTTTTAAAAAAATTATTATTGATTTAATTTTAAAATTTAAAGTTTATCTTCATCATTCATTATTTAAGTAATTATTATGTGAGTATCTTTATAAAAGATCGCCTCGATCTATAGCTCTAGCTTTGTAGATCGATAAAATTTGATTTCAATAGTCACGAACGACCGTATGATGATCTAATAGATAGAAGCAACTGCTGGATCTAAAAACTTATAATGATAATCTCTATGATATTTGTATTATACTATCAAAATTTTACTTTAATCGAACATCATTATCATGGTCAATTTAGTATGGGATGATTTTGGCTATTAAATAAAAAAGAATGATCAAATGGATAAATGGTGTCCAATTAAAATAATATTTTAGATAAATGATCCTTGCTACTACTTTGATTATTTGTGTGGTGGAGATCATAAAATTCAAACCACATGTATATGAATGATCTAAAACTACATGTTTCTTGATACTTATTCTTAAGGTCCTTAAGTAATTATACTTATATTTTTGTAAAATCTGCTTAACATAGATGATTCATATACATACGGTTTTAATTTTATGATCATCACCGTATAAATAATAAAAGTAGTAATAAAGATTATTTATCTAAAAAAATTTTTAATCGAACACCATTTGGCCTTTTAATCACTTATTTTTTATTTAACGGTCTAAATTATTCCATGCTAAATTGACTATAATAATTATATCTGTTTGAAGTAAAATTTTGATAGTACACTATAAATATTATAGAAATCATCGTTGTAAAATTTCAAGCTCATCAATGATTTTTATCTATCAGATTATCATATGATTATTCATAATCGTCGAAATCAAATTTTATCGATCTGTATAGATAAAGTTACTAGATCAAGATGATATTTTGTGACGATGCTCACATGATAATTACTTAAATAATGAATGATGAAGATGAACTTTAAATTTTAAAATTATATAATATTCAAAAAAATATTTTTTTTAAAAAATAATATTAATTTTTAAAAATTAAAAAAATAATATTAATTTACTTATAGGCTAGCTAACAGTGGATGCGCTCGCACCCCACAATCCTATTGCATCAATCATGCACAACATATTTTTGCTTTTTTTTTATTTTTTTAAATAGTCCATATTTTTCTATTTTTTAAATTTAAAATTTTGATCAGATTATTTGTGATGGAAAATTATTTGTGACGTAAACTAAATTTTTATGATAGAAAGTTTTCATCGCAAATAATCATATCTTTTTATTTTTTTTAAATAATTTATTTATGGTAGATTATTTATGATGGAAGTTTTTCATCGTAAATAATTAATTATTTATGACATAAAATTTATTTACATCATAAATAATTGATTACTTACGATTGAAAATTTTCATCATAAATAATTTGATATTTTTATTTTTTAAATAATTTATTTATGATAGATTATTTATGATGAAAGTTTTCTTTCATAAATAATTGATTATTTATGATGTAAAATTTATTTACATTATAAATAATTGATTATTTATGATAAAAAATTTTCATCAAAAATAATCTAGCATTTTTATTTTTTTAAATAATTTATTTATGATAGATTATTTATGTTGAAAAATTTTTAGTGTAAATAATCTCTTATTTATGATGTAATTTTTTATTTCATCATAAATAATTTATTATTTACAATAAAAACTTTCCATCATGAATAATTTAGTATTTTTATTTTTTAAAATAATTTATTTATGATAGATTATTTAAGATGGAAAGTTTTCATCATAAATAATTGATTATTTACAACATAATATTTATTTTCATCATAAATAATTGATTATTTATGATGAAAAATTTTCATCATAAATAATCTAATATTTTTATTTTTTAAATAGTTTATTTATGAAAAATTATTTATGATAAAAATTTTTCATCATAAATAATCGATTATTTATGACATAACTATTATTTATATCATAAATAATTAATTATTTATGCTAAAAAATTTTCATCACTAATTATCTAATTTTTTTTTATTTTTTTAAATAATTTATTTATGATAGATTATTTGTGATGAAAAATTTATATCATAAATAATTTATTATTTATGATGAAAAATTAATTTACATTGTAAATAATTTATTATTTACGATCAAAAAAAATTTTTTATCATAAATAATATTTATTAGCGATGTAAAATTATTTTCATCATAAATATCTTTATTTATAATAAATTTTTTTCATCGTAAATAATTCTATCGTAAAATATGAAATTTCTTGTATTGGTTATTAGCGATATTAAATTTACTGTCGCTAATACAAAATATTCGTGCACGCTCTGCTGTCCATTGTTACGCTCGTGCACCACCTATGGACTGAATCTACGATGAATCGATCCAAATCGCCGCATGCCAAGTCACCGCCTCGTGCGAAAAAGCACCCATGAGCTGCATGATATTTCCCATTGACCTTTTAAGGTCCATGCGATTCAGTGGACCGCATGGAATGGCCCACATGGCAGTGGACAATCATGCACTGTGCTCATGCCTGGCCTGCTGCATGTTATGAGCCGCGTGCATCCATGCCAGTCTGCTGGGCCGCATGACTGGCTGGGCCGTGCCCGCTGCAGCCGGGCCCTGGCTTGCTGTGGATCAAGCCCTTCTACAGGCCCTTTTTTTCACATGGGCTTTATTCTTAGGCTTTGATTTTGTCCGGGATAGATTTGGCTTCACCACCCGTGCAGCATTGCCAGTGCTCAATCACATTCACAAAGGTTGTGGCCTCTGGCGCTCATTAGATAGGAATGGAAAGGGAGGAAATGATATGCCCCTTTAGCTATTTTGAGATTTTAGGGGTGTGCAAATAGTTTAGTTAACTGAAAATTAAATTAAACTATTAATTAGTTTGGTATTTAGTTCGATTTTTTCTTCTAAAAATTTTAGTTTCATTTGAAAATCAAATCAAAATTTTTTAATTGATTCAATTTTTGGTATTTGATTTGATAACTTTGATCCATCAAAAATCAAAATTTTATTGGTAGATTATAAAGAGCTTGAGGTAATTTTATTGAATTGAACTTTTCTTTTAAATAATTTATGCTGGAGTTTGAATAGCAATATTAAGCCCAAGTGTAATTATGCAGTCTAAATAATAAAATTATTAAAGAACTTAATAAGTCCAAATCAAAATTAAAAGTCTAACACAAAGAAGTCCAAAATCGAATTACCAAATCAAACTAAAATAAAATTATTTTGATTTGATTTATTTAATTTTAGGCTACTTTGATTTAATTTTTGATTTTATAAAATATAAATTTAAAAATTTAATTTTTTAGAACTTCGATTCAATTGAAATCAAAAAATCAAATGTACATCCTTAATCCCAGCAATTTTACATTCTCCGCGACCAAAATTTTGAATCGTTGAAAAAGCCTTAAAGTTTGTCGGCCCACTTTGGTGCCAATGAATAAAGCCTTACCGAAGGTCCGTTGGAAAATTTTTTTCCCCACAACTCTCTCTCGTCCTTTGGGAAATTTCATTTCATACATAACAACATATTCCAACAAGAATAAATATTTATCAAATATATATATATATATACATAATTTATTATACATCAGGAACGGTCTAGTTATTACTAATTATTATAACATAAAATAATAATAAATAGCAACAGCAAAATATAGATATATTTTATTTTTAAAAAATTAAAATTATTAAATCAAAAAATATTTTTATGAAAAATAAATAGATATATATGAATTTTAATTAAAATATATTATTTTATGAGGATTTGGCTTGAATTTGCAATTTGCAACTTGTATAGGTAAGTAGGTGCCAACCAACAAAGCTATCAATTGTTTCCTTATAAAAATAAGCACTAAAGTTTTAAAATGAATTTACGGTCATTATAGAAAGAGATTGATTAAACGGCGGTCATTGTCCGTATACCTATCACATTTAAATGTGTATTATAATATAATGGATGGCCTTCAAAATCATTATGATGACCATTATTTCGAATTTTGAAAAGTAGAGTGGGGACGGGAAAGACACTCGGATCATCGTCTCCGTGGACTCCGTGGTCCGTATTCATCCCCTTTATTCATCGAGAGGTTCTTAGGCTACCAGGCGTGACGCATGGTCCACCATGGTCCCAGTCCTGAACAAATCCGTCGTCTGCCTATGACTCAACCATTAGTCAACCGTTAGTCACTCCACTTTTAACGGAATTATTTGCCAAGGGCTCTTAACTCCTCCCCTGTTGGAAGACAGCTCAAAAGGTGTTCGAATTGTATCCCTAGCGCAAAAGTATGATTGATCTTCATTCCTGTGGCATCAATAGTTAAATTGCACCTTGCATAGATTTTAATGTACTCCAATCGCTTTATTCCATCCATCTCATCCAAATTATTTGGGAAGCTGATATTTCGTAACCAATAATTGACACTACAAAAGACGGGGAATTTTTTTTATTCTTTTTTTAACGAAAGATATAATTCTTATCCATTCAAAAGGCAATAACATTTTTTATATATATTTGAGTATCTTATTCTTTGTATAGTTGTTCTCCATCTCTTGTGGATACAGATCACAACTACCTATTTGGATGTTTGGATATAATTAGACTAAGAATTTTATAGAATTTATGAATTTATCGTCCATTTACTTACATCAACTAAATATAACTTAGTCCAAATTCTATGGGAAGGAGAAAAAATTCTTCACAAATCTTTTTCCCTTCCCGTAGCACAAAAATTAGAATCTGGACAGAATTTGGTCAAATCCTTAAAAAATACAAAATGGATGGCTTAATAAGCCCGATTCCTACAAGATTTCCTGTCTAATTCTATATAGGAATAACCAAACACATCTTGAATATGTCATGATTTTATTCTTGTTGAATTAATTAATATTAAAAAGCAATTCAACAAGCCAGGGCATGGTTAGCTTACTCCACGGTGGAAACAAAGGTTTTCCATTGTCTGTGCACAAATATTGCGAGTAAGGTTGCAAGACGTCCCCGATAAAATGATTATTCCCCATGAATCATTCTAAAACATCTAGCGGAAACTGCTCCAGTAAACAATATTAATATCTTTGCTTTCGCTAGACAACCGATCTATACTTCACCTGGTAAATGACTATTCCATTGACGAAGGATATACGACCGGGACATGCTAGCTTGGTTACTTGCACATTTAGACTTTGTGGTTAATCTTTTCCTCTGGCTTGGCTTTTCTAGTCTCATATAACCTTGTCTCACGCCTTCATAATCATTAAATATGAGGCCACCAAGGCATTTCAGCCATGTCAGGCTTTGACCAGTGGAAATGCTTCTAAGGCCTACCGCTGATTTAACTCCAATCAATTGTCAGTGACAACATATATAAGATTATTGGGTGGCAATCCTCCCATGTTTCCATAAAAAAACATATATAAGATTACTATATTCTATGATTCCATGTAACAATACTCGTCAAGAGTTAGTAATTGAGAACATAAGCTAGCAAAAAAAAAACAAAGAGAAGTAAAAAACTGAGAGCGCTAGATATTTGGATGCTGCTGATCAGAAGATTACAATGCCAATCGAAGTGCCGCATTTAGAAGTCAACTGAATTCGGGACTGGAGCTCATTATTTTTACCCGGACCACTTGGGTACCTCTCATGGTGTCCACATCTTCGAAAGAAAATTGGTTCTTGTGGCCCTGCTTGCCAGGCAGATCACATACCGTTTCACGAATTTGGACGGCATCTATAGTTTCTCATTAATTGCGCCGGAGCCACCAGTGTTGACCAAAGACCTTTTCCCTCCGGTCCAAAAGACCTTATTTGCTTCCGCGAAGGCTGCGTACTTGGATTTGCAGATTAGCATGGCACACAAATGCAACAGATGAAGGATTCGGCTAAATTACGGCATGTTTGGTGAGGAAAGGGGTGTAGACTTCCCGGTGGAGGACAAGAATGAGCAGCTCCTATTTCAATTAGTTGGTTGAAAAGAGTTTTATTTTTATTTTGATTCTGGATAAAAATAAAAGTATATCTTAATTTTTCAAATCCAATCAAATATTTAATTTCGGTCCCCATTTGACTGCAGTGTGACAAAGAATCCTGTTAACTCAAATTATAACTCTTGGTCCCTCTCTAACGTATTATCATAATAGTTTTTTAAACATAATTTGATTTTTAAAATGCCTAACTTACCTTTTGACTGTGGTAGAAACGATCCTGATTCCATGGTCTATTACATCGCAAAATTCCTCTTCCTGAGAACGAAAATTAGAATTTTGTATTGCATCGCAAAAACCGGAGTCCCTCTTTTTAAGATCAGAAATCATAATTTCTTAATACATTGTAAAAACCCGATGTCCTTCACACATGCTGAAGTTGTCTATTGAGGTGTTCTTCTTGGCCTTCCAAAATCCCGTCTAACTCAGGTCAAAGATTATTGTGATTATCATGATGCTAAGATCTAGATTATATAATAATTTCCTTACAGCTCATCCTAAATCTCTCCTCCACGCCTAATTCCTTTCTTCCTATTTTTTTAACTTCTCCAAGCCCGAAAACCCTTCTTCTTATTTGATTACATTCTCTGCTTCATATCATTATGAAATTATACTTTTGAATTTTTATTTAACAAAATTGTGTAATAGTAATTTTGTATTTACCAATAATCATTCCAAATTTCACAATAATTAGTCTATGATATTAGAATCTCGAAAATTAAAATTGGAATGAAAAAAGATTCTACAAGGCAGTACAGTTAGGTCATTATGTTTATTATCAATAAAATAATTACTTGTCATGCAACAGAAAGGTGTTACCGCTTATCTTATTGCTCATCAATTAAATATTATTTTACTAATAAAGTAATTTTATTTAAAATATTGTTAATTTAGGTCAAAGCAAAATGTTTAATGATTATGATAGTTCAAAGATCATTACTTATATTTTATGAAACACATGGTTTAGTACTGATTTTATCTAAAATAAACATGTGGTATGCCTTTTTGCAACAAAAATAATTAGAGAAAAAGAAAACAAATGACAAATTATTGTAAGATACCTCTTGATATTCTTTGTGAAACAAGAGAAACATTACAATGTATTCCCAAAATAAAACACTTGCTTCATAAAGAATATAGAATAGTATAAAATAAAATGGAAAGGGAAGGAAAAGGGTCTCTCGAAACCCTCCAATCTCCCCAAAAATATCCGAAAGTTGGATCTTCTCTCCTTCTCTGGTACCAATTGCCTATCCTTGGTCTCTATTGGTCAATGTCCGCTCCCAGCAACGCTTTGGATTTGGACCTCCTTTTTCTTTGCCCCGTTAGCGCTCGTCTTTGAAGATGGGAAGAAATTAAGGTAGGCCATTGCATGTCAACCGGACTTTGTCCACACTGAAGTTTGCTAGGAAGCAAATACGGCAGATGGGAGAAGGTGGAGGGAAATGTGAGTTAACAATGTAAAGATGGAGTTTTTATCATTGGTGAAAAAAGAGGGACGTATGTGCCCAATTTTAGTTAAAAAAAGGAAAAGAATATAGCTCACCTGGAGGGGTCGACAGAACATTATGGCGTGTAAATTACTGTTGGTCAGCCATTCTGGCTGTCCTATAAAGTATAAACTACTCCCTCCATGCTTCCTTCCCCATACCCTCCACACTTGTGTTAGATATCTCGTATCTACCACTTTACTAGAAACATTACTAGAAACATGCAACAAAACCTACATATCTACTAACTCATTTTCATAGAAAATATTTGATGCCCCCTAGGATAGACCATCTATTGTAGCACTAACGATCCAATGGTAGTCTGACACGTATCCTTGGTAAAAGATAATAGAATAATTTCTCAGTCTCTCCATTTGATCTTTACAATCATACCAGAAGAGTTCTAGAGTCTTTTATCCATAAAACGACAAGTGATCTGCCTGCTCGCTACTCCATTTTCTTCTCCATCAAGTAAGATCCATAATCTTAATAACTTTCGAATGTGTGAGCTATTATTATCTAATAGCCAAAGCATGTTGCTACAACTGCTGCTCTCTAGTAGATGGTGCATGTCCCCGAAAATAATAGGTACCCTCCTTCATCTGTAAAACTTTACCTCCGGGACCCTCTAGGTTGATGAACACTTATTTTGTATGCCTTCTTTTAGAGTTTGATTCCATACAAACTGGAATTTGACTCCTTTATAGAACTTTGAGTTCTCCTCACTCCACTCTTGAGATTTCTATTTTTCACACGACATCCTCCATCTTGGATTCTCCACTCTTTTACATCGATCCTCCAGGCTTCATGCTCAATACCACTACTAAGCTCCATTTAAAAGCTAAGACTTCTTCTGTTTGCTTCTGTGGGAGACTAACTTAGGCATTAGACGGTCCACCATAGAAGAACCCTCTAGCATGAGGATTTTTTTGTCTTTGGTGATTTTATAGGATTCGACTCAAGGGATCGATCGAAGATCCAGCACCAGCATCTAACTTGAAAGATCTTGTCCAATCATCCCATGGCTATCTCTCTCTTCTGACTCCAACTCAGTGGCCTAAGCTAGCTCGACTCTCCAGCAGTAATAGATTGGTGTTAGAAAAAGGGTCCGACCCATACCTAAGATCCTGAGCTTTTTCTTCTTAATCGCTCAAGTATGAAGAATAAGAAGACTATGGCGGCATCATCCAGCACCCTCCTAGAGATACCCATGGAACCTACCGACTCCATCCAGGGTCACTGAAATCTTAATGTTTTTTCAGAGGTATCAGTTGCCCCAACCATCACCTATGAATAGTTCTAGAAGCTCCTACTGCGGGTCCAAGCACTGATCGCTGTAGTGCAAGACCTGTAGTAGGCATTTCATCAGCCCACTCTAGCACCAAGTGATCACTTGGCATCGGTATGTTGTGATCTTTCTCTTCCCTCAAGGAGCCTAGATGGAACAACTAGTCTTGTCCTGCCAGCCCAGAAGAAGTTTATTGGGTCTCCTGATCCATCCATCGAAGCCCCGAGTGAGCTTTCCTTCATCGTCACCCTCAACTGTCTAATTCAAGAGAGATGATCTGTGTCCTTTGGCCTCGCCCCAAGGATAATGAGCGAGATAAGAAGTGTTAACCCACTAATCCTTCTCTTTCTCTCTCTTCTTTCTCATAGGACTCTGCAAGCAGATCTACAAGTTGCTGGTCTAGGAGGAGGTCAAGGTGGTAGGATGAGCTGGATTGAAAGATCCAGAAGGTAGACCGCTACCTCAAGATCCTCCAGCAATACCAGCCCCCCCCCCCCCCCCCCCCCCCCCCCCGCCCTTCAAGGAGTAGATCATGAGGGAGCCGATCCCTCGTTGCTTCAAGGTGCCATCTATGGGGTCTATGATGGCACCACTAATCCCTACGACCACTTGAAGAGCTTCAAGGCCCTCATGATGCTGCAAGATATCTTAGATACTCTATTATGTAAGTCTTTCTCCTACCACTCTCCAAGGTGCAACTCAAGCCTAGCACACCATGTGTTAGAAAACATATAGGATTTCATGCATACATTTCAAAATTTTTTCAAATTTATAAGCAGCGAAAGACATAGATTAAATAATTTAATCTAATTATGCATGTGATCTGATCACTAAACTCTACATCCAGGATCTATAACATGCCATGATGAACATAAATCAAAAAATTAAAACATGAAAGGTTGGTATTGATCAAATTAATATCTAGATCTAGAACTATTCTAGAAATCCTAGATCATATCTAGGTTAGTAAAGAGATCTTATCTCTTATCTTTGCATGGGTTGAGAACACTGCGGTTGAGTTCCATTATTGTCCTCATTGCTTAAAGCCACATACACATCCGACCTCTACAGGTAATTCACATAAAGCTATAACATAGATCAGAGGTTCGTCGAACGAAGATCTGTTCGAAGTGCTAGCTTCTCGTGGATTCCTTCTGATGGTTAATAAAAAAGATATTCGTCAGATCTCTTGGATCCTCTAAGAGATGAAGAATATAAGAAAAATTTAGGGAGAAATCCAACTCTTGAATTTTCCAAAAATTAGAAAATAAAAAGTCAAGAAAATGCCCTAAGAGAAGACAGATCTTCTCTTTCAGGACATCAATCGTTGATGTCCTAAAAGCATTTCCATGCCAAGACAAGAGGAGACCTTCTCCTCAACTACTTTCTCATGGTTTCAAATCTATCACTCTCTAATTTTTCTCATGGAAAAATTCCACAAAAAGATGAAGAAGAAGGATTCTCAAAGAAATCCTAAGAGAAGACCTTTCTTCTCTTCTTCTTCTTCATCAAGACATGATCAAATCATGTCCAAAGAGGACCACCATATCCTAACTCCTTAGAGCATCCATCCTCCACGCCCTCTCCCTCTCTCTCTCAAATTTTTCTCATAGAAAAATCATGTAAAAATAAATAAAAGAGAGTTAGAAATAAATCTCTAAGAGAAAATAATTTTTTTTCTTACCTTTCTTTCTTCAAGACATCAACTTTTGATGTCTTAATTGAAGCCTTTCCTCCAACAATCTTGGTGCCCCAAACCTCCACGCCTTCTCCCTTTCTTTCTTCTATTTTTTCATGAATTTTTTAGGATTTTTCACATCCTAAAACATCTCATAGGAGGTGCCCCTTTTAAATAGCTTGGACTAGGTCAAAACCTAGTCCAACACGGAGTTTTGGGGGGGCATCCAACTCTTGGACGCCTCCCCTATTTTCTAGATGTGAGCACCAGCAAGAACCACATACAAAACAAAATAAAAAGGGCTGAACAAAATAAATATGGCATCGAGAAAAATTGGCACAAGAGAGGAGGAGGTTGTTTGGTTTCATGGGACTCTATCAAGTAGAGTTTAAACCAAAACAAACTTTCCAATTTGACCTATTCAAAATAGATTCAAATTCTTCATATTAAGGGGCATGGAAAATCATTCTTAGGCATGGAATAATGCATGTAAAAATCTGAAAATAATTAAGGTGGGTGTGAGCTCTTAAGTTGTGCAAGGAAAGGAGTCTTGGTCTAACTAGGACTTTCCTATTTTGACTAGGTCAAAGCCAACTTAAACCCAATTTAAATCTTATTTAAATTAGTTTTGAGTCAACCTACTTAATAGGCACTTCTAATTTAATTAAGAGCCTAATTAAATTAGTTTTAATCAAATTTAAATCTAATTTAATTTTTAATCAAATTAAAAATTAGGTGCACACAAGTCCTAATTGAACTAGAACTTGTTCTTCTTTGCTATTGGCTTATCCAATAAATCAATTAAACTTAATACAATTAAGTCCAAATCAATTCTAATTGAATCTAATTTAATTAAACATGATCTCAGCCTGATTGCTCAATCAAATTGAGCTAATTAGCAATCCAATTGCTAATTGATCCTCTTTTAACACTTGCATTTGGTCAAACATCAATCGTATTGATTGTTTGATCTTAGAACAATTCTAAATTATTGATCAACCATCTGATCAGATTACAATCTCTTATGTGTATGACCTCATAGGTTCGAACCTAAGTTGATAGGATAGGAATCAATTTTTGTACCAATCAAAATAATCATCTAGTAATGGTACCCGACGTCCGGATAGGTCAAATGTATGTAAAACAATATTCCTAGAACTCGGTCTATGGTTATCCTATAATTCATCCCTTTGACCAATAATGCTCAAAATAACTTCGAGTAGCTATCAACACTCATATAAGTCATCCATATTATATTTTAAAATTTTGTAAATCTCGTGACTCCTCACGAGGATTACTCAGGCTTAGGTTTTGCTAGATTGAAACATAGTGAGACATTTGCTTTCTGAAGTTAATCAGGAATGGTCAATCCCATCTTGACTCACATACTGACTCTACAAGTATTTGACTATATCCAAAAATTTTTCGAACATATATTAGAAATACAGGTAATCCGGCATCAAAGTATAGTGAGTTGCTTGCAAATCATCATGGTGATCTCAGGTTGGAGGGACACTTATACCCATTAGCCTTATCTAGCTACTCTTGATGGAAGAATACTACATTGAACACGTTCAGTACAGATATACTTCTACATCCCATCTGGATGTCATACCAGTATCTCCACATCATTTAGTTACGAGGACAACCAATGCATATGGCATACAACTACCTACACTCGATAAGTTATCATTCTTGTTAATAACTTATCATTTGATTGTGAACAATTTAAGAACCATCTGATAATTTTTTTTTTATCGATTGATTATGGTTCTAAGAACTTCATAATATAGGAGTTCATTTAAGAAAGATAAAATTTTTATGATAAATAAGCCAAATAACTATTATTATTAGATAATTCATATACTAATTTCAATCATCTATAATTTAAATGATTGGCTTTAGAACATATTTTTCAATAACTTTCACTTGGACTAAAGCTAATTAAAATAATATCAAATATCCTATCTTTTACTTGAGCTCATAGAACTTCTTAGTTCTAAGACTGTCAAATGGGTCAGTCAAGTTCTCTTTTTTCGTCGATCTTCTAAAGATCGACGTCACCCATATATAAAATCTAAGATGATAACAATGCAGAATATGCTAGTACTTCAATTTTTTAGCCTGAACTATAGCTCCAGTGCTACGATAGGACTAGACCATCAATGGAGGGTGCCTCCCCCAGCTTGCTAATGAACCTATGTAACCACATAGACTATAAGGCAGCATCAGATGCCATGATATACTCTACATTACTAATAGAATAGGCTATAGTATTCTATTTGAAACTTTTTCAGCAGATTGCTCCTCCAATTAGGATAAATTCATGATTCAATACTCTCTAGCTGTCGTCTTAATCTGACTAAATTTGGAACCAAAATGTTCCTCAAGTTTTATGTTAGTTTCTCCATATATGAATTACTGGACCTTAGTATTTCTCAAATACCTAAGAATTGTCTATACAATCTTTCAGTGATTCTTATCTAGATTAGACTGGTATATGCTCACTATGTTTAGTGAGTATACTATGTCTGACCTCGTGCATAGAGAAATAAGATGACATCTAAATCTTTACTCCTTCTAATGCTGAAATATCATTTTTGATTAAGAGAATATCATTTATAGAAAACACAATGAATAACACTACAGAACCATGTACCCACTTACTAATGGACCATTTCTCTTTGTTCATAACAAAGACATATGTTCAAAACATATGTTTCAACTCCAAGATAATAGCCAAATGAATTTTATAGATCTCCACCTTTTCGTCTACGTTATTTTGATCCTTCTGAAAATCCAATCACACCCAATGAATTTTATTCCTTCAAGTGAATCAACTAGTGTCGCCACACTATTGATTTCCATAGACTCTAATTTGAATTTCATCGCTCTAAGCTACTTCTCAGAGTCTGACCTCTGCATGGTATCCATATAGATGATCGAATCCTTATTGTTCTCATCGAGCTCAATGGATCGCCGTCCTAGACCTAGATACAAAAATATCTGTTCGGCTAACACAGTACACTATCGGATCTCCTTAATAGTCTTCAGGTTTGATCTAATCAAATTCAGTTCTATAGGTTTAATAGATTGTATCAGTTTTTTTTACTGATCGAACTTTTTCAAGTTTAACTTTCAGACATCAGTTCCTTCTCTAAGAAACTCCATTCCATAAGGAATGCCCTACTGCTGAGAACAACTTTTGTTCTTCAGCATGACAGAAGTTATAACCCCTAATACCTATCGGATCACGATCCAAGTTTATCTATGTGCAAAGTTTTGATGTAGGCTTGACAACCCTAAGCCCGAAGGTGAGAGAATCTAGGTCTAGACCTGATCCATATTCCATATGGAATCTTTGTGATAAATTTACTTGTATAAATTTTTTAGAGTAAAATAAGTAGTCCCAAGAGCTTAATCCTAAAATAGATAGACTAGTAAACCCCATCATGGATCGAACTATGTCTAACAAAGTTTGATTTTTTCTTTTCTATATACTGTATTTCGAAAGAAGTCCACTGAAAGAGAATTCTATTCTCTCCTAAATATATCAAAAATATACTAGATAAGTATTCACCTCCTTGATCTAATCGAAGATTTCTAATATTTTTTTTAGTTTATTTTTTTTTAATTTTATTATAAAATTATTTGAATAATTTAAATAATTTAAACTAGACGTACCCATACCTAGATAGATCGTCTACAATCATAATGAAATATTGATATCCTTGATATTATCTAACTTAAGTATTCATTAGATGTGTACATTACACTTAACAGGCTATTTATATATCATTTTGTTATTGTTTACATATTATTGTAACATCATTCATAATGATATCATGATAATCTTCTTTTATTAACAAATGATGATCATCTTTGGCCAAAAGGCCATCAAAGATCACATTCATTATAAATAATAGACAATAGTGATAGTCACTCTAAATGATAATATTTATTTTAAAAATTAGCTTGACGATTTCTAAAGCTAGGATTGGAATGGGACTTTCATCCCTAATGTTCAAGAATCTCTCACCATTTTTAAACATTTCTCTTATCTGAAGTTCTTGCAACAAATTGCATAAGACTACCAGTATCTAATACCCAGGTAGTAGAATTATATATAGAAAAATTTCAAGATGTTATCATATAACATCCTTAATGAGAAATATCTTGCTTTTTTCTCTTGTTCAGCCTATTAAGATTAAGGAAAGTAAGATAATTCTTCTTCCTATGACTGTGCTTCTTATAATAGAAGCTCTCTGCCTGATTTGGATTAGTCTTAGATCTTTTATTTTTACTGAACTTAGAAGCTCCAGTATGAACCCATTTGTACTGCTGAACTAAATTCAATTTTTGATACTAATTATTGAAGTTAGATCTCATAAGTGATCACTATCTGACAATGATAGGAGCAATTAGGATTTAGTCTTAATTTGAAAAAAAGAGAATAATGACCTAAAGTATATGAATTATTTTAAGCCTAGAGACTTGGACTTTAGTCTAAAGATTTTTTTACTATTTTATTTGAATTGATAGCCTTTACCTTTAATTCAAAAAATTATCCTAATTCTTAGTGGGTATTAGAATCTACATAGACTGCACATAAGTCCAACTATGGTTTATCAATCCATGTACATCTAAAGATAAGTTCATAATCAATTATTTTTTAAAATAATTTTTAGTAATTTAATTTTATCCCAAAAATCTAATAAGTAGGCTAGGGCCTTCACTGCAAGGATTCGATTAGGTCCAATCTTTAACATGACTATACTTAGTGCATCTAACCAATGAAAGATTAAGCCCAACTATGGTTTGGTTAACCTAACCACCATTAGAGAGATGCATCTAAGTTGTCATATGATCAATGATAATTTCATTAGTTAATAAGCACCAGGCCTATGAGCCTCCAATGATTATTAAGTTAATGGAGCCATTATCATCTAACTTAATGGGAGGCTATGACTTAATTTTCTTCATAACTTTATCATTTTAAAGATCTAATAATTTTAGAGAATTTAAATTTTTGATGTGATTTAAGGATAAAGAAGATATGTACTAATTTTCTTCCACTAACTTTATCAAGTCAAATCCTTCTACTGACTTCTCAAGCCTTTGATGAGGACTTGGATCAATTTCAGTCCATGGGCACCTAGATCAGTATTACTGAATTAAATCAATCTCACTAATTTTCTATATGACATGAGTTAGCATGAATGAATGAGCAACCTAATTAAAAGCTGATTAACCATATTGACCAAGTAGGAAGGGTCTACCAATGCTTGCCTCAGACACCATCAGAAATGGTCAGGTAAACGTGCTGCCAATTAAAAGCCACTGATCTAAAAATGCCAGACTTATCTTAGACATCAATTGATTTATCAGTTTTGATTTGGTCTGTCTAAAGACTCGGGCTCGACCATTAAGCCACAATCAGTGTCCATTTGTTAGATGCATGGACTTTGATCAACTACAACTATTGAATTAATCTATAGAAAAGAAATGACCTAATCCTAATTAACTATTAATTAGGTTTGATCAATTTCTTATCTTAGTCTATATTTAATCTAACCCTAGATCTAACCCAGTTGATGACCTGATCAATGCTAACCCAATACCCTTTAATCCATGATTTATGAAATTATCTTAGAATCTTCAAATCACAAATCTAGATCCTAAATAATCACTTAATTTTTAATTAAGTTCAAGACTAATAGCTTGAGATTTGGAACCTTAGAACTAGTTTTTGATTTAATTATTTAAAATATTTTTAAATTTTATAATAATTTATAATGAATCACATTCACTTCATGATTTTAGATCTAATTTATTTCATTATTTAGATCATGTAGAATTTTACAGAAAGTAAGTTCATAATTTAAATTTCATAAGGCTTATATATCATACATATACAAACTAGATTCAAACTAACAACTACATATCGAACATATGTAATAAGGAACTAAACCTAAACATGAAACCCATATTATTCAGATCATATCTAAATAATCAAAATCAGATCATAAATTAATTAATATTAGAATTAAAATTTAAAAATAAATTAGAAAGCACATACTAGGACAACCTCCCCACTATAAGGGATAAACTTTATAGCAGGACAATCTTATAATTAGTATGTGTGATCCGATATTATTTAGATCTAATTTAAATAATCTAAAATAGATTTAATATCTATTTAATTTTAAATTTAAAATTAAAAAATAAATTATAAAATTATTTAGATCATATCTAATTTATTCATGATTCATAAAAATTAGATCAACACATACCAAGACAATCTTTCATTGTAAGGGGTTAACCTTACAACAGGACCACCTTATGTCAGTATGCACGATCTTTAATATTTTATTTTTAGATTTATTCTAATATAAACATGATTATATAATACAAGAACCTAGATGCTCTGATACTACTGTTAGAAAATATGCAAGATTTTATGCATACATTTCAAAATTTTTTTAAATTTATAAGCAGCAAAAGACATAGATTAAATAATTTATTCTAATTATGCATGTGATCTGATCACTAAATCCTACATTCAGGATCTATAATATGTCATGATGCAAATATAAATTAAAAAATTAAAATATGAAGGTTAGTATTGATCAAATCAGTACCCAGATCTAAAACTATTCTAGAAATCCTAGATCATATCTAGGTCAATAAAGAGATCTTATCTATTATCTTTGCATGGGTCGAGAACATCGTGATGGAGTCTAGTTGTTATCCTAGTTACTTAGAGCCGCACACATGTTCGATCTCTTTAGATAATCCACACAAAGCTGCAACACAGATCGAAGATTTATCAAATGAAGATCTGCTCAAAGTGCTAACTTCTCGCAGATCTCTCCTGATGGATAATTAAAAAGATATTCTTCAGATCTCCTGGACCCTCCAAGAGATGAAGAATATAAGAAGGATTTAGAAAAAAATCTAACTCTTGAATTTTTTAAAAAATAAAAAATAAAAACTCAAAAAAATGCCCAAAGAGAAGATAGATCTTCTCTCTCAGGACATCAATTGTTGATGTCCTAAAAGCATCTCCATGTTAGGACAAGTGGAGACTTTCTCCTCAACTATTTTCTCATGTTTCTAGATCTATCACTCTTCAATTTTTCTCATGAAAAAATTTTACAAAAAAGATGGAGAAGAAGGGTTCTCAAAAAAACCCTAAGAGAAGACCTTTCTTCTCTTCTTCTTCTCTCATATGATCAGATCATGTTCAAAGAGGACCACCATGCCCCAACTTCTTGGAGCATCCATCCTTCATGCCCTCTCCCTCTCTCTCTCAGATTTTTCTCATAGAAAAATTACATAAAAATAAATAAAAGAGGGTTAGAAATAAATCTCTAAGAGAAAATAGTTTTTCTCTTAACTTTCTTTCTTCAAGACATCAACTTTTAATGTCTTAATTAAAGCCTTTCCTCCAATAATCTTGGCACCCCAAACCTCCATGCCTTCTCCCTTTCTCTCTTCTATTTTTTCATAAATTTTCTAGGATTTTTCACATCCTAAAATATCTCATAGAAGGTGCCCCTTTTAAATAGCTTGGACTAGGTCAAAACCTAGATTCAAATTAGAAATAATTAAGGGGCATGGAAAATAGATTCAAATTCTTCTAGAAATCATTCTAGAATTAATTAAGGGGCATGGGAAATAGATTCAAATTCAAATCCCATCCTAAAACTATTCAAAATATATTCAAATTCTTCAGATTAAGGGGCATGGCAAATCAATCTTGGGTGTGGAATAATGCATGTAAAAATCTAGAAATAATTAAGGTGGGCGTGAGCTCTTAAGTGGCGCAAAGAAAGGAGTCCTAGTTAGACTAGGACTCTCATATTTTGACTAGGTCAAAACCATCTTAAACCTAATTTAAATCTTATTTAAATTATTTTTAAGTTAACCTAATTAATAGAAACTTGTAATCTAATTAGAAGCTTAATTAAATTAGATTTAATAAAATTTAAATCTAATTTAATTTCTAATCAAATTAGAAATTAGATACACTCAAGTCTTAATTGAACTAGGACTTGTTCCTCCTTGCTATTGGCTTATCCAATAAATTAATTAAACTTAATACAATTAATCCAAATCAATTTTAATTGAATCTAATTCAATTATACTTGATCTCAGTCCGATTGCTCAATCAAATTGAGCCAATTAATAATTTAATTGCTAATTGATCCTCCTTCAATACTTGTATTAGATCAAACATCAATCGTATTGATTATTTAACCTTAGAAAGATTCTAAATTATTGATCAACCATCGGATCAGATTATAATCTCTTATATGTGTGACCCCATAAGTTCGAACCTAAGTCGATAGCATAGAAATCAATTTCTGTACCAATCAAAATGACCATCTAGTAATAATACCTAACGTCCGGATAGGTCGAATGTATGCAGAGCAATATTCTTAGAATCCTAGTCTATAGTTACCATATAATTTATCTTTTTGACTAATAATGCTCAAGATGACTTTAAGTACGCTATCAACACTCATACAAGTCATCCATATTGTATTTCAAAATTTCATAAATCTTGTGACTCCTCATAAGGATTACCCAGGCCTATATTTTACTAGATTGAAACACAGCGAGACATTCACTTTCTGAAGTTAATTATGAGTGGTCAATCGCATCTTAACTCATACATCGATTCTATAAGTATTTGATTGTATCTAGAAATCTTTTGAACCTATATTAAAAATACAAGTAGTCCAGCACCAAAGTATAGTGCATTGCTTATAAGTCACAATGATGATCTCAGGTCGGAAGGATACTTATATCCATTGACCTTAGCTAGCTACTTTTGATAGAAGAGTGCTATATTGATCATGTTCAGTGCAGATGTACTTCTACATCTCACCTAGATGCCATACCAATATCTTCACATCATTTGGTTACGAGGACAACCAATGCATATAGCATACAATGATCTATACTCAATAAGTTATTATCCTTATTAATAACTTATCATTTGATCATAAATAATTTAAGAACTATCCAATAAATTTATCTTTATCGATTGATTGTGGTTCTAAGAACATCATCATAAGATAGAAGTTCATTTAAGAAAGATAGAACTTTTATGATGAATAAGCCAAATAACTATTATTATTAGATAATTTATATACTAATTTCAATCATCTATAACTTAGATGATTGGCTTTAGGATACATTTTTCAGCACCATGCTCCAGCCAAACTCCATCTATTCTTTCAAGAAGTTTGGTCATCAGTTCGCTAGTCAGTTTCAAAGCAACAGGAAGCCAAGAAAGGGCACAGATGCCCTCTTCTCTATCAAGCAAGAAGATGGAGAATCCCTCCAAAGCTATATGATTACTTCAAAGTGGTTATATTGGAAGTCTGCAATCTAGACCATTTGGTGTTGAAAATTATGTCCCAAAGCCAATCGTTAGCCTATTGACGATTGAGATATTGTAATTAATTTATTAATTAATAAAATTTTTTTGGCATCCTTTTCATCATAAGTTTACATCTTCTAATAAACTCAATTATTATGATGAAGTTCTTAGGACTATTTAGTTTCGATAAAGAGAAAATTTATCGATTAGTCTTTAAATTTATTCATGACCAAATGATAGGCTGTTAATTAGGACGACAGCGTCTATCGAGCATAGATCACTATATGCCATATAAGTTGGTTGTTCTCTTAACCAAAAAGTATGAAGATACTAGTATGGCGTACAGATGAGATATATGGATACATCGTTATTGAACATGACCAACTTCAGAGCATTCTGCTATCGAGAATATCTCTAATAGAATATAGGTATAAGTATCCCATAGACCTAAGATCACTTCAGTGACTTGCAAGCAACTCACTGTGCTTTAGTACCGGACTAATTGAATTTCTAATTCAATAATGAAAGGATTCTAGGCATAGTTATGTACTTGCAAAGTCGGAGTATGATCAAGATGGAATTGACCACTCCAAGAGTTGGAGAAGAATGCATCACTGTATTTCAATATAGCAAAATCTTGGCCAGGGTAATCTATCAGATGGATTTGATATTTTAAAATGCAATGTAGACAACCTGATTAGAGTTGACAGTTAACTCTAAGGTGTCTTATGAGCATTATGGTCAAGGGGATGAATTATATGAAAACTATATTTGCATGGGTTCTAAGGATGGTGTTCTACACCTTTCGACCTATCCGATCATCGGATATCATTGTTAGATGGTCACTTTGATTGGTATAAAAATTTATTTCTATGCTACTAGCTTAGATTCGAACCTATGAGATCATACACATTAGAGTTCACATTCTGATCGGATGGTTGATCAATGATTTAGAATCATTTTAGGGTTAAATAATCAATATGGTTGATGTTTGACCTAGTGCAAGTATTGCAAGAGAATCGATTAGCAATTTGATTGCTAATTAGCTTAATTGATTAAGCCAGTAGGCTGAGATTAAGTCTAATTAAATATGGTTTAATTAGATTTAGTTTAGGCTTGATTGGATCAAGTCCAATTATCTTATTGGATAAGTCAAGTGCAAGGAAGAACTAGTCCTAGTCTAACTAGGACTCGGATCAACCCAATTTTTTAATTTGATTAAAAAATTAAATTAAAATTTAATTTAATTTAATCTAATTTAATTAAGTTCTTAAATGGGTTAGGTTTTTATTTAATTGGATTATTTTACTCTTATTTTTATTTGATTAAAAGACCTTGTTTGACCAAGTCAAAATAGGAGTCCTAGTCCCTATTCCTTATGCCACCTAATCCTCATGCCCCATCTTTTTCTCTTTATGTTTTTACGTAAAATTATTTATGCCCAAAGGGTTCTCACGCCATCCTTTCTCTCTTCTATTTCTTATATGGAAGTTTGTTGGAAGATCAAGTCAAAAGGAGAATTAGTTTTGCTTAAGGATTCTATGAGATAGAATCCTTATTGACCAAATTCTCTTCCCATTGTGTGCCAACCCATCTTTCTTTATTTTCTCTGATTTTCATGGTAAAAGAGAACTTTTTTGTGTGCCCTCCTTGCTGGTCCATGGAAGAATAAAAAGATGGGGGCACCCAAGAGTTGGGCACCACAACAACTTCCCATGTTTGGACCTTCCTAGTCTAGATTTTTTACCTAACTTAGACTCTGCATATCTCTTTATTTAAAGAGAATTTTTTATTAAAATTTTTGTGGATTGCATACATTTGATAGGTCTCTCTAGTGTAGAAAAATAAAAGAAAAATTCATCTAGGTCATAGAGATATTGAAAACACAAATCAGGGTGTCTAGAAAAAGAACAAAGAAGAAGAAGAGGGTCTTCTTCTAGGATTTTTGTTCCAGATCTCTTTCTCCCTTTTTATGAGCTTTTGAGAGGTGTCTCAGTATCACAAATCTTTTTTTTTTCTTTTGGTATTTTAGAGTATCCAAGTTTTAAAGAAGAAAGCATCGAATCAACCATCGAAGAGAGATTAGCATAGTGCTAGCATACTGTGTTGATTTCCTGCATCAGGATCTCCGATCGTGTTCGTAGGCTCATGTGGACAACTCCTAGAAGCTGATGCATGTGTGGCTCATGGCTTCATCCTCAAGCCTAGATTAGCAAGTTAGAATATCTAACTTGCTCAGGTAGCATATTCGATCTATTATTTTATAGCTGCATTAGATGCAATATAGATCTAGGTTGATTTGATCAACCTTTTCTTTCTTATTTGATTTTAATTTTTGATTTAATATCATACCTTGATCATATAATAAATCTGATATCTAGGTATTTATATATTTATTTAAATAAATATTTAATTTATTTAAATCTTTCGCTGTCTGATCTTGAAAAAGTTTCAAGAACTACCCGTGCAACCCTAGATCTATTTCCTTCAATTTGTATCAGAGCAAGGTTCTTGTTACATGATTTTTGTATATATTTAGATTATTTCTTAGATTAGATCTAATTTATAATCTAATTATTAAATTTAAAATTTTTAAAAAAATAAGATCTCATGAACTCCTATAAGATTGTCCTGCTGTAAGGTTTACCCCTTATAGTAAAAAGGTTGTCCTAGTTCATGATGATCTGACTCTAATCATAAATTTATTAGATTTGATCTAATTTTATTTATAATTTAATAAATTTAAAATAGTTTTAGATCTAAAAATAAAATATTTTAGATTACACGGACTGCCATAAGGTTGTCCTGCTGTAAGGTTTACCCCTTACAGTGAATAGGTTGTCCTAGTACGTGTTGATCTAAAATATTGATCATAAAATTTTAAATTAGATCTTAGAAATTTTATGATCTGATTAAAAATATTTTAATCTTATTTCAATCATCATAAATATGTTAGATTTGATTTAGAAAGATTTATAATTAATTATTATTGAAATTATTTCAATTATATGAACCTATTTAGATTAGATCTAAAGTAGTTTTATGTTTATTTTACTTGCATATTGATTATGAATCAAACATGCAACTTAGTTGATAGAACCATGTTGTAAAAATATTTTATAAATATAAAAATCATTTTTGAAAAGCCAAACCTCAACCCTTAGCCCAAAACTTAATTAAGAATTAAGAAGTTATTTGATTAGATTCTAGGATTATAAATTGAAGATCCTATGACACGAATTATAACACATTGGATTAATGGGTTAGTGGGGATTAGATCCATTAAATGGGTTAGACCTAAGGTTAGATTAAAGAATGGACTTAATTAGAGAATTGACTAAATCTAATCAATTATTATCTTAGATTAGGTCAAGGATTTTCTAGATCAATTACAGTAGTTGTAGTTGGTCAAGTCCATGTCTTTAACAAGAACCAAATGGACTTGATTCTTAGCTAAGAGGTCTAGCTCGAACTATTAGGTTGATCTAATCAAGACTAATTAAATTAGTTGATGTCTAAGATAAGTTTGGCAAATACGATCGATGGTTTTTAATTGACAGCCTGCTTAACTTGCCATTTTCGATGGTGTCTAAGGCAAGCTTTGGCAGATCCTTCCATCGATCTCACTTACCTGGCCTTCTTGGTAAAATTGAGTTTTGATCAGATCAGTTGATAATTTGAGTTGACCCATGTCAGCTAAGTAAATCAGTGTGACTAATTTAGGTGCTCCTAGATCAGCCTGTTAGTAATCTTTCTTAAGCTGAATCAATAAAGCCAGTGGGAGGATCATGACAAGCAGGTTAATCTGACCTACTCACTTCTATAAATAAATCCTCTAAAATTATTAGATTATTAAAATAAAATAGTTATATGATAACTGGATCATAGCCTTCCATTAAAGTGGATGATAATGGATCCATCAATTGGATAATCATTGGAGGTCCAAAGGCCTGGTGCTTATCGGTTGATGAAATTATCATTCATTATATGATATCTTGGATACATCTTTCTAAATGGTGGTCAGGTGGGCCAACCAAAGTTGGGCCTGATCATTCATTGGTTGAATGGGCCAAGTATGATCATGTTTATGGTTGGACCTAACTGGACCCTTTTCTGAGAAGACCAATGAAGGAATCAAATCTAGGATTTTACAGATAGATCTTGAAAACTTTTTCAAGATCTTACAGCGAAAGACTTAAATAAATTAAATATTTATTTAAATAAATATGTAAATATCTAGATCTTAGATCTATTATATGATCAAGGCATAATATTAAATCAAAAATTAAAATTAAATAAGAAAGTAAAAGGTTGATCAAATTAACCTAGATCTATACTATATCAAATACATGTATGAAGTTAATAGATCAGATCTATTATCTGAGAAAGTTAGACATTCTAACTTACTGATCCAAGCTTGAGGATGAAGTCACAAGCCACACATATGTCTGACCTCTAGGAGTCATCCACACGAGCCTACAATCTCTAATCTAAAGTTCGATGTAGGAAATCAGCACAGTATGCTAATACTTTGCTGATCCTTCTTCGACAGTCGATTCGATGCTTTCTTCTTCAAAATTTAGACTCTTCAAAATATGAGAAGAAAGATGAGAGTTTACTAATCTGAGACTCTCTCAAACAAAACTCAAAAAAGGAGGAGAGATTGAAAATAAAATAGCCCAGGAAGAAGATCATCTTCTTCGTCTCTTTTCTCTCACCTAGAAACCTAGTTTGGTGCCTATGGAACCCCCACGCCCAAAGACCCTCTTCCTCTGATTTTTGCACACCCTAAACCTCTCCCAAAGCTATGTATTTCATGAAAAAATTAGAATAAAATTCATCCAATAAGGAGAGAAAAAGAAGAGTTCAAGTTAGAACAAAATCCTAGACTAGGAATATCCAAACATGGGAAGTTGTTGGGGTGCCCAACTCTTGGGTGCCTCCTCCACAATTATTGACATGGACCAGCAAGGGAGGGCACACAAAAAAGGAGATTATTTTCATGGAATAAGAGAAGAATTAATTAAAATAGGGGGTGGCACTTAAGGGAAGGTGTTTTGGTCAATAAGGATTCTATCTCATAGAATCCTAAGCAAAACAAACTCCTCTTTTGACTTGGTCTTTCAATAAATTGCCTTATGAGAAAAGGAAAAGAGAAAGAGGTCATGAGAATCCATGGGAGTGAAGAATTTTTACATAAGAAATAAAATAAAAAGGACATGGGGCGTGAGGATTAAGTGGCACAAGTGGTAGGGAGTCCTAGTCACACTAGGACTCCTATTTTGACTTGGTCAAACAAGATCTTTTAACCAAATAAAATCAAGATTAAACCAACCCAATTAAATAAGTCTCTAACCCATTTAAGAAATTAATTAAATTAGATTATTAGATTTAATTAAAGAATCAAATTAGAAAGGGAAATTTATATTGGCCCCTTTGTTAGATATATGTGCCCTAGAAGCCAGAATTGGCTGACACTTGTAATACACTTCTAGGGGCAAAATTGTAATTTTGACTATAATTAATGAAATGGGTTATTTTCTATCACACCTGTGTATTTAGTGTCTGTGATACATCCTTTGAGTTAATGGTAATGATAATTCATATTTTCAAGAGTTGAAAATTTAAGACATGAATAATCATTATTAACTCATAAACAGCTCCCGACCATAGGATCATCACGAGGATGGTGATTGATCCGGAAGGTTGGTGTACGATCGCTTCTCTTTAGTAGATGAGTCTTGAGTCTACGGTGTGGAGACACCGGAGCGAGAGTACAGGTACTCGTTAGAGAACGAGGGCACTGAGCGTGACCACCTCGAGTAGTCATTAGGGAAGTCTACCTTCTCGTCAATGACTGACTCGATGCTGCAGTAGTGTGTCTGGTTCTTTGACCTGAGATGCATCGGCAGTTCACCTTGAGGGTGTTATAGTTTGACTACACCATTACTCGGTCTCCTAGCCATATGGAACCCTGAGGTGTATGTTGGCTATAGCATGTTCATTGTAGGAACTGGATTGCATCAAGATGGGAATCTATCTACCTCGGTGGTAGAGGAGTAGCCCTATGATGATCATGAGAATCAAGTCCAGAAATCCATGGCCATGGTAGAGTGAAATAATAGAAAGAGTTTCTATTTAGATTTTCACATTGGACTCGAATCGAATGATTACATCATATGACAGAGACTAGGGTTTGACGAGTTCACCTTAACCCTAATCTGATCGGGGCTCAAGATAGAAGAACTTGAATCACACAGGTAGCTGCACCAAGAGGTTCGCATTCAGCTCTGATGGGTTGCCACCATATACTGCTAGGTGTCACTGGTGGATTTTGGGAGCAATTAGAATGATTTAGATGATCGATCATTCTAGCTGTTCGAATCAGAAGAGTTCTGATCCATCGAAAGGAGTTTCGATGATGTCTATGATAGAGATCATGACATATCCCATTACCATACAGAACTGAACCTAACTGGGTCACACAAACAAGGGTTTGAATCTGGTGATCATCAATTGAACTGATCTAGTTCAATTGATCTGAATGAGATTCAATTAGGTTCAAGGAAATCGTGCTAGCACTCGATTGAACCTAACGTTCTTCTTTTACTATCATAAATAAGTTGTCCTGACTGAGCCAAAGGAGTTTGTGCTCAATCAGAGGCCTTCATATGGTCTGACTGGAGGTTGTCCAAGTCAGAATAGGTTGTCTTATTTGTAAGACATTACCTGCCATTTTTGGTCACCTGCCATTTCTTGTTCTTTGACTTTGGTCAAAAGTCTACCTTTGACTGGTCAAACGTTGACCATTGACCCTTTGACTTTTGACCACATGTCATGCACCTATTGGAGAGCTGGTGGGGGCCTGTCCCCCTGCCAGAACCTGGCAAGGAGAAGGGCGCACGCCAAGGGTGGCGTGAGCCCAAGTAGGAGGCGCCTAGGAGTCCTTGTTGGACAAGGACTCCACCTCCCTTTTGGATTCCAATTCAGAGTTCTACTAAGAATCCAGTTTGACTGGTCTTAGGCGCCCTCTAAGGAGGAATCCAGGGGTCTCTATTCCAACCAATCAGATTTAGATCTGATTTCACAAAGGGTTGTGATTGGTTGAGAGGAAGAGGAGTTGGATCACAAGAGGTCTATAAATAAGACCCTGCGCCCAACCCTAATTCTAAGTGAAAGAGAGATTTCCCACGCCCCAAGGCTGCCTCTCCCCTCCTTCTCCATGCCATAGTCTCTTCTCCCCTTGCTCTCCACGTCCAAAAGGTGTTTTGGACTTAGGTTGGTGCGATTCAGATCAAAGGAAAGGCGATCAAAAGCAAGAAGGCTGCGCTGCTGCAAAAGGACGACTGCAGATCTTCAAAAGAGTTTTGAAGATCCTCCAGATCAGATCCAGATCTGATTTTTGGAGGTGTGATAGAGAAGAAGAGGATCTCCAGATCCAACCCGAGTGGATACCGGTAGAGGCCAGGCGCTTGCGTGGCTAAGATCCAGAACCTTCCGCTGCAATCAGGATCATCTACAGGGTAATAGGATTACCCAAATCAGGTAAATTAAATTTGATTTAATTTATCTTATTTTATTTTATTTATTAAAATAATAAGAATCAGATCTGAAACATATCAAGATCTGATTGAGATCAAGAGAAAAATTTTTGAAATATATCTCTTGATCTGATCAGATCTGGACGAACCTGGACCGGGAAATCAGGATTTCCCTTCAACTGGTATCAGAGCCATGGTTCTAAAATTATTTAGATCTGATTTTAATTTTATTTTAATTAGAAAATAAAGTGATTTCAGATGTCACATGAGATGTGATCAGATCTGAAATCAGAAAAATTAAAATTAAATGATTTGGATCTAAGAACATGAAGATATGCATGACTAGTTCTAGAATAGAATAGTTCTATAGAATAGTTTTGCATGTCTTTGATTTAATCTGATTAAATCATATTTTAGATCTTCTTATTTACTATTTTTCTGATATTATAAGTGTTATAATAACATCTGATAAACAGCAAATAAAAATTATTTAATTTTAAATATCATATGAGATATGATTAGATGCATGTCTAGACTAGTTGTAGAATAGTTCTACATAATTGTCTAGATTAGAATTTATTTTGATTAGATCAATTTAAATCTAATTTTTTAGATTATTATGAGATAATTTAGATCTGAAAATATGCATGATTTGATACATGAGATGTATGCAAAATATGCCATGATTAGATCTAAATTTGTATATGAGATATATGATATAGATCTATAACTGTTTTGTAGTATTTACATGTTCCTGATTAAGGCGTTCCTCTTGGCCGTCCGGTCATAAGAACGAAGAAGGGTTTAAAGGCCCTCTCTTCCCATTCGATGGGGTGTTCTTATGACGTGTAGGGGTGCTGCGTGTTCGTCCTTAATCAGAAACCCAAAACTTACTTTCTGCAAAACCCTAGATCCTGAAACCCTAGGATTTATTGTGCATATTTTGTTTATGAACCCAACTTAATTAAGAATTAAGTTTATGGAATATTAATTAGGTCTAAAATTGAGAATTTCAGATCTAAGACATATTCATAATACTGGGTTCGGGCTTGGGTAGCTCAATTAGGTCTAAGCGGTTGATCAAACCGAATCAAGAGTTGGTTAGATGGGATCAACAATGCTTAAATTGACCAGCCTAATAGGATTAAGTCTGGGTCAAGATCGAGTCACGATCAAGCAAGACCTAATTAGGCTCAGAGGTTAGAGTCTGGATTGTAGGCTAACCCAATTGGTTCTGACTCAACAATTTGGTGTCTAAGGTAAGTTTGGCACAGACGACCGACTGGTTTTTAATTGGAAGCTACTCGACCTGAATGCGTTCTTGTGCGAGTTAACGGCATATTCCTTCCACCGGTCTCACTTACCTGGCCATATCTGTTGACACAGTTCTGATCTGAGGTGGTCAATAATCCGAGCTGACCCATGCCACTAGGTTAGTCATAATTGTTATGACTAAGCCAAGTCTAGTTTAATGAGACCTGAATCAATTCTCCCTAAGAAAAGATTAAGTCTGAGGTCTTCCACCATTGTAGACGTGCGGGCCCTTCCCGGGGTTGATTGTTCTCGGCTGGATACAGTGGCTCAGTTGCACCGGGAAGACGCAACCATGTCTATTAGGCATTGGATGCTATGGGCTGGAGGATGAGTTGGGCTCAATATTTCGGATACGGTGAGAGACCCAATTAGGAACCCAGTCTATGCAAATGGTGGGTCTGACTTAACTAAGGAGTGGATCAATATTCCGGATACGGTGAGATTCATGAATTAGAGACCAAGTTTGGGTGCACCATGATTAGAGAATCATTGAACAAGAGTTGTTCACTCATTGGCTAACCCATCACCAATAACTGTTAGGTGAGGTGATGAGTCAGTTGGTGAGACCGCACCACCCACTAGAAATCATTCAATCGCGGAGATTTTCGCATCTCTACAGAGGGAGTGTAGGGATCCGAGAAAATAGTGGGAGCTAATTTGTTTAAAAATAAAATCCCTAAACAAATTGGTCAAGTCAAAATTACAGTATCTAACTAGAATCTTTGACTCTCTACAGGAAAATGTCTGCGTCCAACCCATTGGCACGTATCCTAGACACACATAGACTGACTGGACCCAATTATAAAGATTGGCTCAGGAACTACAAAATTATTTTGGGTTCAGAGAAGTTAACACATGTTTTGGACCAGGACCCTCCCACCTTACCAGCTCGTCCATCCACTGAACAGAGAGCGTCTCTGGAAAAATGGATTGACGAAGACAATAAGGCCAGATACTACATGTTGGGCTCGATGTCTGATGAGCTCCAGCGCCAACATGAAGATATCGGGACTGCTCGCCAAATGTTGGCTCACCTGCAGGAGATGTTTGGTGAACAGAGTCTGCCCAGCCAAATATCATCACGAAATGGACTTTTTAAAGGGCAAGATCGTGCGTATGGGCAGCAGTCCAAGATCATTGGTCTGACATGATCAAGGACATGGAAGAGCTGAGAAGCTCGTGTGAAAGATTGGACTTGGACTTTGCAGAACATTTATTTCTGCAATCCTTGACTGATGGCATAATGGGCAACAATTATGGAATTACCACATGCATTTAAACTTCAGAATTCTTGGCCGAGTTGATGAATATGCTGAGAGTTACGCGTGAGCTTTCTATGGAAGTTACTAAAGGCTAGTCTTGCGTATGAACGCGACTTCTTCCAAAGAAAGTCTTATGAAAAGGAAAAAGAAGCTGTGTGAAAAAAACAAAAAGGTAGAAGGATATCAAAGGAAGCAAGAAGGCCAGAACCAAAAAAGAAGGTCAGATGGCAAAGAAAAGTGTTTCCATTGCAACAGCGACGGCCAGTGGAAGCGGAACTGCCCTACTTACCTGCAACTCTGGAAGAACAAGAAGGAAGGTCCGTCTAGAGGTCATGCTCGTATTGATGTTTAACCTTACGCCTTTTTCTGAATCTATTGGGTGCTTGACTCTTGTTCTAGTGCTCATCTTGTGCACTTCTATGCGGGTCTTGAGGATAGCAAGGAGGCAGAGGGATGAGACATGATTCCCTACGCATTGGTAATGGAGCAAGACGTTGCTGCAGTAGCCGTTGGAGAATAGCCCCTCTGCCGATTACCATCTGGTTTAGACTTAGTTTTAAAAGACTGTTTATTATGCTGGCCATAGCAAACTTCAGGAATTTGATGTCTGTTTCAATGCTTAGCACAAGAAGGTTATGTTGATCACCATTCATTTACTAGGACCATTGTAACATTCTTTTATGAAAGAAATTAAAATTTGAAATGATTTCTTATTAATTGTTCTTTATCTTGCATATTGATGTACCTGTTTACTATCGGCACAACATGTGACATGACCAAACGACTAGGGAAGTCCAAACGACAGGATATTCATATGGCACCTGAGATTAGGTTTCATATAGCAGAAGATAGGATTAACAAATTGGAAGAAAACAATGGGCTATTGAGTCCTTGACTTTTGAGTCATATACACTCTGTAAATCTTGTCTTCAAGGGAAAAAATGGACTAAACTCCCTTTTGTTGGACATGGAAGAGGGCGCCACAGCTATCTTCTTGCCCTAGTACATACTGATGTGTGCGGCCCATTCGAATGTGCCGGTTGAGGCAATTTTGTCTGACTTCATTTACCTTTACCGATAATCTGTCTAGGGTCATTGGGTATGTGTATTTATGAGCAAAGTCTGAAGCCTTTGAATAAGTTCAAAGATATCAGACATGAAGTAGAAAAACAAACTGGAAACCCATTAAGGTTCTATCATTTCAGAATCGGAGCTGATAACCTTAGCCGGGGAAATTCCTAGACTATCTTAAGGGAAAATGGAATGATTCTCTCAATGGACTCCACAGGACACACCTCAAACTCAACTTGGTTTCAGAAACGGAGAAATCGCTCGTATTGGATATGGTTCGATCCATGTAGAGCTTCAAGAACCACTCCCGATTTCCCTTTGGAGGACATTCATTATTAACTTCAATCTATTTTACTGATTTAGGGTTTCCTCTAAAACCATTCCTACCTACACCGTATGAATTATGGCACGGCAAACCAAGTCTAGAGTCATCTCAGAGAACTTGTGTTTGTCCGGCTTATGTCAAAAGAAGCAACAACCGCGCGTCAAGTCTACATTACGGTCCTTTAGAGCTCGATTCATAGGATATCCTAAAGAGTCATTAGGATACTTTTCTACATTCCAAAAGACCACAATGTGATTGTGGAGTCGACATGCATATTTCTTGAAAAAAATAGTTTATTTAAGATAAGTGCGTTGGGAAAAGCAGATTTAAGCTTTGGATGTTGAGAAAGGTCTCACAAGCAGACGAGCTTAGGACCAAGTGTAACCAAACAGTTGAGCCAAAGAACAACTACCTCCATACCACCTCGTTAGATCGGAAAAGAGTTTCCCATCGCCCCTTGAAAGGATTACTTAGGACTATGTTATTTCAGCCAGATGTAGCAGAAATGTTCTCTCATAGGTATTGTGCTCATGGGATGCATCCCAAACTACAACGGAGGCGATATCAGATATCGGACTTCCGGAGAAATGGCTTGGGGCCAATGAAGTAGGAAATTGACTCGGTATGCACTCAAACCAAGTCGGACTGGTAGATCCACCAGAAGGTAAGTACCTATTGGTGTAAATGGGATCTTCAAAGAGAAAATTGGTGCCAGATGGAATTATGGAGACATCTAAGGCTAGATTATGTGGCAAAAGGTTATTAGTCAACGCGAAGGGCATTGTCTATCTAGGATACTTTTCTCTTTTCCCGCGTAGCTATAGCTAAAAATCCATCCGCACATCATGCTTGTTTGGCAGCCTATTCTCGATTATGAAATATGGCAATGGACGTGAAAAATGCATTCCTAAATGGATATCTTGAGGAAGATATCTATATGGAACAGCCGCTAGGTTTCACATCCAGTGATACTGATCACAAGATTTGCAAGCCTGCAAAGGTCCATATATGGACTTAAGCAAGGACATCTCTAGCTGGAACACTCGTTTCAATGATGTGATCAAAAAGATTGGTTTCATCAAAAACAAAGAGAAACCATGTGTTTTTCAAAACATCAGTGGGAGCGCTTGTTATCTTCCCGTACTGTACGGCGATGACATCCTCCTTATTGGAATGATATTCCCATGTTGACATCAGTCAAGATGTGGTGTCTAAGGAATTCTCATGAAAGACCTAGGTGGAAGCATCCTTATTCTAGGAATTTAAGGTCTATAGGGATAGACGAATAGGATGCTAGGACTTTCACAGAAAATGTACATAGAGGAAGTACTAAGAGGTTTTAGTATGGAAAACTCTAAGAGGGATTAATACCCTTCAGACATGGTATTCATCTTTCCAAGAAGATGTGCCCCAGCACACCTGAGGAAATAGAACGCATGAGCAAGATCCCTTATGCTTCTGCAATAGGGAGCCTCATGTATGCCATGCTATGTACACGACCTGATATAGCCCATGCTGTGAGTGTCACAAGCAGATATTAGTCAAATCCAGGTGAAGAACACTGGACTTCTATGAAATATATCCTTAAGTACTTGAGAAGAACTAAGGATATGATGTTGGTCTTTGGTAACAGAGAACTCCAAGTTCAAGGATACACAGACTCGGACTTCATGTCTGATATAGATAATCGAAAGTCGACATCTGAAAGTCTGTTTGTGTGCAATGGTGGAGCTGTCAGCTGGAAGAGTTCCAAGCAAACTGTGATAGCAGATTCCACCATGGAAGCAGAATATATAGCTGCATCAGAGGCTGCAAAGGAAGCATTCTGGTACAAGAAGTTTGCTGCAGAAATTGGAGTAATGCCATCAGATGCCATTCCTCTTTACTGCGACAACAATGGCGCCATAGCCCTTGCTAAGGAGCCGAGGTCTCACCAGAAGTCCAAGCACATTGAGCGGCGATATCATCTCATCCGCGATTACCTTGAGAAAGGTTACGTTGAGGTCAAGAGAGTCAACTCCACAGATAATGTGGCAGACCCACTTACAAAGCCGTTGGGCCAGCAGAAGATCGAAGCCCACCTTGAGAAGATGGGACTTAAACTTGTAGCCAATTGGCTTTAGGACAAGTGGGAGATTGTTAGATATATGTGCCCTAGAAGCCAGAATTGGCTGACACTTGTAATACACTTCTAGGGGCAAAATTGTAATTTGACTATAATTAATGAAATGGGTTATTTTCTATCACACCTGTGTATTTAGTGTCTGTGATACATCCTTTGAGTTAATGGTAATGATAATTCATATTTTCAAGAGTTGAAAATTTAAGACATGAATAATCATTATTAACTCATAAACAGCTCCCGACCATAGGATCATCACGAGGATGGTGATTGATCCAGAAGGTTGGTGTACGATCGCTTCTCTTTAGTAGATGAGTCTTGAGTCTACGGTGTGGAGACATCGGAGCGAGAGTACAGGTACTCGTTAGAGAACGAGGGCACTGAGCGTGACCACCAACGAGTAGTCATTAGGAAGTCTACCTTCTCGTCAATGACTAACTCGATGCTGCAGTAGTGTGTCTGATTCTTTGACCTGATGCATCGGTAGTTCACCTTGAGGGTGTTATAGTTTGACTACACCATTACTCGGTCTCCTAGCCATATGAACCCTGAGGGTATTGTTGGCTATAGCATGTTCATTGTAGGAACTGGATTGCATCAAGATGGGATCTATCTACCTCGGTGGTAGAGGAGATAGCCCTATGATGATCATGAGAATCAAGTCAGAAATCCATGGCCATGGTAGAGTGAAATAATAGAAAGAGTTTCTATTTAGATTTTCACATTGGACTCGAATCGAATGATTACATCATATGACAGAGACTAGGGTTTGACGAGTTCACCTTAACCCTAATCTGATCGGGGCTCAAGATAGAAGAACTGAATCACACAGGTAGCTGCACCAAGAGGTTCGCATTCAGCTCTGATGGGTTGCCACCATATACTGCTAGGTGTCACTGGTGGATTTTGGGAGCAATTAGAATGATTTAGATGATCGATCATTCTAGCTGTTCGAATCAGAAGAGTTCTGATCCATCGAAAGGAGTTTCGATGATGTCTATGATAGAGATCATGACATATCCCATTACCATACAGAACTGAACCTAACTGGATCACACAAACAAGGGTTTGAATCTGGTGATCATCAATTGAACTGATCTAGTTCAATTGATCTGAATGAGATTCAATTAGGTTCAAGGAAATCGTGCTAGCACTCGATTGAACCTAACGTTCTTCTTTTACTATCACAAATAAGTTATCCTGACTGAGCCAAAGGAGTTTGTGCTCAATCAGAGGCCTTCATATGGTCTGACTGGAGGTTGTCCAAGTCAGAATAGGTTGTCTTATTTGTAAGACATTACCTGCCATTTTTGGTCATCTGCCATTTCTTGTTCTTTGACTTTGGTCAAAAGTCTACCTTTGACTGGTCAAACGTTGACCATTGACCCTTTGACTTTTGACCACATGTCATGCACCTATTGGAGAGCTGGTGGGGGCCTGTCCCCCTGCCAGAACCTGGCAAGGAGAAGGGCGCACGCCAAGGGTGGCGTGAGCCCAAGTAGGAGGCGCCTAGGAGTCCTTGTTGGACAAGGACTCCACCTCCCTTTTGGATTCCAATCAGAGTTCTACTAAGAATCCAGTTTGACTGGTCTTAGGCGCCCTCTAAGGAGGAATCCAGGGGTCTCTATTCCAACCAATCAGATTTAGATCTGATTTCACAAAGGGTTGTGATTGGTTGAGAGGAAGAGGAGTTGGATCACAAGAGGTCTATAAATAAGACCCTGCGCCCAACCCTAATTCTAAGTGAAAGAGAGATGTTCCCACGCCCCAAGGCTGCCTCTCCCCTCCTTCTCCATGCCATAGTCTCTTCTCCCCTTGCTCTCCACGTCCAAAAGTGTTTTGGATTTAGGTTGGTGCGATTCAGATCAAGGAAAGGCGATCAAAAGCAAGAAGGCTGCACTGCTGCAAAAGGACGACTGCAGATCTTCAAAAGAGTTTTGAAGATCCTCCAGATCAGATCCAGATCTGATTTTTGGAGGTGTGATAGAGAAGAAGAGGTTCTCCAGATCCAACCCGAGTGGATACCGGTAGAGGCCAGGCGCTTGCGTGGCTTAGATCCAGAACCTTCCACTGCAATCAGGATCATCTACAGGGTAATAGGATTACCCAAATCAGGTAAATTAAATTTGATTTAATTTATCTTATTTCATTTTATTTATTAAAATAATAATAATTAGATCTGAAACTTATCAAGATCTGATTGAGATCAAGAAAAAATTTTTGAAATATATCTCTTGATCTGATCAGATCTGGACGAACCTGGACCGGAAAATCAGGATTTCCCTTCAGTCCAAACCAAATATAATTAAATCATATTTAATTAAACTTAATCTTAACCTATTGGCTTAATCAAATTAAGTCAATTAGCAATCCAATTGCTAATTGATCCTCCTACAATACTTGCACTAGGTTAAACACCAATCATATTGATTGTTTAACCCTAGAATGATTCTTAATCGTTGATCAACCATCCGATCAAATCGTAAGCTCTAATGTGTGTGACCTCTTAGATCCGAACTTAAGTCGATAGCATAGAAATAAATTATGTACCAATCTAAGTGATCATCTAGCAATGATATCCAACGATCAGATAGGTCGAAGGTGTAGAACACCATCCTTAGAATCTATGTGGATATAGTTTCCATATAATTTATTCCCTTGACCACAATGCTCGTAGGACACCTCAGAGTTCAACTATCAACTCTGATTAGATTATCCACATTGTATTTTAAAATATCAAATTCATTTGATGGATTACCCTAGCCAAGGTTTTGCTATATTGAAATATAGTGATACATTTTTCTCTAACTCTTGGAGTGGTCAATTTCATCTTGATCACACTCTGACTTTGCAAGTACTTGATTGTGCCCAGAAGCCTTCCATTGTTGAATTAAAAATTTAGTTAGTCTGGTACCAAAGTACAGTGAGTTGCTTGCAAGTCACTGAGGTGATCTCAGGTCTAAGAGATATTTATACCTATATCCCATCAAAGACATTCTCGATAGCAGAATGCTCTGGAGTTGGTCACATTTAATGATGATGTACCCATACATCTCACCTATATACCATACCAGTATCTCCATACTCTTTGGTTAAGAGGACAACCAACCTATATGGCATATAGCATTTTATGCTTGATAGATGCTGTTGTCCTAACTAACAGCCTATCATTTGGTCGTGAATAGATTTAAGGACTAATCGATAAATCCTCTCTTTATCAAAACTAAACAGTCCTAAGGACTTCATCACAATAATGGAGTTTATTAGAAGATGTAAACTTATGATGAAAAAGATGTCAAAATATTTTTATTAATTAATAAATTGATTATAATTATAAAATAGCTCAACCATCAATAGGCTGATGATTGGCTTTGGAACATAATTTTTAATAACTCCCACTTGTCCTAAAGCCACTCAACACAGTATCTAATACCCATCTTTGACTTATGGTTGTTGAACTCCTTGATTGCCAGGGCTTTAGTGAAAGGATCGGTTAGGTTCTCCTTTCCATCGATCTTCTGAAGGTCAATATCACCACGATCCATGATCTCATAGATCAAATGAAAGCGACGTAGAATGTGCTTTGTCCGCTGGTGTGCCTTCGATTTCTTTACTTGAGCTATATAGTGCCAGTGCTATCGTAGTAGAGCAGGACTGGACCATCAATGAAGGATGCTACTCCAACCTTGGTGATGCACTTCCTCAGCCACATAGTTTGCTTTGCTACATCTGATGCTGCCATGTACTCTACTTCGCAAACAGAGTTAGCCACTGTATGCTGCTTGGAATTTTTCCAGCAGATGACTCTATCATTTAAAGTAAAGATATACCTCGACACACTTTTACTATCATCATGGTCAGATTGAAAGTTGGAGTCTATAAACCCCACAAGCTTTAGATCTGACTCATCATAAACTAACAATTAGTCCTTAGTATTTCTCAAATACTTAAGGATGGTTTTAACCATCTTTTAGTGATTTTCTCCAGGGTCAAACTAGTATCTACTTACCACTCCTAATGAGTATGCCACGTCTGATCTCGTACATGTCATTGCATACATAATAGATCCCACTATCGAAACATATAAAATTCTACTCATACGCTCTCTCTCTTTAGGAGTTGTCAGACAGTCCTTCTTAGAGAGAGAAATTTCTTGGCCTATCGGGAGATAGCCTTTTTTGGAATTCTCCATGCCGAACCTCTTCAGCATAATTTCTATGTATGTGGACTAGGATATACCAAGCATTGTTTTAGATCTATTCCTATAGATCTTCATCCCTAGGATGTATGATGCTTCATCCAAGTCCTTCATGTAGAACTATGATGACAACCAGACTTTTATTTCTTGTAGTGCGGGAATGTCATTTCTGATTAAAAGAATGTCATCCACATACAAAATAAGAAATACCATTGCCAGACCATTTGCTCATTTGTAAATGCAGGGTTCTTCTCCATTCTTAATGATGCCATACATTTCGATCACTTTATCAAAACACATGCTCTAACTCCGAGATGCCTGCTTCAATCCATAAATGGCTCTCTGAAGCTTGCACACCTTGGACATATCTATGAATGTGAACCCTTCAAGTTGTATCATATACACCTCTTCGGTCAACTCTCTATTTAGAAAAACTGTCTTCACATCCATCAGCTAGATCTCATAGTCCAGATGGGTAGCAATGGCAAGCATGATCCGAATGGACTTGAGCATTGCCACAGGAAAGAACATCTCATCATAGTCAATACCATAACGTTGATGATACCCCTTGGCAACCAGACGGACTTTATAGGTCTCCATCTTTCCATCTACGTCCCTCTTTCTTTTGAAGATCTATTTACACCTAATGGATTTAACCCCATCAGGTGGGTCAACTAATGTCCATACATCATTGACCTTCATGAAATCCATTTTGGATCTCATGGCTTCTAGCCATTTCTCAAAGTCGGATATCTACATCGCATCCATATAAGTGATCGGGTCCTCATCATTCTCATCAAGTTCAGTGGGATCACCATCTTGGACCAAGAATCCATAGTATCTATCCGAATGGTGCGATACTCTACCGGATCGCCTTAATGGTGCAGGTTCACTAGGCTTCGAATATGATCTGATCAAATCTGATTTAGGTTCAACATTCTGTGTCGGACTTTCTACCTATTGAACTTTATCAAGTTCAATCTTAGAGGTAATAGTTCCTTCACCAAGAAACTCCTTTTCCAAAAAGGTTGCCCTAAGACTGACGAACACCTTTTGTTCATCAGTATGGTAAAAATAGTATCCTTTGGTCTCTTTTGGATATCCTATGAATGTCACTTATCAGACCTAGGTCTAAGTTTGTCTGTAACTAATCGTTTGACATAAGCTGGGCACCCCCAAATCCTAAGGTATGAAAGTACTGGTTTACATCCTGTCCATATAATTATATAGGGTTTTAACTACAGACTTACTTAGAATCCTATTTAATAGATAACAAGCTGATTCGAGTGCATATCCCTAGAAGGATATTGGCATGCTGGTAAATCCCATCATGAATCGGATCATGTCTAACAAAGTTCGATTCCTCCTTTCAGACATACCATTATGTTGTGGTGTTCTAGGAGTCCATTGGAAGAGAATTCCATTCTCTCCTAGATATATGGGAAACTCACCAGAAAGGTATTCTCCTCCTCGGTCAAACTGAAGAGTTTTAATACTCTTCTTAGTTTATTTTTCTACTTCACTTAGAAATCGTTTGAACATTTCAAAAGAATTTGACTTATGTTTCATCAGATAGACATCTCCATATCTGGATAGAACATCTATAAAAGTGATGAAGTAGACATATCCACCTCTGGCACTTGTACTTATTGGTCTACATACATCAGTATGTGCTAGACCTAAGAGCTTATTGGCTCTCTCATCTTTTCCAGTAAAAGATGACTTGATCATTTTACCAAGAAGACAGGACTCACAGGTTGGAAGTGATTCACAATCACTGACTTTGAGGATTCCCTCTTGAGTCAATCTATTTATCCTATTCTTATTTATATGACCTAGCTTACAGTGCCATAAGTAGGTATCTGATACACTATCTAATTTAGGGTGCTTGCCAGTAGAATAGACTACATTAATAGGTTGTGATAATATATATACACCATTATTCAATTATCCACAGAATGCAGTAACACCATTCACAATGATATTATAAACTCATTTCTTTATTAAAATTTAATAATTGTTCATGGCCAAAAGGCCTACATAAATGATATTTAAAAAAAAACTAGGATGGAAATGATAATCACTAAGAACAACAGTATGAGATTCAAATACAAGTTTCAAAATTTCTAAAGCTAAAATTGAAACTGGTCTACCATTTTCAATGTTTAGGAATCTCTCGTCTTGCTCGAATCTTCTACTGACCTACAATCCCTGCAATGAATTACAAATATGGTAAGGACTACCGGTATTCAATACCCAGATAGTAATATCATAAATAGAGAAATTACAAGGAGTTATTAAATAAATACCTTGCCCAGCAATAGCTTGCTTCTTTCTCTGCCTGTTCGGATCCAGGAAGGCAATGTACTGAGGATAGTTCCTCTTCCAGTGCCCCCACTTTTTGCAAAAGAAGCATTCAACATGACTCTTATTGGGCTTGATCTTTCTGATCTGGCCCTGCACTGATGTCACAGCCTGAACTTACACCTTCTTTATTTTCTTCTTCTTGTTCTTCTTTCCTTTCCTAAAGGGTCGAGAACTAGAAGACGAACCTCCCACTAAGTTCACTAACTCTTTATGGAGCTGGTGATCCTTCTTAAAGTTCTAAAGTAATCCCAGTAAGCCATGGTAGTTTACTTTAGGCTTTTTCATTCTGTAATGAGTAAGGAAAGGGAGATAGGACTTTTGTAGCGAGTTTAATATTGCATCTTTCCAAAGTTGTTCATGCAAAGAAAAGCTGAGTTTGCTTAAGCACTCTATCAGCTCGATCATATACAGTACATGATCAATGATAGAGGCTCCGTCCCATATTCTCGTGTTAAAGATGGTGCAACTAGTCTTATGCCTCTCAACATCATCAGATGTGCCAAAAGAATCCTCGAATACTTGGAGCATTTAATTTGACTGAGCTATCTCAAACCTATGACTGAACTCATCACTCATCGTAGCCAGCATAATGCAATGCACCGTGGTTCAATCATTGAGCCACTTCTGATAAGTATCTCTGACTGTTCCACGTGCATTAGTAGCTGGCTCCTCAGGTGCAGGATCCGTCAGCACATATAGGATCCATTCATACTCCAGGACAATCTTCAACTTTGGGTACCAACTACCAAAGTTGGATCCCACCAACTTATCATTGTCCAACAATGATTAGAGTGATAGAAAAGTGGCCATGTCTGCACAAAGGAATACCAAAATCTAATTAGTAATTGATTCATTAAACCTAAAGATTTGGACTTTAATCAAAAGATTTCTTCCACTATTTTATTCAGATTGGTAGCCTTTACCTCCAATTCGAGGAATTATTCTAATTCCTTAGTAGGTACTAGAATCCACATAAACTGTACACGAGCCCAACTTTGGTTGGCCCACCCATATATATCTAAGGATAGGTTCACAGCCAATTATTTTTCTAAATAATTTTTAGTAATTAAATTTTGCCCCTCAGTTGGCTTTGGCCTTCTCAGAAAAGGATCCAGTTAGGTTCAACTATTAACATGACTATACTTGGCCCATCCAATGAATGAATGATCAGGCTCAACTTTGATTGGTCCACCTGACCATCATTTAGAAAGATGTATCCAAGAGATCATATAATGAATGATAATTTTATCAATCGATAAGCACTAGGCCTTTGGGCCTCCAATGATTATCCAACTGATGGATCCATTATCATCCACTTTAATGGAAGGCTATGATCCAGTTATCATATAACTATTTTATTTTAGGGATCTAATAATTTTAGAAAATTTAATTTATAGAAGCGAGTAGGTCAGATTAACCAGCTTATCATGATCCTCCTACTTACTTCACCAATTTAGCTTAAGGGGGATCATTAATAGGCTAGTCTAACAGCACCTAAATCAGTCAAACTGATTTACTTAGCTGACATGGGTCAGCTCGAATAGTTAAGCGATCTGATCAAAACATAATCTTACCAAGAGATCAGGTAAGTTCGATCAGTGGAAGGGTCTATCAGGCTTGCCTTAGACACCATCAGAAATGGCCAGGTAAGTGGACTGCCAATTAAAAATCACTGGTTTGATTTACCTTAGACACCAACTAGTTTAATTAGTTTCAATTAGATCAATCTAACAGTTCGTGCTAGACCGCATAGCCAAGAATCAAGTCCATCTTGGGTCTTGTTAAAGATATGGACTTGACCAACTACAACTATTATAATTGATCTAGAGAATCCTTGATCTAATCTAAGACAACAATTGATTAGATTTAATCAATTCTCTAATTAAATTCATTCTTTAATCTAATCCTAGGTCTAACCTAATTAATGGACCTAATCCCCACTAACCCATTAATCCAATGTGTTATGATTCGTGTCATAGGATCTTCAATTTACAATCCTAGAACCTAATCAAATAATTTCTTAATTCTTAATTAAGTTTTGGACTGAGGGTTGGGATTTGGCTTCTCGAAAATAGTTTTTATATTTATAAAATATTTTTACAACATGGTTCTATCAATCAAGCTGAATGTTTGATTCATAATCAATATGCAAGTAACATAAACATGAATCTACTTTAGATCTAATCTAAATAGGTTCATGTAATTAAAATAATTTTAATAATAATCAATCAAAATTCTTCTTAGATCAAATCTAACATATTTATGAAGATTAAAATTAGATTAAAATATTTTTAATCAGATCATAAAATTTCTTAGATCTAATCTAAAATTTTATGATCAATATTTTAGATCAGCATGTACTGGGATAACCTTTTCACTGTAAGGGATAAACCTTATAGTAGGACAACCTTATGGCAGTCCGTACAATCTAAAATATTTTATTTTTAGACTTAAAATTATTTTAAATCTATTAAATCATAAATAAAATTAGATCAAATCTAATAAATTTATGATTAAAGTTAGATCATCATGAATTAAGATAACCTATTCACTGTAAGAGGTAAACCTTACAGTAGGACAACCTTATGATAGTTCATGAGATCTAAATTTTTTTTATTTTTTTTAGATTTAATAATTAGATTATAAATTAGATCTAATCTAACAAATAATCTAAACATACACAAAAATTATGTAATAATAATCTGGCTCTGATACCAATTGAAGAAACTAGATCTAGGGTTTTACAAGTAGATCTTGAAAACTTTTTCAAGATCTTATAGCGAAAGACTTAAAAGAATTAAATATTTATTTAAATAAATATGTAAATACATAGATCTCATATCTATTACATGATCAAGGCATGATATTAAATTAAAAATTAAAATTAAATAAAAAAATAAAAGATTGATTAAATCAATCTAGATCTACACTACATCAAATGCAGGTATGAAGTTAATAGATCAGATCTATTACCTAAGCAAGTTAGAGCTCAAATGCAGGTATAAAGTTAATAGATCAGATTTATTATTTGAGTAAGTTAGATGCTCTAACTTACTAATCCAGGCTTGAGGATGAAGTAACGAGCCGCATATGCGTCCGACCTCTAGGAGTCATCCATAGGAGCCTACAATCTCTAATCTGAAGTCTGATGCAGAAAATCAGCATAGCATACTAGTACTGTGCTGATCCTTCTTCGATGGTTAATCGGATGCTCTCTTCTTCAAAATTTAGACTCTTCAAAATATGAGAAAGAAGATGAGAGTTTATTGATCTAAGACTCTCTCAAAAAAAAACTCAAAAAAGGAGAGATTGAAAGTAAAATAGCTCTAGAAGAAGATCCTCTTCTTCTTCTCTTTTCTCTCACCTAGACACCTAGTTTGGTGCCTATGGAACCCACACACCCAAGGACCCTCTTCCTTTGATTTTTACACACCCCAAACCTCTCCCAAAGCTTTATATTCCATGAAAAAATTAGAATAAAATTTATCCAATAAATAGATAAAAAGAAGAGTCCAAGTTAGATCAAAATCCTAGACTAGGAATATCCAAACATGGAAAGCTGTTGGGGCGTCCAACTCTTGGGTGCCTCCTCCATAATTATGGGCGTGGACCAGCAAGGGAGGGTGCACAAAAAAGAAGATTATTTTTATAGAATAAGAGAAAAATTAATTAAAAGAGGGGGTGGCACTCAGGGGAAGGTGTTTCGGTCAATAAGAATTCTATCTTATAGAATCCTAAGCAAAACAAACTCCTCTTTTGACTTGGTCTTCCAATAAATTGCCTTATGAGAAAAGAAGGAGAGAAAGAGGGCATGAGAAGCCATAGGATTGGAGAATTTTTACTTAAGAAATAAAACAAAAAGGGCATGGGTCATGAGGATTAAGTGGCACAAGTGATAGAAAGTCCTAGTCATATGAGGACTCCTATTTTGACTTGGTCAAACAAGATCTTTTAATCAAATAAAATCAAGATTAAATCAATCCAATTAAATAAGACCCTAACCCATTTAAGGACTTAATTAAATCAAATTAAATTTAATTTAATTTAGATTAAATCAAATTTAATTTTAATTTATTTTTTAATTAAATTAGAAAATTGGGTTAATCCAAATCCTAGTTAGACTAGGACTAGTTCTTTCTTACACTTGGCTTATCCAATAAATCAATTGAACTTGATTCAATCAAGCCCAAACTAAATCTAATTAAATTATATTTAATTAAACTTAATCTCAGCCTATTGGCTTAATCAAATCAAGCCAATTAGTAATCCAATTACTAATCGATCCTCCTACAATACTTACACTAGGTTAAACACCAATCGTATTGATTGTTTAACTCTAGAATGATTCTTAATCATTGATCAACCATCCAATTAGATCGTAAGCTCTAATGTGTGTGATCTCATAGGTTCAAACCTAAGTCGATAGCATAGAAATAAATTTTTATATCAATTAAAGTGACCATCTAGCAATGATACCAGACGATCAAATAGATCGAAGGTGTAGAACACCATCCTTAGAATCCATGCAGATATAGTTTTCATATAATTCATCCATTGGACCATAATGCTCGCAGGACACCTCAAAGTTCAACTGTTAACTCTGATCAAGTTGTCCACATTGTATTTCAAAATATCAAATCCATCTAATGAATTATCCTAGCCAAGATTTTGCTATATTGAAATATAGTGATACATTCTTCTCCAACTCTTGAAGTGGTCAATTCCATCTTGATCATACTCTAACTTTGCAAGTACTTAACTGTGCCCAAAAGCCTTCCATTGTTGAATTAAAAATTCAATCAGTCCAGTGCCAAAGCATAGTGAGTTGCTTGCAAGTCACTGAGGTAATTTCAGGTCTAAGGGATACTTATATCTATATCCCATCAAACATATTCTCGATAGTAGAGTACTCTAGAGTTGGTCACATTCAATAATGATGTATCCATACATCTCATATGTATGCCATACCAGTATCTCCATACTCCTTGGTTAAGAGGACAATCAACCTATATGGCATATAGTGACCTATGCTCGATAGACACTGTGTGTGACCTTAACCATCCGATCGGAATGTGAACTCTAATATGTGTGACCTCATAGATCTGAACCTAAGCCAGTAGCATAAAAATAAATTTCTATACCAATCGAAGTGATCATCTAGCATGATACTCGATGGTCGGATAGATCGAAACGTGTAGAACACCATCCTTAGAACCCATGCGAATATACTTTTCATATAATTTATCCCCTTGACCATAATGCTCGTAGGACACCTCAGAGTTCAACTGTTAACTCTGATCAGGTTGTCCACATTATATTTCAAAATATCAAATCTATCTGATGGATTATCTTGGCTAAGGTTTTGCTATATTGAAATACAGTGATACATTCTTCTCCAACTCTTGAAGTAGTCAATTCCATCTTAATCACACTCCGACTTTGCAAGTACTTGACTGTGCCTTGAAGCCTTCCATTGCTGAATTAGAAATTCAGTTAGTCTGGTACCAAAGCATACTGAGTTGCTTACAAGTCACTGAGGTGATCTCAGGTTTAAGAGATACTTATACTTATATCCCATCAAAGATATTTTCGATAGTAGAACGCTCTAAAGTTGGTTATGTTCAATGATGATGTACCTATACATCTCACCTATATGCTATACCAGTGTCTCCATACTTCTTGGTTAAGAGGACAATCAATCTATATGGCATATAGTGATCTATGTTCGATAGACGCTGTCGTCCTAATTAACAGCCTATCATTTGATCGTGAATAAATTTAAGGACTAATCGATAAATCTTCTCTTTATCAAAACTAAACAGTTCTAAGGACTTCGTCATAACAATGAAGTTCATTAGAAGATGTAAACTTATGATGAAAAAGATTCCAAAATATTTTTATTAATTAATAAATTAATTATAATTATAAAATAGCTCAACCATCAATAGATTGATTATTAGCTTTGGAACATAATTCCCAATAGCCAAAGCCAGTTGATCAAGGCCTAGGGCAAAATTTAATTACTAGAAGTTATTTGGAGAAATAATTGATAATGAACCTATCCTTAGATGTATATGGGTAGGCCAACTAAAGTTGGACTCATGTACAGTTTATGTGGATTCTAGTATCCACTAAGAAATTATGATAATTTCTCAGATTGGAGGTAGAGGCTACCAATTCGAATAAATAGTGGGAGAATCTTTTGATTAAAGTCCAAATCTTTAGGTTTAATGAATCAATTGCTAATTAGATTATGTTTTTCCTTTGTGTAAATATGGCCACTTCCTTATCGCTCCAATCATTATTGGATAATGATAAGTTGGTGGGATCCAACTTTGGTAGCTGGTATCGAAAGTTGAAGATAGTCCTGAATCATGAATGGATTCTATATGTGCTGATGGATCTTGCACCTGAGGAGCTAGCTGCTAATGCAGTGAAATAGTCAGAGATACTTACCAGAAGTGGCTTAGTGATTGGACCATGGTGCGCTGCATCATGCTGGTTGCTATGAGCGATGAGTTCAGTTGTAAATTTGAGATGGCTCAATCAAAGGACATGCTTCAAGTATTGGAGGATTCCTTTGGCACACCCGATGATGTAGAGAGGCACAAGACTAGTTGTGCCATCTTCAATGCCAGAATATGGGATGGAGCCTCTATCACTGATCATGTACTGTACATGATCGAGCTGATAGAGCGCTTAAACAAGCTCAGCTTTTTCTTGCACAAACAACTTGGGAAAGATGCAATACCGAACTCGCTGCCCAAGTCTTATCTCCCATTTTTTATACATTATAGAATGTCAAAGCTTGAAGTTGACTACCATGGGTTACTAGGATTACTTTAGAACTTTGAGAAGGATCACCAGCTCCATAAAGAGTCAGTGAACTTAATGGGAGGTTCGTCTTCTCATTCTCGACCCTTTAGAAAAGGAAAGAAGAACAACAAGAAGAAAGCCAAGAAGGTGCATGTTCAGGCTAGAACATATGTGCAGGCTCAGACCCAAAAAACCAAGCCCGATAAGAGTCAAGCTGAATGCTTCTTCTACAAGAAGCGGGGGCACTGAAAGAGAAACTATCCTCAGTACATTGCCTCCCTAGACCCGAACAGATAGATGAAAAAGCAAGCTGTTGCTGGACAAGATATTTATATGATAACTCCTTGCAATTTCTTTGTGTGATATTACTGACTGGATATTAGATACCGAAAGTCCTTATCATATTTGCAATTCATTGTAGGGATTGCAGGTCAGTAGAAGATTCAAGCAAGATGAGAGATTTCTGAAAGTTGGAGATGGAAGACCAGTTTTAATTCTAGCTTTAAGAATTTTGAAACTTGTATTTGAATCTCGTATCGTTGTTCTTAGTAATTATCATTTTCATCTTAGTTTTTTTTAAAATATCATTTCTATAGGCCTTTTGGCCATGAATAATTATGAAATTTTAATAAAGAAACGAGTTTGTAATGTCATTATGAATGGTATTACTGCTTTCTATGGATAATTGAATAATGATGTATATATCTTATCACAATCTATTAATGTAGTTTTTTTGAATCGGTAAACATCCTAGATTAGATAATGTGATAGATATCTATTTATGGCTTTGTAGGTTAGGTCATATAAACAAGAACAAGATAAGCAGGTTGGCTTAAGAGGGTATCCTCGAACTTAGTGATTGTGAATCACTTTCAACCTGTGAATCCTATCTTTTTGATAAAATGACTAAGTCACCTTTTACTGAAAAAGATGAGAGAGCCACTGAACTCTTAGGACTAGTACATACTGATGTATGTGGACCAATGAGTACTAGTGCCAAAGGTGAATATGTCTACTTCATCACTTTCACAAATGATCTATCTAGATTTGGATATCTCTATCTGATGAAATATAAGTCGAATTCATTTCAAATATTTAAATGATTTTGAAGTGAAGTAAAAAAATAAATTGAAAAGAGGGTTAAAACTTTTCGATCTGATCGAGGAGGAAAATACCTTTCTAGTGAATTTCTTACATATCTAGAAGAGAATGAGATTCTTTCCCAATGAAATCCTCCAGAAATACCGTATTATAATGGTGTATCTGGAAGAAGAAATCGAACTCTGTTAGACATGATCCGATCCATGATAGATTTTATCAGCTTGCTGATATCTCTCTAGGGATATGCACTCGAATTGACTTGCTATCTTTTAAATAGGGTTTCAAGTAAATTTGTGGTTAAAACTTCATATGAGATATGGACAGAACGTAAGCTAGCACTTTCACACCTCAGGGTCTGGGGGTGCCCGACTTATATCAAATAGATTATTACAGATAAATTTGGACCTAGGTCTGACAAGTACGCATTTATAGGATATCCAAAAGAGATCAAAGATACTATTTATACTATGCTGATGAACAAAAGATGTTCGTCAGCCATAGGGCAACCTTTTTGGAAAAGAAGTTCCTTAGTGAAGGAACTGTTACCTCTAAGGTTGAATTTGATGAAGTTCAATAGGTAGAATGTCTGACATAGAATATTGAACCTAAGTCCAATTTGATCAGATCATATTCAAAACCTTGTGAACTCGCACCATTATGGCAATCCGGTAGAGTACCATGCCATTCGGATAGATACTATGGATGCTTGATCTAAGATAGTGATCCCATAGAACTTGATGAGAATAATGAGGATCCGATCACTTATATGGATGTGATGCAGAGATCCGACTCTGAGAAATGGCTAGAAGCCATGAGATCTGAAATAGATTCCATGAAGATCAATGATGTATGGATATTAGTTGACCTACCTAAAGGGATTAAACCTATTGGATGTAAATGGATATTCAAAAGAAAAAGAGGTGCAGATGGAAAGATGGAGATCTATAAAGTCCATCTGGTTGCCAAGGGGTATCCTTAATGTTATGGTATTGACTATGATAAGATATTCTCTCCAGTGGTAATGCTCAAATTCATTCGAATAATACTTACAATAGCTGCCCACCTAGACTATGAGATCTAGCAGATGGATGTGAAGATGGCTTTTCTAAATGGAGAGCTAATCGAAGATGTATATATGATACAATCAGAGGAGTTCACATCCACAGATGAGTCTAACGTATGTAGGCTTCAGAGATCTATTTATGAATTAAAGCAAGCATCTCAAAATTGGAACATGCATTTTGATAAAGTGATCAAAATATATGGCTTCGTTAAGAACGGAGAAGAACCTTATATTTACAAATGGGCAAATGGTCCAGCAGTGGTATTCTTTGTTTTATACGTGGATGATATTCTCTTAATCGAGAATGACATTTCTACACTACAAGAAATAAAAGTATGGTTGTCATCATAGTTCTCGATGAAGGATTTGGGTGAAGCATACTACATCCTAGGGATGAAGATCTATAGGGATAGATCTAAAAGGATACTTGGTATATCCTAGTCCACATATATAGAAACTATGCTGAAGAGGTTCAGCATGGAGAATTCCAAAAAGGGATATCTCCCGATAGGCCAAGAAATTTCTCTCTTTAAAAAGGATTGTCCGACAACTCTTAAAGAGAGAGAGCGTATGAGTAAAATTTTATATACTTCGATAGTAGGATCTATTATGTATGCAATGACATGTACGAGATCAGACATGACAAACTCACTAGGAGTAGTGAGTAGATACCAGTCTGACCCTGGAGAAAATCACTGGAAGATGGTTAAAATCATCCTTAAGTATTTGAAAAATACTAAGGACCAATAGTTGGTTTATGATGAGTCAGATCTAAAGCTTGTGGGATTTACAGACTCCAACTTTCAATCTGACCATGGTGACAGTAAAAGTGTGTCGGAGTATATCTTTACTCAAAATGATGGAGCCATCTACTGAAAAGTTTCAAGCAGCATATGGTGGTTGATTCTATTTACGAAGCAGAGTACATGGCTGCATCAGATGCAGCAAAAAAAGCTATGTGACTGAGAAAGTTCATCACCAAGCTCGGACTAGCACCCTCCATTGATGGTCGAGTCTTGCTCTACTGCGACAGTACTGGTGCCATAGCTCAAGTAAAGAAACTGAAGGCACACTAGTGGACAAAGCACATTCTATATAGCTTTCATTTGGTCCATGAGATCGTGGAACATGGTGACATCGATCTTCAAAAGATCGATGAAAAAAAAACCTAGCCAACCCCTTCACTAAAGCCCTGGCATTCAAGGAGTTCGACAACCATAAGTCGAAGATGGGTATTAGACACTGTGCCAAGTGGCTTTAGGATAAGTGGGAGTTGTTGAAAATTATGTCCCAAAGTCAATCATCAACCTGTTGATAATTGAGTTATTTAAATTGATTTATTAATTAATAAAAAATTTTTGGCATCTTTTTCATCATAAGTGTACATCTTCTAATGAACTTCATTGTTATGATGAAGTCCTTAGGACTATTTAGTTTCGATAAAGAGAGAATTTATTGATTAGTCCTTAAATTTGTTCACGATCAAATGATAGACTGTTAATTAGGACGACAATGTCTATCGAACATAGGTCGCTATATGCCATATAGGTTGGTTGTCCTCTTAACCAAGGAGTATGGAGACATTGGTATGGCATACAGGTGAGATGTATGGGTAAAACATCATTGAACATGACCAACTTCAGAGTATTCTGCTATCTAGAATATCTTTGATGGGATATAAGTATAATTATCCCTTAGACCTGAGATCACCTCAGTGACTTGCAAGTAACTCACTATGCTTTGGTACCAAACTAATTGAATTCTTAATTCAGCAACGAAAGGCTTCAAGGCACAATCAAGTACTTGCAAAGTTGGAGTATGATTAAGATGGAATTGACCACTTCAAGAGTTGAAGAAGAATGTATCACTGTATTTCAATATAGCAAACCTTGGCCAGGATAATCCATCAGATAGATTTGATATTTGAAATATAATGTGGACAACCTCATCAGAATTAACAGTTGAACTCTGAGGTGTCCTACGAGCATTATGATCAAGGGGATAAATTATATGGAAAGTATATTTGCATGGGTTCTAAGGATGGTGTTCTACACCTTTCGACCTATCCGACCGTCGAATATCATTGCTAGATGGTCACGTTAATTAGTACAAAAATTTATTCCTATACTACTAGCTTAGGTTCGGACCTATGAGGTCACACACATTATAGTTTACATTCCGATCGGATGGTTGATCAGCGACTTAGAATCATTTTAGGGTTAAACAATCAATACGGTTGATGTTTGACCTAGTGCAAGTATTGTAGGAGGATTGATTAGCAATTTGATTGCTAATTAGCTTAATTTAATTAAGCCAGTATGCTGAGATTAAGTCTAAATAAATATGGTTTAATTAGATTTAGTTTGGACTTGATTGGATCAAGTCCAATTGGCTTATTGGATAAGTGCAAGGAAGAACTAGTCCTAGTCTAACTAGGACTCGAGTCAACCCAATTTTCTAATTTGATTAGAAAATTAAATTAAAATTAAATCTAATTTAATTAAATTTTTAAATGGGTTAGGATCTTATTTAATTGAATTGGTTTACTCTTATTTTTATTTGGTTAAAAGATCTTGTTTGACCAAGTCAAAACAGGAGTCCTAGGGTGACTAGGACTCCCTATTCCTTGCGCCACCTAATCCTCACACCCCACCCTTTTCTCTTTATGTTTTTATATAAAATTTTTCACACCCAAAGGCTTCTCATGCACCCCTTTCTCTCTTCTATTTCTTATATGGAAGTTTGTTGGAAGACCAAGTCAAAAGGAGAATTAGTGTTGCTTAAGGATTTTATGAGATAGAATCCTTATTGACCAAATCCTCTTCTCATTATGTGTCGACCCATCTTTCTTAATTTCCTCTGATTTATATGGAAAAAGAGGACTTTTTTATGTTCCCCCCTTGCTGGTCCATGGTAGAAAAAAAAGGTGGGGGCGTCCGCCCCAACAACTTCCCATGTTTGGACCTTCCTAGTCTAGATTTTTGACCTAACTTGGACTCTACATATATCTTTATTTAAAGAGAATTTTTTACTAAAATTTTTGTGGATTGCAGAAATTTTGGAGGTGTCTTTGGTGTAGAAAAATTTAAAAAAAAATCATCTATATCTTGGAGATATTGAAAACATAAATCTAGGTGTCTAGAAAAAGAACAAAGAAGAAGAAGAGGGTCTTCTTCTAGGGTTTTTGTTCCAGATCTCTTCCTCCCTTTTTGTGAGCTTTTGAGAGGTGTCTCAGCATCATAAATCTTTCTCTTTTCTTTTGGTATTTTGGAGTGTCCAAGTTTTAAGGAAGAAAGCATCGGATCAACCGTCGAAGAGAGATCAACATAGTGCTAGCATACTATGCTGATTTTCTACATCATGATCTCTAATCGTGTTTGTGGGCTCATGTGGACGACTCCTAGAGGTCGGATGCATGTGTGGCTCATGGCTTCATCCTCAAATCTGGATCAATAAGTTAGAACATCTAACTTGCTCAGATAACAGATCTAATCTGTTATTTTATAGCTGCATTAGATGTAATATAGATCTAGGTTGATTTGATCAATCTTTTCTTTCTTATTTGATTTTAATTTTTAATTTAATATCATGGCTTGATCATGTAATAGATCTGAGATCTAGGTATTTATATATTTATTTAAATAAATATTTAATTTATTTAAGTCTTTCGCTGTCTGATCTTGAAAAAGTTTCAAGATCTACCCGTGCAATCCTAGATCTGTTTCCTTCATTTGGTCATGATGTTAGCCTCAAGAAGGGGTTGAAGGCAAACTACTTCCACTTCTCCCCCTTAAAGAGGTTTCCTTGTGACTTTGCCAAGATCCTCAACTGAGCCGATAAGTACATCGATGGTGAGGAGGGGATGGAGGAGAAGTGGAAGGAGAAGGTAAAGTAGAAGAGGGCTAGGGAGGATTCCCCTGCTCCCTAGTTAAAGTAGAAGCACGATAGGAAGCCTCCCCATCGATCATGGAGCCCTCAATATTTTGAGGACTTCACACCTCTAAATGCTCCCTTAAGGTAAATTTTGATGGAATTAAGAAACAAGACATTGTCTAGCAGCTTAAAGAAATGATCCAACGATCTCGATGTAATCGAATGAAGTACTATAACTTCCACCAAGACCATGATCATGATACTAAGGATTGTTTTTAGTTGAAGAAGAAAATAGAAGCCCTCATCCAGCAAGGATATCTACAGGCCTTCATCAACTGTCCGAAGGATGTCGAGGCTTTGGATCATGAACTTCATCCTATGCCCGAGCCTCTGATCGACAACATGCCTATCACTGGAGTCATTCATACCATCGTTGGAGGACCCATAGCTCAAGGCAAGAGCTCATTCATGAGGAAGTCCTCTGCTAGTGTGGCCTAGGTGGGGTCCCTACATCGAAGAGGTAGAGGTCAGATAAAGTCATCTCTTTCTCGAATGCTGATGCTGAACAGACCCCTCATGATAATGTTGTAGTTGTTTTCTTGATCATTGCAAACTATGATGTGAAAAAAATCTTAGTGGATAATGCATGGAAGCTCTGCAGACAACTTTTTTATGATGCATTTTACAAAATGAATCTACCCGCGAACTGGCTCAAAAATATCAATTCTCCCTTGGTTGATTTTTCTACACCATCTCTATCTAGGGCATTGTGACCCTACCTATGACCACAGGGCAAGCTCCAAGGCAAGCCACAGTCATGCTTAACTTCTTAGTAATGAAGGTAGCCTCGGCTTATAATGCAATTTTGGGGAGACCTAACTTGAATGCACTTTAAGCCATCATCTCCACCTACCACCTGTTGATGAGATTCCCTACCGCCCAAGGTGTGCGTGAGCTTTGGGATGATTAGGCACTGTTACATTGCCTCTCTCAAGGGTAAGAAGCTGAGGGAGGCCCTGCCTATCAAAAGCTTCGACATCTACGATGAGAGAAAGCAACAATGTAGAGAGTAGACCAAGCAACTTATCTTGGTCCTCCTACAAGAGTCTTACCCAAGCAGAACTATCCAGATTGGATCATGGCAAGACGAAGCCTCCTGTGCTTCCTACAAGCTAGTGCCAATATTTTCACATGGTTGGCCAAGGACATGCCTAGTATCAACCCAGAGGTTATGGTGCACTGATTGCATGTTGACCCACTGCATCAACTAGTATGGCAGAAGAAGCAAAGCTTTGCCTATTAGCACCAACAAGCCATCAATTAGGAGGTGGACAAGCTCCTGATGGTAGGCTTCATCCATGAGGTGGACTACCCTGAGTGGCCGGTGAATATTGTCCTCGTCAAGAAGACGAATGGCAAATGGCGGGTATGTATAGACTTTACTAATTTAAATAAAACTTATCCATTTTTTTTTTGCTTAAGATAGACCAGCTTATCGATGCTGCTACAAATCACCATATGCTTAGCTTCATGAATGTCTTCTTTACATATAACCAAATTCAGATGGCTCCCTAGGAGGAAGAGAAGACATCATTCATCACACACCATGGAATATATTGCTACAAAGTCATGCCCTTTAGTCTAAAGATTGTGAGAGCCACCGACCAGCATCTCATCAACAAGATCCTCAAAGATCAGATTGACCACAACATGGAGATCTATGTAGATGACATACTGGTAAAAAGCTGTCAAATAGAACAACATATGGTAGATCTTGAGGAAGTGTCACATGAAGCTCAATCTAAGCAAATGCACTTTCGGAGTGGTCTCAAAAAAGTTTCTCAGTTTCATGGTTACCCACCATGATAATGAGGTAAATCTAGAGAAAATCCAAGCCATCTCGGAGATGTCAACCCCAAGAACTTAGAAGGAAGTATAGTGCCACATGGGACAAGTGGCTGCACTAAGCAAGTTCGTGGCCATGTCAGTAGAGAAGTGCTTGGCATTCTTCAAAGCCTTGATGCAAATCAAGGATATTCAGTGGATGGTTGAGTGCTAGGCCACCTATGATTAGCTTCAAAAATATCTTATCATAGCTCTGCTCCTAACCAAGCTATCTATCGGGGAGATGTTATACTTGTATCACTATAAGAAATTTGAATATTAGTGATGGCAAAAATTTTCATCACTAATAAAGATTTTTTGCCATTGCAACACCAATAAAAAAAATATCATTAGTAATACTATTAGTGATGGCACTCTTGATATTAGCGATGATGAATGCTATCTCTAAAAGCCAAAATTTTTTTGAAATATTTAAAAATCAAAAAAATTAGCAATGCTAAATTTTGATTATTAGTGATAAAAAAAGTACCATCACTAATAACTAACTATTAGCAATGTCTTCGTTATTATTAGCAATGGCAAAAGCCACTATTAAAATTATTTAAATTTTTTAAATATTTAAATATAAAATATATATTAGCGATGATGAATTTTGGATATTAGCGATGAAAAATATGCCATCGCTAATAATTTTTTTAAAATAATAGATTAAAAAAATTATTATTTTAAAATATTATTGATGATGAAATTAGCGATCGAAGATTTACCATCACTAATAATCCAAATCCTGGGTCGAATCCAATTCGAATTTGATTCGAATCTAATTCAAAATTCTACCAAACCTAATTTAATTAAGCTTTGAATCCAAATCCTACTTAGATTATAAAATCTAATTAATCTTAAATTAAGTTAAAATTAATTTAATTTAATTTAATTTAATTTAATTAGAAAAAAATAATTTTTAATTTGGGTTCAATTTGAATTCAATTCGAAATCCTATCAATCCTAATTTAATTAAAATTTTAACTTAAATAACACTTAGATTATAAACTTTAAATATCTTCAAATTAAGTTAAGCCTAATTAAATTTAAGTTGATTTAAATAATTAAAAAAAATAATTTTAAATTTAGATTTAATTTGAATCCAAATCAAATTCGATTCGAATCCAATTCAAAATCTTATTAATCTTAATTTAATTAGACTTTTAATTCAAGTTCTACTTGGATAGTAAAATTCAATTATCTTTAAATTAAGTTAATTTTAATTAAATTTAAATTGATTTACCTTGATCCATGATTATATTTAAATTTAATTCGAATCTGATTCAAATCCAATTCAAAATCCTATCAAATCTAATTCAATTAGGCTTCAAATCTAAGTTTTATATGAATTATAAAATCTAATTGACCTCAAATTAAGTCAAGATTAATCAAATTAAAGCTTATTTAAATTAATTTTTAAAAAAATAATTTTTAATTTAGATTCAATTTAAATCTAATTCAAATATGATTCGAATCTGATTAGAAAATTTGTCAATCCTAATTCAGTTAGACTTTAAAATCTAAGTCCTACTTAGATAGTAAAATTTAATTATCTTCATATTAAATTAAGTCTAATTTAATTTAATTTAATTAAAATTAATTTTAAAAAAATAATTTTTAGTTTAGGTTCGATCTAAATTCAATTGAAATCCAATTCGAATCTAATTTAAAATCCTATCTAACCTAATTCAATTAGACTTTGAATCAAAGTTTTAATTAAATTTTAAATTAAATTATCTTAAAATTAAGTCAAGCATAATTAAATTAAATTTAATTTAAATTAATTTAAAAAAAATTTAATTTAGATTTCATTCGAATTTGATTCAAAATTCTATCAAATCTAATTCAATTAGACTTTGAATCTAAATCTTATTTAGAATATTAAAATTTAATTAATCTCAAATTAAGTTAAGCCTAATTAAATTAAATCTATTTTAAATCAATTAAAATTTGATCCATAAATTAATTAAGCTAAAAAATTTAATAAAATCTAATATTAATTTTTAACCATCCAAAAAATAACCTAGAAGAAAAAATTAATATTAATATATATATTTTTTTAAAAGAATTATCATTATTAGTGATGGTTTTATTGATCAAGAGCTTGCCATCACTAATAATTTTATAAAAAAATATATTAAAATCAAACAAAATATTTTTAAAAATTTAATATTATTAGTGATGGTGTTTTTGTATCAGTGACATAGAAGCCATCACTAATATTTTTTTTGATCATATTATGGATGGCTAATAGCCATTGATAATTATTAATTTTTTTTAAAAAAAATTAATATTAAAATTTAATATTTAAAAAAAATTAATATTACTAGCGATGGTATTTTGTTATTAGCGATGGTAGATGCCATCGCTAATAACTTTGGCATAAAAATTCTGACTCTACTGACTGTATTACTGATGGTAGTCTTATTGTCGGTAATAGTCAACCCATAAACCTTGCCTCGCTCTGTTGATGGAAAAAATTTTGACTGAAAAAAATAATCCATGCCTTCTTCGCTCTCCGCACATCCTCCTTTCCGACGACTCGACCCCACCGGTGCCTCCTATGCAGCGACCCAAAGCCCGCCGCCCCAGCCCCTCTTCACTCGAGCTACTGGTTCTCCTATGCAACTGCCCCGACCTTGCCGTGCCGGCCCCGCCTCCCCCAAGGCTATCCCGACCCTGCAGCCTCGGTCTCGCCTCACCCACGACTGCACCGACCTCACTAGCATCTCCTACTCTATGGCCCCGAGCTAGGCGCCCCAACCCTGCCTCTCCTGCGGTTGCCCCAAACCCACCAGTGCCTCCTGCATCGTGGCTCCAAGCCAATCACCCCAGCCCCACCTCTCCCGTAGGCATCCCCACCCTGTTAATGCCTTCTATGCCGCGACCCTGAGCTTGCCACCCTGGCCATGCCTCTCCCGCGACCACCCCCACCCTGTCGGTGCCTCCAACACCATGGCCTCGAGCCCGCCACCCTGATCATGCCTCTCCCACGGCCACCCCCATCCACTGATGCCTCGAATGCTGCAGCCTCGAGCCCACCACCCTAGCCCTACCTCTCTTGCAGTAGCCCCCATCCTATCGATGCCTCCTAGTCTACGGCCCCAGAGTCTACCGCCCTTGTCACGTCGGCCTCCCTATGGCCCCATCCTGGTTAGTCTGACCATATTGCCACTACCTTGTTGCCCCCAGCCTGCAACCTCGATCTTGCAATCCCTTTTCTTAAACTGTAAGTAGCAACAATAGACAGCATTAGCATCAGCTGATGTTGTCTAGTATTAGTGATGGCATTAGGGACGGCTAGTGCCGTCACTAATTAATTAGTTAAATAGATGTACAAAATTTGAATCTTGGCATGTAAAGTATTTGAATCGAGAGAAGATGTCGAGCAGTATTGCAAATATGGGATCGAGGCATGCCCTGCATGCTCGAGCATCGAGTCATAGCTGGCATCAAAGGCATTTCACTCTCATGTGCCAGACATCATTAATTATGTATTAATTTGAATAAAATTTATATTGCATGAAATGATAGACCCATCAGTTAATTGATGTACATATTCTAAGATTTTCGTATATTTATTTATTTTTTTATAGTTAAAAAAATTATGTACATTGATCAATTGATTGTCCACTATAAATAGTTTAAAAAATGTAAATAATTCTATAGGTCACTACTGTAATCAAATGGCATGCTGAGGGTTCGAAAAAATTTTAGACAATTTTTTTTTGTTCTCCCTACATGAGAGAATTAAGAAAAAATGCTGTTAAGTTTTTTTTCAACTTCTATTGCATATTGTTTGATTACTGTAATGGACTAATAGAATTAATATATTTTTTAAATAGGATAGGATCTATCTTTATCTATTAGTTGATGATAGGATGCACTAATTTACTATGTAAGCCATTTTGAATGATAAAATAATATTTTATAATTGATAATAATATTTATATATATGTAGAATTCTTAGATAGTCAGCCATGGATCATAGTTGGATAGACCGTCAACTAGTCATGGAGAGATTTCTATTGAATATAGGAAGGGTGTAGAATATTTTTATGATTTTATTTTTAGTAATGTGGCACTCTTACATCAAAGATAGGGCTCATTGTCCTTAAAACAAATATGGCAATAAAAAAATGTTTGATAGAGATACAATTACTATCCATTTATATAAGAATGGATTTATGCTTAACTATAAGCATTAGTACTTGCTTAGAGAGATGTGGGAGAAAGTTACAAGGATTAGAACCAAGTAGGACATGGACATAGATAGAATGGTGGATATGGTTATGGATGTGGCCGATCCTGAATTTAACTGAGATGTGGAGGATGATCCAAAAGCTGGTAGTGATGATTTCTACCATATACTGAAAGATACTGATGAACCACTATGGTCAGAATATGAAACATACACTATACTATCGGCTGTGTCAGAGTTGTTGAACTTGAAGATCGAGTTTAATATGATAGTCAATTATTATGATAGGATGGTAGCAATAATAAAAAAAATGCTATCAAATAATGAGAAGCTTGTTGAAAGCTTCTATGCTTCGAAAAAATGGTGAAAGAATTGGACATGGGATATATATGAGAAAATAGATGCATGCCATAATGGTTGCATGCTTTTCTATAAAGAGGATCAACAAAAAAGCTCATGCGATGTATGCGGTGCAAGCCGATTTAAGCTGAGGCAAGAGGATAGGAATAAGAAGGATATACTATATAAGGTTCTTCGATATCTTCCTCTCACTCCAAGACTTCAGAGGTTCTATTTATCCAAGAGTATTACTAGGTAGATGAGATGGCACAAAGAAGGACCATGCAAGCACCCTGATATGATATGTCATCCATCAGATAGCAAGGCATGGAAGCATTTTAATGCTTGCCACCCTTTATTTGCTCAGAAATCATGCAATATCTAGTTGGATCTATCTGCTGATGGCTTTACATCGTTGGGTCATGCAGCAGCCCCTTATCTATGTTAGCCAATCTTTATTACTCTATAATCTATCATCTGAGATATGCATGAAAGAACATAACATCTTTCTTATGTTATTCATTTCTTATTTATGACATCCTAGTAGAAGCATTGATGTATATCTAAGGTCTCTTGTTGATGAGCTAAAATTATTATGGTCAATGGCATTCATACTTTTGATGCATCAAAAAAGTAAAGTTTTGTAATGAAGGCTGCATTGATGTGGACCAGTAGCAATTTTCCTACTTATGGGATACTATCAGGATGGAGCACTCATGGGAAGCTAGTACGTCCCTATTGTATGGAAAATACAAAATCATTTTAGCTTGAGCCTGGTCATAAGTCCTACTGGTTTGATTGTCATTATCAATTTCTTCCAAAGCATCATTCTTTTGAAAGCAATAGGATAATTTCAAGAGAAATAAGATAGAAAATGACCATACACTTCAGCGACTTAATGGTATGGAAGTATTTCAAAAGGTATTCCAATTGGACGAAGTCTCATTTTGCATTGAATTTGATAAGCAGAAGCCTCGGGAGTTTGGTAGAACTCATAATTAGGTGAAGCAAAGCATCTTCTGAGAATTATCGTACCGGTCCACTAATTTGATCCATCATATCTTGATATCATGCATATTGAGAAGAATATATTTGATAATATTTTCTACACTATTATGGATGTCAAGGGCAAGATGAAGGACAATCCTAAGGCTCGAGCAGATATGAAGAACATATGCAAGCATCCTCTATTAGAGCTAATTGAGGTATTACCTGAAAAATTTTTGAAGCCGAAAGCATCTTATACCTTAATGAGGAAGCAGTTGAAAGATGTTTGTAAATGGTATAAAAGTCTTAAATTCTTAGATGGTTATGTATGTAATCTAGCTCAGTATGTCAATGTCAAAGATTGTGATTCTATGGGCTAAAGAGCCATGACTGCCATGTATTCATGAAATGATTATTCCCATTGGCTTGGCGTGATCTTCTTTCCAACTCTATATGAAATTTTTTGACCAAGCTTAGCCTTCTCTTCAGAAATATTTATGCTATCAAACTATCCACCGACCACATATCCAATCTTGAGGCTAGCAATATAGAGACCATATGCAAGTTGGAGAAGATATTTTCTTCTAGCTTCTTTGGCTTCATGGAACATCTCGTGATCTTAATATTTGCCTATCCTGCTCAAGAATTTGAGCTCGAGGTTCATTGGATTTTTTTTGATACTGAACTTCGATAAGTGGAGACATATATTTTGCTAAACTATGTGGAGGTTGACCCATATGTCCTATAAGTGTCCATCATAATCCCATCTTTTTAATCACTTATTTTAGTTACTTATCTTATGCATGTTTAGGCAATATGATAAGATGCTAAAAGAAAAATCTTCGAGTATAACTAATGAAGAAATATCAACACGGTGCTTAGAGAACTTTGTATGTTGGTTCCATCAATTGATTATTCAAGGCAGCAAGTCTATACCAAGAAAGCTGACATCATTAGGTTACGGGCCTGAAAAATACATGACATGCTATAATGGCTATAACATAAATAATTTCAAATTTCATACCCAGCAATATGAAAATTATAAAAGCATAATGAATAGTGGTGTGTGTATAAAAGGTAGCTGGTGGGAAGATAAGCTAAAGAGTGACTACTATGGAATTCTTAAAGAAGTGATTAGGTCAAGCTACATTGGAGGTAATAATATCATTCTATTTAAGTGCCAATGGTTCGATATGGATAATAGTATAAATGTTGATCCATGGTACAGGCTTATTGAGATCAAACATGGATTAAAAGCTTATGTCAATGACCCATTCATACTAGCTGCATAAGTTGCTCAAGTGTATTATACTCTTTTTCTATCAAGGGAAAGAGAAAAAAAAGATTGGTGGGTTGTATGCAAAATTAAGTCTCAAGCCATTCATTATGCACTCGAAGAAGAAGAATTGCCCCAATTATCAGAATGCATTCAAGAGGATGAGATAGTAGGAGTTCATCAATCCTTCGATGATGTGGAATTAGATGCTCCCAAAATACTCCTATGTAAAGATAGCCAACATGAGGAGATGATCCAACTGAGATTGTTTTAAAAGACAATCCTCCCCAAGAAGAGGAAGGAGAGGAAGAAGAAGAGGAAGAATCGAAAGAAGATTTTGAAGGATACCAAACATCTGAAAAGGCCGATGACTAGTGCTAAGTATTTAATTTTTGGATCATTTTAATTACTTATCTCACATCATTTTAAATCTTGCATTGCCATCCATAATTATATAATTAATTTGATGAATCTATTTATTTTTATTTTTAGAGAGCATATATTGTATCTTCTAAAGGCCAAAGCCATGCTAGTTGAGGACAGAGCTCTTGAGAAGAGAGCGACCACATGGCTAGTTCTCATGATTCCATACCTCTCACATCAGGCGGTAAGCTCTAATACTTTATTTATTCTTGTTTATGTTTTGGAGGATAGAAGGTCACCAGTGATCACATAGTCCCATTCAATAGTGGCCGCCGACTCTCAGACATAATGCCGTGGTCGAGGATTTGTCCGACTCATGGTACCTCCAATTAGATCGAAGGATAGGTAGATCATCCATATCCAGAGCCACTCAAAAGTACTACATACTTAATTAATATGTTTAGAATTTAGTAATTTTAGAGTTAATATTTATTCTTCAAAATTAATTTTGTAGAATATTTAAAGAGTCTTCAACATCTCGTATCATTATTGGGATCATATGTCGATTGATGTCAGGCCCAGTGAATAATTTCTTAAGTTGGCCATTGGGAGCTCGTGATGTAGTCTGGGAGATATTTTTGGTAAGTCAAAACAAGTTTAATTTATTCCTTCCTGATACATTAGTATTTTAATTACATATTAATACATGCTTGCTTCTATCTTGTAGGTGTATTTCCAATTCAAGACTCTGCAGGACGAGGAGATTGGCCATCAGATCTTTGAAGAGGTGGCCATATGGAGGCTCCGAGATGGCCTCTATAGCCTCAAACAGTCTACCATCCAGCACTAATTTTCAGTCACCATCAGACTAGAGATCCTTCATGGATCACTGGATGCAGACGAATATATGGCAGACCCTCTATGATCAATGGAGCAGCGAGGAGTACTTTGGTAGGTGGCAGAAGGTCCGGCAAAATCAAGCCACCCAGCAGAATTTGATCAGACATATGGGCGGATTGGTCGGCACATGTTACAGCTGATAGACTAATAAGAAATTAATACCAAAACTCTTCACTAGAACTTAAAAACTCTTATATGCATATTTTAATTAATTTAATTTTAATATTTACTTATTATAGATATGATAGTTGGGTCGTCTACTAGATCAGCTACAGTTGTGGTGGGTCACAAACTAGTCTAGGAGGATTAGTGACTATTTAGATTCTATATCATGATAGATCATGGTAAGAACTTCAAACTTTATTTAATAATTAGATTATTATAAGATTTAATTTTTATATTAGAATTAATATATTTTTAAATTATGCAGATATGTTATGCGAAGTACGTTGCTGAGAGGTACAGTAATGATCCAACTTCTTAGCCCTCATGATCTTGAGGGATGGCTCAGTGCCACTAGGGGGTGAGTAGGAGCTGGATCATAGGATTCAGCCACAGCTTCGACCCTCCACCATCTCGATATCCTTCGACGTTTTTATAGGCCTCGACATTCTAGACCTAGAGCGATGCGCACATAGAGGAGGTTATGTAGAGGCTTCTGAGCTAGTGACCTCAGGGCCTCCGGGATGCGATCCATGATATGGTTGTGAAGCTTCTCTAAGATCCATTGCTGCACGACCAGCTGGACTCATCCTTCCAACCATCATATCAGATAATTATATTATTAAATTCTTTTACTTGTTTTAAGTTTTTATATTTAGAAGCTTCGTATATTTAGATTTAAGTATGAAAAGGGGATCTAGGGGCTAAAAATTTAATCTAATCATTCGATCGATGGATCGAGGATATCTATAGCTTTGTATCATCAAATCGAACATGTAAGAATAATCCATTCAAGAATAAAAATAGTATATCAAAAGATATATCTCCGTATCGAAAGATATATTTTCATATCGAAACTTACTAATATTATATTATTTTTTTTATTACAGGATGCTCAACCATCTAGCTCTTATCCACTAGCTACTGGAGAAGAGTAGAAGGAGGAGATTGTTGGTAATGATGAGGATCGTACTTGATTTTTTTTGAATGTATTATATTTTTTTGATATATTATATTTTTTTGATACTACTTGTAAAAAAAATATAATTTATATTTTTAATAAAATATAATTAGTTTTAATTTTTATTTATTAGATTATTTTTAAATTTTAATTATAACAGGTATTATGAATCATAATTTATTATGATTAATTAAAATAGATTTTAAAAATATTATTATTAATTTTTAAAAAAATATAAATTAACTATTAGCATCGGTATTAGTGATGGTAAATGTCATCACTAATAACTATTAGCAATGAGTTTAGAGATGAAGTTGCCATTGCTAATAATTCTTCAAATTAATTTTTTATTTTATTTAAAAATTATACAAAATTAGCGATGCCATTAGCAATGGCATGTTTAATCGTTAATAGTTATTAGCGATGACATTAACCATAAAAATACCATCACTAATATTTTTTAAAATATTTTATTTTATTTGATTTAAAAATTTAAAATTATTAAAGATGGTATTAGCGATGGAATGTTCTGTCACCATTTAGTTTTAGCGATAGCATTAGCCACGACCTTACCATCGCTAATATTTTTTTAAAAAATAATTTAAATATTAAAAAATATTAGAGATGAAATTTTTTCATCACTAATAAGCTTATTAGGAATAATGAATTTTTTCATTGCTAATAATGATAATTAGTGATAAAAATTTTTTATATTAAATTTTATGATGGTATTAGCGATGGCAGATAGACTATGAGTGATGGTGTTTAATCACCACTAATAGTTTGAATTCTTATAGTGTATCTCACTATCTCCCTTGTAGCCATAAGCTCTGTTGGTGTAGAATCTGGTTGACGCCAGAATAGGCTGGAGCTGGAGAAGCCGAGGTCACCACAAGAACCTGCAAAAGAAGTCCAAATTGAAAGAGAGGTGGCTCTGGCAGGACCCTCTGATGGTCAAGTCAGCCCTTCCAGCTAATAGAAATGGAATGCTCAGTAGAGAAAGTAGTAGAGCATCAAGAAAGAGAAGAAAGCTTCTGAAGAAAGCATATCTGGAGGATCTCTTATATAGGCGAAGCCTATAACAAACTGATAGCGACAGCCATAACCATCTGATAGTAGGCCATTCAGGATCATGTGAAGTTTGTTATAGAGGATTGTATCCGTTGTCGTGATGCGCCAGTCCATTGGAACTTGATAGTTGAAGTTTGGAGGAGGTAGGTGCTGGTGGTGAAGAGCTTTGAAGTTCATTAATCCCAGAGGAGTTCGAACTCTTTCAAGGTCATATGTGTGTGAGTGGGTTCATGCTGTATGGATAGCTGGATTTGCGTAGGCATGGAGGCCTTTCTAGACGACTGCAATGAGTTCGGTTGGAAGGGGTTCGAAAGTTCTGTGATTGGAGAAATCCTGAAGAAAGTCCACTGGAGAAATTCAGAAGTAGTTCTGCTAGAATGAGAAGTCCGACAGAAGGAGCAGAAATTCAAAAATAATTCTATTGGAGAAATCTGGAAGAAGATCTACTGGAGGAGCAAATATATAACGACGAGTCCCCTCTTAGCTAATGTAAGAAGTTTGGATGATGGGGGTTGGTGGGAAGAAAATCAATTGGTATCCGAGAGGAGTTCGACTGAAAGGAGGTCAACCAAAGGGGGTTTGTCTGGTGTCTAGGAGGAGATTAACTGAAAGGATGTCGGTTGGGAGAATTTTGCCTGGAAGGAGCGGAAGGGAATCTGCTCGGAGAGAACCTGCTTATTTATTCCTTTGAAACTCGACTGCTTTCGAGGCCGTTTGGAGGCTGATATGAAGGAGACGAGGTCCTTTAGCCTATGCATTCAGTGTTCTTGATGCAAAAATTTTTAGGTCTATCATCCTTAGTATATTGTAGGAGTTCATCTCGAGAGGAGTTCTGTTGATTCGGTGTTGGTCCAATATCGAACAGCTTGGATGATTTTTTATTGAAAAAAGATTCAAAGAGCGCCAAGGTCGGCCAAACCAAGCCATAATTAGACCTGTTACTCAGCTGCTTGGGGGCTGTCATCACTATTCAGGTTCATTTGAGTGAAATCTACAATGCTTATAGGTTTTGGGAATATCCGAAGGAGCTAGGAATCTAAATGAAGAAGATCAACTGATAGATTCAGGTTGGAGGTCTGTAGTCTCGGTGCCTGAGCATAAGCTCTTCACTAGCCAAAATCTGACATGGCTATCCGTGCCGGATGGAGTTTCCTCAAGGCCAGATATCCTATCGGACTTCGACAAGAAAGGTTCACACCCAACATAAGTCCCTCCACTCTCGAGTTCAAAATTTGAACAAAGGGAGTAAAGAAATATGAGTGCCAAAGTTCTTTTTTTCTTTTCATGCCAATGGAACAGCTGGTCCCAACTCTTTTCATGTGGGTGCCGAAACTTCTTAAATACGAGGTGACCCAAAACGATAAATTCTTAAAATTTTTGCTGAAGCATTGCTCAAGCTATGGTGCAATAAAGATTCTGTCCGTTGCCAGTCTGCCACTATAATGAGTGGGACATGCATCAACCCGAGGTTGGTCAACAGAGATCTGCAATCATAACCATCTCGAATCCCAGTGGCTATTTAAGCCCTTCTTCTTCCACAGGAGCTTCATTTCATCTGAGTCTCCTTCTTCTTCCTTCTGGCTTCCTTCTCCCTTCTTGCTCCAGGGCATCAGTGTCTTCTACCGACTCCTTCGATTCTTGGGGGTTCTCTCCTTCATTTTCCATCAAGCTTGCCACCTTTTCATTCTTTTCAATTGATTTAGGTTAGTTTCTGAATCTTTTTCTTTGATTATCTGTATCTTTTGACATCCCTATCCATTCTATTTCTTCGAGAAAGTCTCAGATTTTATTTTCTTTGATTTTTCAAAGATTTTCTCCATTTTAGTTTGATCCTCATGTTCTCTGAAGTGTCCTGGTCGATCAGTTCTAGAAGTTTGGCTCATTTAGCTTTAATGGACCTTCCTCATAAGGACCCTGAGCTTGTAGAAGTGCCTCGGCCATCCTTTGTTCCTGATACCATTTTATGTAAACTTTGGTTTGAAGATCTTTCATTGATTAGGATCTAGTTCATAATTTCTTTCAATTGCGAACTTGAACTCCCTAGCCCTAGTGATCGAGCTAGCTCTCCTCCTCCCGATCGAACTTGCTTGTACGTTGAAACCCTTCAGACAGGACTTCGACTGTCGATACCTTCTTTTGTAACTAACTTGTTCAAGTTTTTAAATATTTTCTTCATTGCCATGGCACCAAACTCTTTTAAGTTTATCATAGAATTTCTCTTCTTGTGCATTATGGCCGACGTCCGACCTTCCATTTTTCTATTTCATAATTTCTTCACTTTCAAACGTCACCCGACCACCAAAGACTGGTGGTACGTGTCTTCCCAGTTCGGCAAGAAGGGGTTGCTTAAGGATGCTCCTTCTTCCATTCATAACTGAAAGAAAAAATTCTTTTTTATTTTCTATCCTTCTCTAGAACTAGGACTTTCTTCTTGGGAAGAAATAAGGGACTCAGTCCACCGAGCTTCTGAGCTTGAGAAAGAGGATCCGGATTTGGCCGACAAGCTAAAGAACTTTCGAGCTCCTCCGATCTCCAAGCTCCTAGAGGATCAGACCTTATTCAACTTCGATCTTAGCCCTCTCAATCTGGTAGGTAGTCCTTTACAACCTACCAATTATGCATGGTCTTCTTTTCTTTTCTGACTCTGATTTTTTCTTCTGCAGAGATGACTCCTGAGGAGTGGAACCGTTTGGCCAAGGGGATCAAGTCCCTCAAGAGGAAGGATAGCTCCATGGAAGAAATATCCAAGAAAGTTCACACTAATGAGCTAATTTCAGCCATGATGATCCAGGCAGTGCCCGCACCAACTCCGATCTTGTCCCGAGAGGATGCCGCCACCATGCTTCCTAAGCAGCACGAGGTCATTGAGAAGAAGAAGAAAAAGGATGCCATCAGGAAAAAGATGAGGAGGGCGGTTGAAAATTTGAGTGGTGAAGGCTCCGATCAGGAGCAAGCTTTCTTGGATGATCAAAAGGTTGTCCAATCTTTGATGAAGGATAGCATCCTTCCGCACATTATTGAGAAAATGATTGGGACGGAGGATGCTGAGAGATTTGATGAGTCTTTCACCACCTATCTCGAGGTAACCCATTTTTCTGAACTTGTTTGAATGAAGGATGCGCTTTTAAAGTTTTGACTTAATTTCTTTCTATCTTGTAGCTGGGGCATTACTTGTTTGCCCACTCGAAGCCCGTTGATCTTCATCAGATCGAGGCTTCTAAAGCCCTACAGGAGGTTCAGGCAGAGGTTGAGAAGGTTTGGGCCGAGGTCGACTATTTGAAGGTAGCCTCAAAAATTCAAACTGCAGAGATCGAGCGCCTTCAAGAGGTATCGCAGAGAGAGGAAGAAGCTTCCACAGGGCTGAGGGCAGCCTTGGCCCTCTCTGAAGACAAAAGGAAGAAGGCTGAAGAGGAGGTTAGCATTGAGAGGGAGAGGGTTGTCGAAGCCTTCAAGTCCTTCAAAGCGATGGAGGACATCAAGATTGCGTTCGCCCAAGAAGCCTTCTTGAAGGGGTTCAAGATCTGCATGAAAAGGGTCGCAAAGAACTTTCCTGAAGTGGACCTCGACCTTCTAATAGATGAACCTAGTGAGGGAGCTGGTCCCTTCAATGCTGGTGCCGCTTCTCCTATCACTGAACCTACCTCAGGTGCTCCTGAACTTGTAGCTGAAGCTTCCGAGTCTATTTTCAAGCCTGACGTCGCAAAGGATGTACCAACCTCGCCTGCCTCTGCACCAGTCGAGGTCTAAGACTTTTTATAAATTTATACTTTTCTTCTCTTTTTCTTTCGATGTATACCAAATATTTTAAGAAATGAAAATGAACTTTCTTTTCTTTATACTCATATCGTGGTGGATGTTATTCAGAACCCCTCCAACGATCATAGTTAGGGTCCATCAATTCCAACTGACGCTGAGCTATTATCCCGAGGTATCCCTCTGAAGCCTGTAGTCAAAAATTTAAGAGGAAGATTCATCACCTGAAGAAAAAGTTGAAGAAGACGGAAGATGAACTTTGGAGATCCAAAAAGAATGGTTCAGAGGCGACGATTGAGGTCACCCATCTCCGAAAGCTACACATGAAAGATTCTATGAGCTTCAGCATTAGGAAAGGCAACTTCAAGAAAGAGTTGGCCGAACTTAGAAAGAGCACCAGTGATAAGTCTTGGGCATTAACTGCGAAGGTCAGTTCCCTCGAAGTCAAACTTAATTTGGCTAAAGAGACAATCTGACTGTTGGAGGGGAGCTTGTCGTGGTCTTCAGATAAGATGCGATGTGATTGGAACTGATCGAAGAAACTTTCTGAGCTTCAGAGGTAGCTTCATGTTGCCGAAGCCTGGCATGATAGGCATAGGATTGGTTGGGCGGAGAAGATGAGTAGGCTTGAAAATGAGTTCAAATCAGCAAATGAAGAGGTGGCTCGTCTTTGGAGATAATTGTCCAATAATCAGCAAGCCGATGTTGATAAAGAGTTAGAGCGGCTTGCCTTCTTGAGGGAGTTCCTCGACTATCTTTCAATCGCATACGAGAAGGATAAGGCCAAACTCCAACAACTGAAGATCCAAGTGGTACACGAGCATCAAGCTGTGAAGGATGCAGAGGCTGAGTCGGCGGTTCTGAGGAGGCAACTGAGAGAATCTAAAGACAACTACCGACGAGCTGACAGGATGTACGTGGAAGGTCTACTAAAGAAGAAGGATCTTGAGGAAGAAATCTTTAGCTTGAAGCAGTCCCTTGTAATGGCGGGGGCCGACAGCCCAAAGTTTGAGGGTTCCAGGCCTTCTTAGGACTTTGTCATTTTTTTTCTTTTTTGTACAAGGTCTCGTAGACCTTCACTTTATAATGAACTTTAGTTTTAATAAAAGAATATTTTCTTCGATCATCTTTTTGCTTTGTTTAGATTTAGTGCCTGTTGATTTTTTCATTTCTCTCTTCTGCTTTGACTTTCATTGAAAGGATTGTTTAAAAAAGTAATTTTTCTCCTATCTTTTCATAACCGAAGATTTTTCACCTACGCTGGGATGAGTTTATCCTTCCATATTCGATTTCATTGATTTTTCTTCATCCTTTCATCAAGACGAGGTCCTTCCTTCTACCTTAGGTAACCAGAGGTCTTTGTTTATGTCAGGACAAGGTTCTCCTCCTATTTTTGATGAGGTTGGTTTTTACTTCTGTTAACATGAGGTCTTCCTCTTATTCCCATTATGGTCGTTGAAAGGTTCTCTCTTCCTGTATTAAGTAACCAGAGGTCTTCATCTTATTCATGTTAGATCGAGGTTCTCCTCCTGTTCCTATCATGATGGTAGGGGCACAGTTGGGCCATTGACAGGATGTCTCCCCTCATCTCATCTTAGGTTAACAAGGTCTTCGTTTTGCTCAAGTTAGGATGAGGTTCTCCTTCTATTCCTAATAGGGCTATAGGGACATATAAGGATCATTGAAAGTTCCTCTCTCCTTATCTCATCTTAGACTAATGAGGCTTTCAGCTTGCTCAAGTTAGGACGAGATTCTCCTCCTGTTCCTAACAGGACTGTAAGGGCACATAAGGACCGTTGAAAGGGCCTCTCTCCTCATCTTATCTTTAGACTAATGAGGTCTTTAACTTGCTCAAGTTAGGATGAGGTTCTTGAAGGAAAATCCTATTTTTTCAGATTAGATTTGTTCAGATCTGATCAGATCAAGAGATATATTTCAAAATTTTTTCTCTTTGATCTATATCAGATTTGAGATATTTTTGATCTGATCTTTATTATTCTAATAATAAAATAAAATTTAGATAAATTAAATCAAATTTAATTTACCTTGATATGAGTAATCCTATTATCCGTTGATGATCCTGTATGCAGCAAAAGGTTCTGGACCTAGCCATGCAAGTGCCTGGCCTCTACCGATATCCACTCAGGTTGGATCTAGAGATCCTCTTCTTCTCTATCACGTCTCCAAAAATTAGATTTGAATATGATCTGGAGGATCTTCAAAACACCTTTTAAAGATCAGCAGTCATCCTTTGCAGCAGCACAGCCTTGTAGCTTTCAGTCGCCTTTCTCTCATCTAGATTGCACCAACCAAGAATCCAAAACTCTTTTGGACGTGGAGAGGAGAGGGAGAAGATGCTTTGGCATGGAGGAGGAGAGGAGAAAAGGCCTTGGGGCATGAAGAATTGTGATGCTCTTTGAGTTGGGTGCAGGGTCTTATTTATAGACTAAGCTGTGATCCAACTCCTCTTCTTCCCAACCAATCACAACTCCTTTGTGAAATCAGATCTAAATCTGATTGGTGGGAATAGAGTCCCCTGGATTCCTCCTTAGAGGGTGCCTAAGACCAGTCAAAGTTGGTTCTTAGAAGAACTCTAATTGGAATCCAAAAAGGAGATGGAGTCCTTGTCCAACAGGGACTCCTAGGCGCCTCCAACTTGGGCACACGCCAAGGGTGGCGTGCGCCCTCTCCTTGCCAGGTTCTGGTAGGGGACAGGCCCCCACCAGCTCTCTCAATAGGTGCATGACACATGGACAAAAGTCAAAGTGTCAATGGTCAACATTTTGACCAGTCAAAGGTCAGACTTTTGACCAAAGTCAAAGAACGAAGAAATGGCAGGTGACCAAAAATGGCAGGTAATGTCTTACAAAATAAGACAACCTTTTCTGACTTGGACAACCTCCAGTCAGACCATATGAAGGCCTCTGATTGAGCACAAACTCCTTTGGCTCAGTCAGGACAACTTATTTATGATAGTAAAAGAAGAACGTTAGGTTCAATCGAGTGCTAGCACGATTTCCTTGAACCTAATGAATCTCATTCAGATCAATTGAACTAGGATCAGTTCAATTGATGATCACCAGATTCAAACCCTTGTTTGTGTGACCCAGTTAGGTTCAGTTCTGTATGGTAATGGGATATGTCATGATCTCTATCATCGACATCATCGAAACTCCTTTCGATGGATCAGAACTCTTCTGATTCGAACAGCTAGAATGATCGATCATCTAAATCATTCTAATTGCTCCCAAAATCCACCAGTGACACCTAGCAGTATATGGTGGCAACCCATCAGAGCTGAATGCGAACCTCTTGGTGCAGCTACCTGTGTGATTAAGTTCTTCTATCTTGAGCCCCGATCAGATTAGGGTTAAGGTGAACTCGTCAAACCCTAGTCTCTGTCATATGATGTAATCATTCGATTCAAGTCCAATGTGAAAATCTAAATAGAAACTCTTTCTATTATTTCACTCTGCCATGGCCATGGACTTCTGGACTTGATTCTCATGATCATCATAGGGCTGCTCCTCTACCACCGAGGTAGATAGATTCCATCTTGATGCAATCCAGTTCCTACAATGAACATGCTATAGCCAACATACACCTCAGGGTTCCATATGGCTAGGAGATCCGAGTAATGGTGTAGTCAAACTATAACACCCTCAAGGTGAACTGCCGATGCATCTCAGGTCAAAGAACCAGACACACACTACTGCAGCATCGAGTCAGTCATTGACGAGAAGGTAGACTTCCTAATGACTACTCGAGGTGGTCACGCTCAGTGCCCTCGTTCTCTAACGAGTACCTGTACTCTCGCTCCGGTGTCTCCACACCGTAGACTCAAGACTCATCTACTAAAGAGAAGCGATTGTACACCAACCTTCCGGATCAATCACCATCCTCGTGATGATCCTATGGTCGGGAGCATTTTATGAGTTAATAATGATTATTCATGTCTTAAATTTTCAACTCTTGAAAATATGAATTATCATTACCATTAACTCAAAGGATGTATCACAGACACTAAATACACATATGTGATAGAAAATAACCCATTTTATTGATTATAGTCAAAATTATAATTTTGCCCCTAGAAGTGTATTACAAGTGTCAGCCAATTCTGGCTTCTAGGGCACATATATCTAACAATCTCCCACTTGTCCTAAAGCCAATTGGCTACAAGTCTAAGTCCCATCTTCTCAAGGTGGGCTTCGATCTTCTGCTGGCCCAACGGCTTTGTAAGTGGGTCTGCCACATTATCTGTGGAGTTGACTCTCTTGACCTCGACGTAACCTTCTCGAGGTAATCGCGGATGAGGTGGTATCGCCGCTCAATGTGCTTGGATTTTTGGTGAGACCTCGGCTCCTTAGCAAGGGCTATGGCGCCATTGTTGTCGCAGTATAGAGGAATGGCATCTGATGGCATTACTCCAATTTTTGCAGCAAACTTCTTGTACCAGAATGCTTCCTTCGCAGCCTCTGATGCAGCGATATATTCTGCTTCCATGGTGGAATCTGCTATCATGGTTTGCTTGGAACTCTTCCAGCTGACAGCACCACCATTGCACACAAACAGACTCCCAGATGTCGACTTTCGATCATCTATATCGGACATGAAATCCGAGTCTGTGTATCCCTGGACTTGGAGTTCTCCGTTACCAAAGACCAACATCATATCCTTAGTTCTTCTCAAGTACTTAAGGATACATTTCACAGAAGTCCAGTGTTCTTCACCTGGATTTGACTGATATCTGCTTGTGACACTCACAGCATGGGCTATATCAGGTCGTGTACATAGCATGGCATACATGAGGCTCCCTATTGCAGAAGCATAAGGGATCTTGCTCATGCGTTCTATTTCCTCAGGTGTGCTAGGGCACATCTTCTTGGAAAGATGAATACCATGTCTGAAGGGTATTAATCCCCTCTTAGAGTTTTCCATACTAAACCTCTTTAGTACTTCCTCTATGTACATCTTCTGTGAAAGTCCTAGCATCCTATTCGGTCTATCCCTATAGACCTTAATTCCTAGAATAAAGGATGCTTCACCTAGGTCTTTCATGGAGAATTCCTTGGACAACCATATTTGACTGATTGTCAACATGGGAATATCATTCCCAATAAGGAGGATGTCATCCACGTACAATACGAGGAAGACAACAGCGCTCCCACTGACCTTTTTGAAAACACATGGTTCCTCTTCATTTTTGATGAAACCAAACATTTTTGATCACATCATTGAAACGAGTGTTCCAGCTCCGAGATGCTTGCTTAAGTCCATATATGGACCTTTGCAGCTTGCAAACCTTGTGATCAGTATCACTGGATGTGAAACCTAGCGGCTGTTCCATATAGATATCTTCCTCAAGATATCCATTTAAGAATGCCGTTTTCACGTCCATTTGCCATATTTCATAATCGAAATAGGCTGCAACGGCAAGCAATGTGCGGATGGATTTTAGCATAGCCACTGGGGAAAAGGTATCCTGATAGTCAATGCCTTCGCGTTGACTATAACCTTTTGCCACTAGTCTAGCCTTGAATGTCTCCACATTTCCCATCTGCACCAATCTTTCTCTTGAAGATCCATTTACACCCAATAGGTACTATACCTTCTGGTGGATCTACCAAGGTCCAGACTTGGTTTGAGTGCATCGAGTCAATTTCTGACTGCATTGCCTCTAGCCATTTCTCAGAGAGTCGATATCTGATATCGCCTCGTTGTAGGTTTTGGGATCATCACCATGAGCACCATTACCTACGAGGAACATTTTCCTCTACTTCCTCTGAAATAATACCTAAGTATCTTTCAGGGGATGGAAAACTCTTTCCGATCTACGAGGTGGAGGAGGTAGTGTTCTTATTGGCTCAACCTGATTTGGTTCCAATTGGTCCTTAGCTCGTTGTACTTGTGAGACTTTCTCATCAAGCTTAATCTGCTTTCCAATGCCGCTATCTTGAATAAACTATTTTTCAAGAAAGATGGCATGTCGACTCACAATCACATTGTGGTCTTCTGGAATGTAGAAATAGTATCCTAATGACTCTTTAGGATATCCTATGAATCGAGCTCTGAAAGGACCTAAACTCTAACTTGTCCGCTTGTTGTCTTTTGACATGAGCCGGACAACCCCAAATTCTGAGATGACTCAGACTTGGTTTCTTACCGTGCCATATCTCATACGGTGTGGTAGGAACGGTTTTAGAGGGAACCCTATTCAGTAGATAAATTGAAGTTAACAATGAATGTCCCCAAAGAAAATCAGGAAGGTCTGTGAAGCTCATCATGGATCGAACCATATCCAATAGAGTCCGATTTCTCCATTCTGAAACCCGTTGAGTTGAGGTGTTCCTGGTGGAGTCCATTGAGAGACTATGCCATTTTCCTTGAGATAGTCTAGGAATTCCCGGCTAAGGTATTCACCTCCTCGATCTGATCGAAGAACCTTAATGGGTTTTCCAGTTTGTTTTTCTACTTCATGTCTGAATTCTTTGAACTTTTCAAAAGCTTCAGACTTGTGTCTCATAAGATACACATACCCATACCTAGACAGATCATCGGTAAAGGTAATGAAGTAGACAAAATTGCCTCTAGCCGGCACATCAAATGGGCCGCACACATCAGTATGTACTAGGGCAAGGAGATCTGTGGCCCTCTCCCCATGTCCAACAAAAGGGAGTTTAGTCATTTTGCCTTGAAGACAAGATTCACAAGTTGGATATGACTCGGAAAGTCAATGGACTCAATAGCCCATTTTTCTCCAATTTGTTGATCCTATCTTCTGCTATATGACCTAATCTCAGGTGCCATAGATATCTGTCGTTTGGACTATCCCTAGGTCGTTTGGCATTCACGTTTTGCTCGATAGTTAGAATAGGTACATCAATATGTAGCTGATAAAGACCATTAATAAGAAAACCATTTGCAATTTTATTTCTTTCATAAAGAATGTTACAATGGTCCTTAAAGAAGGTAATCACATAGCCTTCTTGTGCTAAGCATGAAACAGAAATCAAATTCCTGCTAGCTGCAGGCACATAATAACAGTCTTTCAAAACTAAGTCTAAACCAGATGGTAATCGAAGAGGGTATGTTCCCACGGCTACTGCAGCAACTCTTGCTCCATTACCGATGCGTAGGATCATGTCTCCATCCCTCAGCCTCCTGCTATCCTCAAGACCCTGCATGGAAGTGCACAGATGAGCACTAGAACCAGAGTCAAGCACCCAACTGGATGCAGAAGAAATCCGTAAGGTTAGACTCAATAACGAGCATACCTCCAGAAGGACCTTCCTTCTTGTTCTTCAGGGTGGCCAGGTAAGTAGGGCAGTTCCGCTTCCAATGGCCGTCGCTGTTGCAATGGAAATACTTTTCCTTTGACATCGGCCTTTTTCTTCGGCTCTGCCTTCTTCTTCTTTGATCCTTCCACCTTCTTGCTTTTTTTCACAGACTTCTTTTTCTTTCCATAAGACTTTCTTTTGGAAGAAGTCCATTCCATAGCAAGAACTGAGCCTTTAGAACCTTTCATAGAAAGCTCAGCGGTGAACCAGCATATTCATTAATTCGGCCAAGGAATTTTGAAGTTTATGCATGTGGTAATTCATGATGAATTGCCCATATGCATCAGTCAAGGATTGCAGAATAATATCGTTCTGCAGATCCAAGTCTAACTTCACACCGAGCTTCTCAAGCTCTTCCATGTCCTTGATCATCATCAGACAGTGATCTTGGACTGACTGCCCATCACGCATCTTAGCCTTAAAAAGTCATTTCGTGACTTGATATTTGGCTGCGCGACTCTGTTCACCAAACATCTCCTGCAGGTGAGCCAACATTTGGCGAGCAGTCCCGATATCTTCATGTTGGCGCTGGAGCTCATCAGACATCGAGCCCAACATGTAATATCTGGCCTTATTATCTTCGTCTATCCATTTTTCCAGAGACGCTCTCTGTTCAGTGGATGGACGGGCTGGTAAGGTGGGAGGGTCCTGGTCCAATACATGGGTTAACTTCTCGAACCCAAAATAATTTTGTAGTTCCTGAGCCAATCTTTATAATTGGGTCCGGTCAGTCTATGTGTGTCCAGGATACGTGCTAATGGGTTGGACGCAGACATTTTCCTGTAGAGAGTCAAAGATTCTAGTTAGATACTGTAATTATGACTTGACCAATTTGTTTAGAAATTTTATTTTTAAATAAATTAGCTCCCACTATTTTCTCGGATCCCTACACTCCCTCTGTAGAGATGCAAAAATCTCCATGATTAATGATTTCTAGTGGGTGGTGCGGTCTCACCAACTGACTCATCACCTCACCTAACAGTTATTGGTGATGGGTTAGCCAATGAGTGAACAACTCTTGTTCAATGATTCTCTAATCATGGTGCACCCAAACTTGGTCTCTAATTCATGAATCTCACCGTATCCAAATATTGATCCACTCCTTAGTTAAGTCAGACCCACCATTTGCATAGACTGGATTCCTAATTGAGTCTCTCACCGTATCCAAAATATTGAGCCCAACTCATCCTCCAGCCCATAGCATCCAATGCCTAATAGACATGGTTGCATCTTCCCGGTGCAACTGAGCCACTGTATCCAGTCCGAGAACAATCAACCCCGGAAAGGGCCCGCACATCTACAATGGTGGAAGACCTCAGACTTAATCTTTTCTTAGGGAGAATTGATTCAGGTCTCATTAAACTAGACTTGTCATTAGTCATAACAATTATGACTAACCTAGTGGCATGGGTTAGCTCGGATTATTGACCACCTCAGATCAGAACTGTGTCAACAGATATGGCCAGGTAAGTGAGACCGGTGGAAGGAATATGCCATTAACTCGTACAAGAATGCATTCAGGTCGAGTAGCTTCCAATTAAAAATCCAGTCGGTCGTATGTGCCAAACTTACCTTAGACACCAAATTGTTGAGTCAGAACCAATTGGGTTAGCCTACAATCCAGACTCTAACCTCTGAGCCTAATTAGGTCTTGCTTGATCGTGACTCGATCTTGACCCAGACTTAATCCTATTAGGCTGGTCAATTTAAGCATTGTTGATCCCATCTAACCAACTCTTGATTCGGTTTGATCAACCGCTTAGACCTAATTGAGCTACCCAAGCCCGAACCCAGTATTATGAATATGTCTTAGATCTAAAATTCTCAATTTTAGATCTAATTAATATTTTATAATCTTAATTTTTAATTAAGTAGGGTTCGTAAATAAAATATGCACAATAAATCCTAGGGTTTCAGGATCTAGAATTTTGCAGAAAGTAAGTTTTGGGTTTCTGATTAAGGACGAACGCGCAGCACCCCTACACGTCATAAGAACGCCCCATCGGATAGGAGGAGAGGGCCTTTAAATCCTTCTTCGTTCTTATGACCGGATGGCCAAGAGGAACGCCTTAATTAGGAACATGCAATACTACAAAATAGTTTTAGATCTATATCATATATCTCATATACAAATTAGATCTAATCATGGCATATTTTGCATACATCTCATGTATCAAATTATGCATGTTTTTAGATCTAATCATGTATCAAATCATGGCATATACAAAACTCTTTTGAACACAGAGAGGAGCGGGAGAAGATGCTTTGGCATGGAGGAGGAGAGGAAAAAAGGCCTTGGGGCGTGGAGAATTATGATGCTCTTTGAGTTGGGCGTAGGGTCTTATTTATAGACTGTCTATGATCCAACTCCTCTTCTTCCCAACCAATCAGAACTTTTTATGAAATTAGATCTAAATCTGATTGGTGGGAATAGAGTCCCTTGGATTACTCCTTAGAGGATGCCTAAGACCAGTCAAAGTTGGTTCTTAGGAGAACTCTAATCGGAATCCAAAAAGGAGATGGAGTCCCTATCTAACAGGGACTCTTGGGTGCCTCCAGCTTGGGCACACACCAAGGGTGGCGTGCGCCCTCCTCCTTGCCAGGTTCTGACAGGAGGATAGGCCCCCACTAGCCCTCCAATAGGTGCATGATACATGGACAAAAGTTAAAGTGTCAATGGTCAACATTTGACCAGTCAAAGGTCAACTTTTGACCAAAGTCAAAGGATGAAGAAATGGCAGGTGACCAAAAATGGCAGGTAATGTCTTACAAAATAAGACAACCTTTTCTGACTTGGACAAGCTCCAGTCAGACCATAGTGAAGGCCTCTGAATTGAGCACAAACTCCTTTGGCTCAGTCAGGACAACTTATTTATGATAGTAAAAGAAGAACGTTAGGTTCAATCGAGTGCTAGCACGATTTCCTTGAACCTAATTGAATCTCATTCAGATCAATTGAACTGGATCAGTTCAATTGATGATCACCAGATTCAAACCCTTATTTGTGTGACCCAGTTAGGTTCAGTTCTGTATGGTAATGGGATATGTCATGATCTCTATCATCGACATCATCGAAACTCCTTTCGATGGATCAGAACTCTTCTGATTCGAACAGCTAGAATGATCGATCATCTAAATCATTCTAATTGCTCCCAAAATCCACCAGTGACACCTAGCAGTATATGGTGGCAACCCATCAGAGCTGAATGCGAACCTCTTGGTGCAGCTACCTATGTGATTAAGTTCTTCTATCTTGAGCCCCGATCAGATTAGGGTTAAGGTGAACTCGTCAAACCCTAGTCTCTGTCATATGATGTAATCATTCGATTCAAGTCCAATGTGAAAATCTAAATAGAAACTCTTTCTATTATTTCACTCTGCCATGGCCATGGGCTTCTGGACTTGATTCTCATGATCATCATAGGGCTGCTCCTCTACCACCGAGGTAGATAGATTCCATCTTGATGCAATCCAGTTCCTACAATGAACATGCTATAGCCAACATACACCTCAGGATTCCATATGGCTAGGAGACCGAGTAATGGTGTAGTCAAACTATAACACCCTCAAGGTGAACTGCCGATGCATCTCAGGTCAAAGAACCAGACACACTACTATAGCATCGAGTCAGTCATTGACGAGAAGGTAGACTTCCTAATGACTACTCGAGGTGGTCACGCTCAGTGCCCTCGTTCTCTAATGAGTATCTGTACTCTCGCTCTGATGTCTCCATATCGTAGACTCAAGACTCATCTACTAAAGAGAAGTAATTATACACCAACCTTTCGGATCAATTACCATCTTCGTGATGATCCTATGGTCGGAAGCATTTTATGATTTAATAATGATTATTCACGTCTTAAATTTTCAACTCTTGAAAATATGAATTATCATTACCATTAATTCAAAGGATGTATCACAAACACTAAATACACATATGTGATAGAAAATAACCCATTTTATTGATTATAGTCAAAATTATAATTTTGCTCCTAGAAGTGTATTATAAGTGTCAGCCAATTCTGGTTTCTAGGGTACATATATCTAACAGTTCTCCTCCTATTCCTAATAGGATCACTTTTGATTATTTTAAAAAGTTATTTTCTATCATCACATGATTTTTGTAATAAAAAATAATAATATTGAAATAGAGGAGTTTTATTGAAGGCAAATTACTAACAGTACATTCTTAGATTTTTTGAATTCCAAGACCGTAAGAGTGTTGTTCCTCCAAGCTCCTTCAAGCGATAAGTTCTGGACCGGACGATCTTCTTTACTACATATGGGCCTTCCCAAATTGGAGCGAGCTTTTTTTGATTCTAAGATTTTGATACAGCTGCTCATCGAAGTACTAAGTCCTCCATTTTGAATATTTTGCCTTTGACTTTAGAGTTGTAGTAACAGGCCACTTTTTGCTTATAGGCTACCATCCGAACTTGAGCTTTTTTTCATTTTTTCTCCAATAAGTTGAGGTTAGCCCTGAGGTCCTATGAGTTATGCTGCTCATTGAATGCCATGATTCGTGCTGATAGAAGTTTGAGTTCTATTGAGATGATCGCTTCTGTTCCAAAAGCTAAGACAAATGGGGTCTCTCCAGTTGAAAATCTTTGGATAGTTCGGTATGCCCAGAGCGCATTATAGAGTTCATCCATCCAAGTCTCCTTTGCTCTTTCAAGTCTTGCTTTAATACCTTGCAGCAGGGTTTTGTTTGTTATTTCGACTTTGTCGTTTGCTTGTGGATGGGCTACCGATGTAAAATGATGGAAGATGTTCAAATCTTCATAGAATTTGGAAAATCTTGCTCTGACAAACTGCCGCCCAATATTTATTATAAGAGTTTGAGGCAAGCCAAATCTGCAAACGATCGACTTTCAGATGAAGTCTCATACTTTTGCTTCAGTGATTTTCGCTAGATATTCAGCCTTGATCCACTTTGTGAAGTAATCTATTACCACTAAGAGAAACTTATGCTATCCCGGTGCCATGGAAAAAGGTTCGAGTATGTCCATCCCCCATTGAGCAAATGGCCACGGGACGCTCAGGGTGTTATTTCAAAAGCTGACTGCATTTGAACATTTGCATTTCTCTGACAGCGATCATATTTTTTGACATACTTTATAGAATCATGGTACAAGATTGGCCAATAATAATCCTACCAAAATAGTCTGTGTGATAAAGATCTAGCCCCCACATGATTTTCCTAAATTCCTTCATGTACTTTTCATATACAAAGTCGGCTTCTGAAGGTCTGAGATATCTCAAGAGCGGTAAGAAATATAACCTTTTATATAGCTTGTCTTCATACAGAACATACCGGAAGGTTTGATTTCTAAGTTTTTGAGCTCCTTTCGGATCATGAGGAAGAGCTCCATCTTTGAGATAAGCAACCAATGGGTCAATCCAACATGGCTCATGATCGATCTGCATTACAGACTGTTGTCCTTCCAGACTCGGGTGTTTCAGGACTTTAAAGAAGACCTCCTTGAGCAGCTCAGTCGGGGCCAATGTTGCCAACTTTAAGAGAAGGTCGACCCTAGTGTTTTTCGCTCTTGGGATCTGCTTGATGTCAAAACTATTGAAAGCCGGAGTCAAGCTCTTTATTTTCTTGAGATATTTTATCATGCTTTCTTCTCAAGCCTCATAATTGCCATTAACTTATCCGACCATCAATTGAAAATCACTGTAGACTTGGAGTCGATCTGCTTTCAATTCTTTGACGATCCTTAATCCTGCAATCAAAGCTTCATATTTGGCTCTATTATTAATCATAGGAAACTCAAGGTGCAGTGCATATTTAGTGATGACTCCTTCTGGGCTAACCAAGATCAGCCCTACGTCTGCACCAGAAGCATTAGATGAGCCATCTACATATAGGATCCAGAGATCTTTAGGGAGGTCGGCTCTTTCTTCAAAGAAACTCCGTTGTAACTAGGGAACATCGACTTCATTCTGTTCATGCTTAGCTTCATTCGGAATGGTGTATTCAACTATAAATCTACCAAAATTTGGACTTTGATCGATGGTCGAGGCTGGTAGTTGATGTCGAACTCGATGAGCTCTATTGTCCATTTTGCTATTCTTTCAAAGGCATCCGTTCGATGAAGAACTACTTTGATTGATTGATCAATGAGGAGGGCTATGGTGTGCCCTTAGAAGTAAGGTCGAAGTCTTTAGGCTACAACCAGTAGGACAAAAGTTAGTTTTTCTAACTTAGTATACCTGATCTCGGCATCCCTCAAGACTCGACTTATGTAGTAGATTGGTCTTTGTACTTTTACCTCTTCTTTGACTAGAACTGCCGCAAGGGTCATTGGGGTGACCGCCAGGTATAAAAATAATCCCTCTTCAGGTTTGGGCTTTGCTAATAGGGGAGGTGAACAGAGGTAGTCCTTGAGCTTTTTAAAGATTTGTTGACATTCAGTGGTCTAGCAGAAGTTCTTCGACTATTTTAGGACTTGAAAGAAGGGCATGTATCGCTCGACCGACCTCAAGATAAAGCAGTTCAGGGCTGCCACCTTTCTGATCAGGCGCTAAACTTTTTTGATTGATTTTGGAGCAGTCATCTCTTGAATAGCCTGAATCTTTTTTAGATTTGCTTCAATTTCATGCCTCGACACCATGAATCCCAAAAACTTTTTTGAAGTCATGCCGAAGGCTTTATTGGGTTTAGCTTCATCTTGTACCTCCTAAGGATGCTGAAGGTCTCTTCAAGGTTGACAATGTGATTTATTGAAGCTAGGCTCTTGACAAGCATGTCATTTATATATACCTCCATATTGCAGTCAATCTGCTCGTTGAAGATTTTATTGATCAGGCATTGGTATGCTGCTCCTACATTTTTGAGTCCAAAAGGCATAACGCTATAATAGTAAAGACCACGATCAGTAATAAAAGCAATTTTCAAAAGACATAATGCTGTAATAGTAAAAACCACGATCAGTAATAAAAGTAGTTTTCTCCTAGTCTTCTAGTGCCATCCAGATTTGGTTATATTCGGAAAAGGCATCCATGAAAGTGAGAAGCTCGTGGCTTAAGGTCGCATCCACCAGTTGATCAATCCTAGACAGGGGATAGCTATCTTTTGAGCAGGTTTTGTTTGGCTTTTTGAATTGTATGCATATTCTCTACTTGCCATTTGCCTTCTTGACGAGCATGATGTTGGAGACATAGTTCAGATAATTAACTTTTTGAATGAATCTAGCCTTGAGGAGCTTGTCAACTTCTTTTGCAATTACTTTCTATCTCTCTAGGGCAGGGCTATGCATCTTCTCTTTTACTGGCCGATATTTGGGATCAACGGTCGGACGATGTTCTATGACTTCAGTATCTATTCTGGGCATGTCATCGAAGACCCAAGCAAAAATATCTATATTCCTTCATAGAAATTCGACAAGCTGCTCTCGTATCTTTTTTGCTAGGTTGGAGTCGATCTGTACCATGTGCTCTGCATTCCCATCATTCAGTGGGATGGAAACAAGATCTTCCATGGGCTCAGCCTGCTCTTCAGTTAGATCATCGCGGACATCCAACCCATCAACCGAATAAGGATTTAACTGCTCACCCCTCTACAAGATGATTGAATAGCAATATCTTGCCAGAGCTTGATCTCCTCTTACTTCTCTAATCCCATAGCTTGTTGAAAATTTTATTTTCAGATAGTAGGTCGACACCACTGCCTGAAGCATATTTAGACCAGGTCGATCAAGAATTGTATTGTAAGCTGATGGAGCTTTTACTACTAGAAAGTCCACCTATGCCTTGGACTATCTCGGATATTGTCCTGTAGCCACAACCAAAGTTATTACATCTTCAATTGGTACTACATCACCAATGAAGCCTACCAATGGAGACTTCATTAGTCCAAGCTAGCTATTAGGTATAGACATTTTGAAGAAAGCATCATAAAATAAAACATCGATTGAACTTTCATTATCAACAAGGATATAGCATACATCATAATCTACAATATTTAAAGTAATTACAATTGCATTGTTATACAAGAACTGAACTTCTTGTGCATCAGCTTCAGTGAAAGTTAGGGGCTCCTCAATTCTCCATCTCTTTGTCGGTCCCCCAGCTCCGCTGGCCTCCTCTTATCGAAGTCCCCCAGAGATGGTATTGATGATGTTGAGAGGCGGCTGATCTTCTTGTTGTTTCTCTCACCTCAATGGTTCAGGTTATGGTAGTGCCCTTGGTCGATCCTCTCTTCCCTCAAATCGATACCATAGAAATTGACCAAGCCAGCCTCGCCTGATGAGCTTTTCAATCTCATCTTAGAGCTGAATGCACTCCTCAGTATCATGATTGTGGTCATGATGGTAGAGATAGTATTTGTTGGGATTGTACTTGCCAGGTATGTGCGCATCCTCTTCGATCTCGACAGCTGCTCCTTGATTTTCATCAGCACTTAAATTTTTGGAGCATTGAGGAAAGCATAGTTGTGGAACCTTCTGAGAAGGAAGCCCTGTCGTGCCCTCCTATTCGGACTTCTTTGACTTTGAGTCTGAGGAAGAGTTTGGGCTCGCTTGCGCTTGAGGAAAGTTCGAAAGCATGGCCAAGCTTTTTCTGGCTTTTCATCAGTAGTGGGCATACTCGATTCATCCACTCGTCGCTCTTCGATGGCTTCACTATCCTTGGCCTTGAAGGTCTCTTCTGCTCGGGCATAACCTTCAACCCAAGCCAGCATATCGACGAAATCCCTAGGATACTTCTTCTTCAGGGAGAATAACAGATCATTCTTTTGAAGGCCATCCTTTAGTACGGTCATTACGATAGATTGATCCAAATTTTGGACTTTCAGTGCAGCGACATTGAAATGGATAACATAGGCCCATATGGATTCTTCCTCCTTCTGCTTAATGTTGATGAGGGAGTCCGAGCCTTGTCGAGGATGGTAGCTGCTAACAAAATGAGCTACAAACTGATGGCTCATTTGATCGAAAAAAAAGATAGTACCCGACTTAAGGGCTGGGTACCAGTTTCTGACTGCTTCCTTCAGAATGGAGGAAAAAGCTCAGCCTAGGATGGCATCAGGTGCACCATGGAGCAACATCATTATTCGGAAGGCCTCCAGATGATCAACCAGATCTATAGTCCCATCGTAGCTTTCGAACTAGGAAAGCTTGAAGTTCGATTGGATGGATTCCTGCATAATTTTTTGAAAAAAGAGAGGGTCAGTGTAGATATCATTACCATGAGAGGAAGGAGCATGGCAGAGTTTCTCGATCCATCGATTCATTTCTTATAGTTTTTGATCCAGAAGATCCTCACGGTCATGGATCTCCAAAGTCTTCTGGCTAAATGAGGGTAAGGTCCCCCTAGGGGTTGAATCATGATCGAAGCAGGGGCTCTCTACCCTCTACTTTTCTTTTTCGAAAGTTACTGGTCAACTTGCCCAAGTCGATCATCCTCAGACAGGATCTTGGGGTTCCAAAAAAGCCTATTCTAGTCGGATCAGCACCGGAGGCTGCTGCTACTTCATGGCCTATACTACTTTAGTGAGGCTCTTGACCTACTGGACTAACAGGTTAAATTGCTCTACGTCCACCATTGCTACCGGTGGAACTTGAGATGTCGAGGATGAGATAGAAGTGGGCAGATCTGGCTGCAGAGATGGTTGACCGTCGAGTCGAGGCCTTCCTAGAAGGCATCCTCATGAGATCGGCTGGGGAAGAAGAAGGACTCCGAGGGAGAATAAGAGAGATCTTTGCTGAGCACTTCTTTAAGAATAAGAAAATCTCAAGAGAAAGAGGATCCTTCTTCTAGCGTCAATTCTATTGGTGTAGAATTTGGTTGATGTTAGAACTGATTGAAGCTGGAGAAGTCGAGGTCGCCGCTAGAACCTGCAAAAGAAGTCCAAACCAGAGGAGGGGTGGCTCCAGCAAGACCCTCCAATGGTCAAGTTAGCCCTTCCAACCAACAAAAATGAAATACTCAGTAGAGAAAGTAGTAGAGTGTCAAGAAGGAGAAGAGAGCTTTTGAAGAAAGTATATCTGGAGGGTCTCTTATATAGGTGGAGCCCATAACAAACTGATAGCAACAGCCATAACCGCCTAGTAGTGGATCGTTCAAGGCCACATAAAATTTGTTATAGAGGATAGTGTCCGTTGTTGTGACATGCCGATCCATTGGGACTTGATTGTTGAAGTTCGGAGGAGGTAGGCGCTGCTGGTGAAGAGCTTTGAGTTTCATCAATCCTAGTGGAGTTCAGACTCTTTCAAGGTCGTATGTGTATGAGTGGGTTCACGCTATATGGATAGCTAGATTTGTGTAGGCGTGGAGGCTTTTCTAGGCGACTGCAATGAGTTCGATCAGAAGGGGTTCGAAAGTCCTGTAACTAGAGAAATCTTGAAGGAAGTCCATTAGAGGAATTCGAAAGTAGTTCTGCTAGAAGGAGAAGTCCGGCTAAAGGACCAGAAATCCAAAAATAATTCTATTAAAGAAATCTGGAAGGAGATCTGTCGGAGGAGCAAATATTTAACGATGAGTCCCCTCTCAGCTAATGTAAGAAGTTCGGATGGATGGCGGTTAGTCGGTAGAAAATCAACTAATGTTCAAAAGGAGTTTGACTAGAAGGAGGTCAACCGAAGGAGGTTTTTCTGGCATCCATGAGGAGATTAACTAGAAGGATATCGACTGAAGAAATTTTATCGGAAAGGAGCGGAAGGAGATCTATTTGGAGAGAACCTACTTATTTATTCCTTCGAAGCTCGGCTGCTTTCGAGGCCATCTGAAGGCTGATACGAAGGAGATGATATCCTTTAGCTTGCGTGTTTAGCGTTCTTGATGTAGGAATCCTGAGGTCTGCCATGAAGGAAAATTCTGATTTTCTAGACCAGATTCATTCAAATCTAGTTGGATCAAGAGATATATTTTAAAATTTTTTTTCTTTAATCCAAATCAGATCTAGAATGTTTCAAATCTGATTTTTATTATTTTAATAATTAAAATAAAATATGGATAAATTAAATCAAATTTAATTTATCTTGATGTAGGATAATCCTATTATCCGTTGATGATCCTATAAGCAGCGGAAGGTTCTGGATCTAGCCACGCAAGTGCCTGACCTCTACCAGTATCTACTTAGGCTGGATTTGGAGATTCTCTTTTTTTCTATCATGTCTCCAAAAGTTAGATCTGGATATGATTTGGAGGATCTTCAAAATGACTTTCGAAGATTAGTAGTTGTCCTTTACAGCAGCGCAGCCTTCTAGCTTTCTGTCGCCTTTCTCCCGCCTAGATTGCACCAACTAAAATCCCAAACTACTTTGGGCATGGAGAGGAGAGGGAGATGATGGACTTGGCATGGAGGAGGAGGAGAGAAACAGTCTTGGGGCATGGAGAATTTCTCATGTGTTTTTGAGTTGGATGCAGGGTCTTATTTATAGACTATGCACGATCCAACTCCTCTTCTTCCCAACCAATCATAACCCTTTATGAAATCAGATCTAAATCTGATTGGTGGGAATAGAGTCCCTTGGATTCATCCTTAGATGGTGCCTAAGACCAGTAAAAGTTGGTTCTTAGGAGGAGTCTATTCAGAATCCAAAAAGGAGATGGAATCCCTATCCAATAGGGACTCCTAGGTGCCTCCGGCTTGGGCGCATGCCACCCTTGGCGTGCACCCTCCTCCTTGCCAACTTTTGGTAGGGGGACAAGCCCCCACCAGCTCTCCAATAGGTGCGTGACATGTGGATAGAAGTCAAAGTATCAATGGTCAATATTTGACCAGTCAAAGGTCAACTTTTGACCAAAGTCAAAGGACGAAAAATGGCAGGTGACCAGAAATGGTAGGTATTATCTTACAAAATAAGAAAATCCTTTTCTGATCTAGACAAGCTCAAGTCAGATCAAGTGAAGGCCTTTGATCGAGCACAAACTCCTTTAGCTCAGTCAGGATAACTATTTATGATAGTAAAAGAAGAACGTTAGGTTTAATCGAGTGCTAGCACGATTTTCTTGAACCTAATTGAATCTCATTTAGATCAATTGAACTTGGATCAGTTCAATTGATGATCACCAGATTCAAATTCTTATTTGTGTGACCCAGTTAGGTTCAGTTCTATATGGTAATGGGATATGTCATGATCTCTATCATCGACATCATCAAAACTCCTTTCGATGGATCAAAACTCTTCTAATTCGAATAGCTAGAATGATCGATCATCTAAATCATTCTAATTGCTCCCAAAATCCACCAGTGACACCTAGCAGTATATGGTGGCAATCCATCAGAGCTGAATGCGAACCTCTTGGTGCAGCTACCTATGTGATTAAGTTCTTCTATCTTGAGCTCCGATCAGATTAGGGTTAAGGTGAACTTGTCAAACCCTAGTTTCTGTCATATGATGTAATCATTCGATTCAAGTCCGATGTGAAAATCTAAATAGAAACTCTTTCTATTATTTCACTCTGCCATGGCCATGGGCTTCTGGACTTGATTCTCATGATCATCATAGGGCTACTCCTCTACCACCGAGGTAGATAGATTCCATCTTGATGCAATCCAGTTCCTACAATGAACATGCTATAGCCAACATACACCTCAGGATTCCGAATGGCTAGGAGATCGAGTTATGGTGTAGTCAAACTATAACACCCTCAAGGTGAACTGTCGATGCACCTCAGGTCAAAGAACCAGACACACCACTACAGCATCGAGTCAGTCATTGACGAGAAGGTAGACTTCCTAATGACTACTCGAGGTGGTCACGCTCAATGCCCTCATTCTCTAACGAGTACCTATACTCTCACTTCGATGTTTCCACACCATAGACTCAAGACTCATCTACTAAAGAGAAGCGATTGTATACCAATCTTTTAGATCAATCACCATCCTTGTGATGATCCTATGGTCGGGAGCATTTTATGAGTTAATAATGATTATTCATGTCTTAAATTTTCAACTCTTGAAAATATGAATTATCATTACCATTAACTCAAAGGATGTATCACAGACACTAAATACACATATGTGATAGAAAATAATCCATTTTATTGATTATAGTCAAAATTATAATTTTGCCCCTAGAAGTGTATTACAAGTGTCAGCCAATTCTGGCTTCTAGGGCACATATATCTAACAATCTCTCACTTATCCTAAAGCCAATTGACTACAAGTCTAAGTCCCATCTTCTCAAGATGGGCTTCGATCTTTTGTTGTTCCAACGACTTTGTAAGTGGGTCTACCGCATTATCTACGAAATTGACTCTCTTGACCTTGACGTAATCCTTCTCGAGGTAATTATGGATGAGGTGGTATCACCGCTCAATATGCTTGGATTTTTGATGAGACCTCGGCTCCTTAGTAAGGGCTATGGCGCCATTATTATCACAGTACAGAGGAATGACATCTGATGGCATTACTCTAATTTCTGCAGCAAACTTCTTGTACCAGAATGCTTTCTTCGCAGCCTCTGATGCAATGATATATTCTGCTTCTATGGTGAAATCTGCTATCATGATTTATTTGAAACTCTTCTAGCTGACAGCACTACCATTGTACACAAACAGACTCCCAGATGTCGACTTTTGATCATCTACATTGGACATGAAGTCCGAGTTTGTGTATCCCTGGACTTGGAGTTCTCCGTTACCAAAGATCAACATTATATCCTTAGTTCTTCTTAAGTACTTAAGGATACATTTCACAAAAGTCTAGTGTTCTTCATCTGAATTTGACTGATATCTGCTTGTGACACTCACAGCATAGGCTATATCAGATCGTGTACATAGCATGGCATACATGAGGCTTCCTATTGTAGAAGCATAAGGGATCTTGCTCATGCGTTCTATTTTCTTAGGTGTGCTAGGGCACACCTTCTTGGAAAGATGAATACCATGTCTAAAGGATATTAATCCCCTCTTAGAATTTTTCATACTAAACCTCTTTAGTACTTCCTCTATGTACATTTTCTGTGAAAGTCCTAGCATCCTATTCGATCTATCCCTATAGATCTTAATTCCTAGAATAAAGGATGCTTCACCTAAGTCTTTCATGGAGAATTCCTTGGGCAACCAAGTTTTAACTATCGTTGATAGGAACGCGATGTTGTCGTTAAGACACCGTGTTTATCAGTTTAATTCGATTTCTTAAAATAATTGAAAATGCATAGATAGCAATGAGTCGGATTGAATCCATAGGAAAGGTAGTATTTTTAGATTTAAAATATTTGATTTTTGAAAAAAAAAAAAGAAAAGAATTTGAGTTTTTGAAATCAAAAGTAAAGTCAAAAAATTAAAAGCAAAAATTAAATGATGCAGAAATTTAAACTTGATATTAAGATCTACTAGTTAGATCTTAGCATCTACTTATAATAAAATAGAAAGCAATAATTAAAGTACAAAAATTATAATAAAAATAAAGAGTAAGAAATTAAAATATAAAATAAAATTTTTATTAATTAAAATTTTAGAATTTAAATATATAAAATTTTAAAAAAATAATAAAATAAAATAGCCTGATCTCTAATCTTGGATTGGCATGGATGGAAAGATGGTGTAGAAGCCCAACTCTTCTTCTCAGGACCCGTTGCTTTGAAGCAGCCTTTATTCCATAGCCTAGCTTCATCCTATACCAAAGCTTCACCTTGACTGGAGATATTGATTTCTAGAGGCCTGAGATCCTTTTTATAGAGCTAGGAGGGCTGGATATTTTTTCTAAAGGCAATATGGGACTAATAGCCTTTGTAATCATCAAAATATAAAGAAATTTGAATAAAATTTAAATCAAAATAGCTCTGATATGACTCTGGTAAGTCAGGTGAAATCTAGCCATTCAATAGAAATCCAACGATCCAAAAATCATCAAAATCGGATGCGTATCAGCCCAGATTAGATTGAATTAAATTTTGATCGTTCGATCGCACGTTGATGGAGGAAATCTGGCTGCAAATCATGCATCGGGAGTCCTGATCATTGTTGGGAGTGTTCTAGACCGTCGGATCATCCCCAGGATCGAGCACTACCATTAGATGGCAATCCACATGAAGTCTAAAGCTGAATCAAATCCAAAAACAACAACAGCCATCCGATCTTAACCGCAAGCTTTCGCAATCATTCGATGGCGCAATTACTGTTCTTATGGACCGCATGGACCGACCGTACCATCCACCACAGCCAATCGTGCCTCTATTATCGAGTGAAAAGACCAGATTATCCTGTGAGCTGCGATAAATTTCTATAAACCCTTTAGAGGTCTAGGTCTACCACATGGCAGGCTCTCATTTGTTGGTGTCTGTTGAGCTGGCGGTCCATACTGTTCTGTAGACCGACTGATGGCTTCTGGGCTTGAGTCGACTAGCTTGGATGGCTTGGTGCACCGACTTGGTCGGCTTGGCTCGACGCATTTGGACGCACCGACTGCTACGGCGTGGCGGCTTGAGCCGTTTGAGCCATATGTTATTTTTTTCATTTAAATTTTTTTATTTTATTTCTTTAGAAATTCATATCTTTTCTATTTTAGCTCTATTTTGCTTCAAATTTATTTCATTAAGATCAAAAAAATGAACTCTTTCCATTGATTATAAAGTTTTATTTTTTAATTTTTATTATTTTTTAATTAATAAAAATATGAATTTCTTAAAAATTATATATAAATTGATTAATAATTCTTAAAAATTAATATAAAATTAATTAATAAATTAATACTTTTATTGATAAATTTATGATTCTTATCACACCCCCCAACTTAAGCTTTGCTCATCCTCGAGTAAAGAAAGAATTTAGTTTTAAATACCTTTTAACTTTAGAGTTTTGAATTTTACCTAAGCAGTTTTCAAAATGGCCATTGATATTCAGTAGAGCTTAAATGAGATATATCATTGGGGTATTAATACTTATCAATAGAAAAATTAAGTAAAGAACATTAAATTTTTTAGAACTTTTTCTAAATTATCCCACCTTTATCTTTGATTTGTCTAAACTTTCATATAGGCAAGTGTATTACTACTTCTATCCTTCATTTATTGATTTTTATTTTTACATTGCCTACTTTTTGATATGAATATCATTGCTTACTTAGGCAACGAAATCCGATTACTCGATGAAAAATCAATATTTTTTTTTTTAACGTTGTACCACTATTGAGTGTCTTAACTTCTTAAGCTTTCTATTTGATCCATGTAGCGAGTCTTGGGCCAATGACTCCAAACCAGTTGGCTTTAGGGCACTAGGTATAGAATACCCCTCGGGCTTACTAGCTCGAATCAAATAGGCTACGAGTTAAGACTAGCTTTACAACGAGCTTCTTTATCCTTCCCATCTTTTGATGCGAAACTCAATGCTTGCTTAGGCAAAGAGGCCCGATTACTCAGTGAGAAGTACTTAAAAACTATTTTATTAAAATAAATTTTTATATGAAGAAACGTTTAGTTATCCTACACAAGCCTATAAAAAGTAGACTTTTCTTTGATGCTAGTAGAAATAATTAGAAATGCTCCAAGAAAAAAATTTTTATATTCTAGACTTAACTTTTTATTGAATTTTTTTAATACTTGATTCCTCAATATCTCATAGATTCTCTTGATCTGTGCATCAATTTTTTTTTTAAAAAAATGCTTAGTTTAATTCGATTCTTAAGCATAATCAGGTGTCTAAATACTAAATACTAACTTTTTTTGAGGACTTAAAATTTTAAAATTTTTATTTTTCTCTCCCCCCAACTTAATCGACATTGTCCTCAATGGAGAAGAAGAAAAAAATAAAGGATGTAATAAAGAACATGGAAGAATACATCTAACTCAGTATATTTTTGGTCCAGCACATGCCTTTGAAAATTTAAGCTCTCCCTCCAACTTATTCAAATTATCCTAAAAAGAAAATAAACTAAAAAGATAAATTAGATAAAAACTAAATATTGGGTTGCCTCCCAATAAGCACTAAGTTTACCATCTTCAGCCAGACACAATGTAGCTTACTATCCTGTGTCGAATATTGAATTGACAAATTTCAATGGTTTTTGATTGCCAATCTCAGAAAGTTGATTTATAATTCTATTATTGATATATTCATTATTAATTTTAGGGATATAATTTGTGATCTCATTCTCAGACCCATGTTTATTAAGAATTTCTCTTATTTGTTCTTCTAAAATGCTCATGAATTGAGTTTTTGTGTTAGAAGTTAAGTTTGATTCAATGGGTGCCAGAAGGATGACTAAAGATGATTTTAATTCTGAAGGTAAATTAATATGATCTTATTTAAATAACACTATTGATATTTTATTACATGTCTCTTGATTTTTGTAAGAAGAACCAAGTTCTTGGATTGAAGGAAATAGGACATTAGGTTTATAAGTCTTGGGTGAATTATCTATTCTTTTTTTTCTATATCTATCTCATTTAAACTGGAACTAGCATCAGTACTAATTTTTGGCTCAGATTCTTCTATGTGGTTAGTCTCAGTACTAATCAGTTTCTCTAAATTTTCATTTTGACTAGCATCAGTACTAGCCTCTCTCACCTAGTCTTGGTATGGGTCCATAAGAATCCTATAGCTTTTAAGTTCAGAAATTACTTTGGCATTCTCTAATTGAGGATTCTTAGGTGAGACATTAAATTGATAACTTAATCCAGGTGGTTGGTGGACATTAGGTGGATTGTTTGAAATTGGTAGGCTCGATAGTTGATCTAGTTCTCTCCTCATGTTAGATTCAGCTAATTGTCCAATTTAAGCTTTTAGCTTAGCGATAGATTGCTCTTGAGTCAGAATCAATTGTTGAAGTTGGTTAAATCTATCATCGACTAGATTGGTCTGTTGAGGAGGTGGGTATGAGGGCTGATTATGATGTGGTGGCTGGATAAACTGACTAGGCTGGCCATTATTATAGGTATAGTTTTGGTATTGGAGCCTATTTTGATAGTTTTGGATAGGTAAAATTTGAGTTTGAGCCTGAGTCTATTGGGATGTCCAAGAAAAATTATGGTGGTTGCTCCAATCTGGATTATATGAATTTGAAAATAGGTCATTAATCAATTTGGAGTATTCTTGAGTAGCTTGAACTTGTTCTTAGAAAAAATATGAAAACTGTGCAGTCATAGGATATTCACTCACATGATGGGTTGGGCTAGTATAGATTGAATAAATCTTCTGATAATTAGAAGATGATGTGAATTGTGCAGGAGATTGTTGACCTAGGATTAGGAGTTGATCTATTTTTTGAGCAAGAAGATCAACTTTATCTAATTTTTGGACTATTAGATTCAGATTAGCCATTTGATTATTATGGTTGGGTTCAACTAGATTAGGTAAAGTAATTTTCTACCATATATGTATTAGTGCAACCCTACCGTATTGTTCAAAAAAAAAATTTATATTTTTTTTATATTATTTATTATTTTATTATATTAAAAATTAATTATTTTATTTATTAATTAAATTAAATTAAATTATTATTTTAAATATTTTTTAGTTAGTTTAATTTAATTTTTATTTTATTTTATTTTATTTTATTTTTAGAGGAGTAAGGAGAAGAAAGAAAAAAGAGTTCTAAAGAAGAGGTCCTAAGGAGTCCTAGAACTAAGAAGAAAGAGAAGAATTAGGTTTAATTAGATTTGATGTTGGTTAGCAATCAAGTTGGTCAGTCAATCTTGACTAAGGATTATCCTAGATCTAGATAGTTTCTAACTGCCAAGGTCACCTTCAAGCCCTCCAAGTGTAGGATTAGCCAATCAACTAGCCAGATAAGTATAAGATCAGTGGGAGTCCCCCCGTTGCTTGCCTTAGATACCAATTATGTTTGGCCAGGTAAGCGAATGGAACCAATTAGAAACCATTTTTCTTTAGGTCCAGTCGTTTCTGAACCACTTTCCTAGACAACAGTCAAATTGACTTATCCTAATCCGGTTCAACTCTTAGGATTTCTTATCCTATTGAGCTCGAGTTTCTAGGGCTGATGTCTAATTGATTTTAATTTAAAGGCTTAGGTCAATGTAGGATGCTGGTTGGTTGTTTGTGGGCCATGGAAGGATGATCAAATCCCCAACTTATCTTATTTAATTAGGTTGTGCCCTTAATTTGGTTTAATATGAATGTGCACAAAAAATTTTCAATCAAAGGGTTCTATACAATTTAAACTAGATGCATACAACTAATTAAATTCTGAAAGGCTTACCTTGCCTCCAGCAATCATCAAAAAAAAAATAAAATAAAATAAAAATAAAAAAAATAAAAATAAAACTAATATGATGCATGCTATAAATAGTTAGGGTTTCTAATCTTATCATAAGATTTTTAATTAGATTTAAGTGGATATAATTTTTTAAAAAATTTAATTTTAAAATAAAATAAATAAATAAATAAAAAGAACTAGGATTAGGATTGATCTCACCAAGCAAAACTCCTGGTTCTTTTTGTTCTTTAATCTCTTTTTCTGTAAAATAATAAAAAAATTAGCATGCAATATTTATAAGAAGATAAAAATTTTATTTATAATTTATTTATAAAAAAATCAAAGAGATCAAAAATTTAATGTCCGTGCCTTCCCCGATAATGGTGCCAAAAGCTGGATACGTTTGTCGAAATTATTTTTAATTTTTTTAAAAATAAATTAAAGAAATCAAAATCAAAAATCAAAAACAATCTTCGGTAACGATGCCAAAAACTTAATAGGATCGTGATGTTTTCATTAAGACACCATGTTTATCAGTTTAATCTGACTTTTTAAAATAATTAAAAATACGTAGATAGTAGTGAGTCGGATCGAATCCACAGGAAAGATAGTATTTTTAGATTTAAAATTTTTGATTTTTAAAAAGAAAAAGAAAAAGATTTGAGTTTTTGAAATCAAAAGTAAAGTCAAAAAATTAAAAGCAAAAATTAAAAGGTGTAGAAATTTAAACTTGGTACTAAGATCTACTAGTTAGATCTTTGCATCTACTTACAATAAAATAAAATGTAATAATTAAAGTATAAAAATTATAATAAAAATAAAAAGTAAGAAATTAAAATATAAAATAAAATTTTTATTAATTAAAATTTTAAAATTTAAATACATGAAATTTAAAAAAAAAGAAAATAAAATAAAATAGCCTAATCTCTGATCATGGATCGGCATGGGAGGAAAGATGGTGTAGAAGTTCGGCTCTTCTTCTCAGCATCCGTTGCTTTGAAGTAGCTTTTATCCCATAGCCTAGCTTCATCCTATACCAAAGCTTCACCTTGACCGAAGATGTTGATTTCTGGAGGCCAGGTATCCTTTTTATAGAGCTAGGAGGGCTGGATATTTTTTTTGAAGGCAATATGGAACTAATAGCCTTTGTAATCATCAAAATATAAAAAAATCCAAATAAAATTTAAATCAAAATAGCTTTGATATGACTCTGATAAGTCTGGTGAAATCTAGCCATTCAATAGAAATCCAATGGTCCAAAAATCATCAAAATCGGATGCATATCAGCCCAGATCAAGTCGAATTAAATTCTGACCATTCGATCGCACGTTGATAGAGAAAATCTGGCCGCAAATCATGCGTCGGGAGTCCTGATCATCATTGGAAGTATTCTGGACCGTCGGATCATCCCCTGGATCGAGCGCTATCGTTGGATGGCGATCCGCGTGAAGTCTGAAGCTGAATCAAATCTGAAAATAACCACAGCCATCCGATCTTAACCGCAAGCTTCCGCAACCGTCTGATGGCACAATTACTATTCTTATGGACCGCATGGACCAGTCGTACCGTTCACCATAGCCAATCAGCGCCTCTATTATCGAGTGAAAAGACCAGATTGCCCTGTGAGCCATGATAAATTTATGTAAACCCTTTAGGGGTCTACACCGAGCTTCTCAAGCTCTCAAGCTCTTCTAAGTCCTTGATCATCATCAGACAGTGATCTTGGATTGACTACCCATCATACATCTTAGCATTAAAAAGTCATTTCGTGACTTGATACTTGGCTGCGCGACTCTGTTCACCAAACATCTCTTGCAGGTGAGCCAACATTTGGCGAGCACTCCCGATATCTTCATATTGGCGCTGGAGCTCATCAGACATCGAGCCCAACATGTAATATCTGGCCTTATTATCTTCGTCTATCCATTTTTCAGAGATGCTCTCTATTCAGTGGATGGATGAGCTGGTAAGGTAGGAGGGTCCTGGTCTAATACATGGGTTAACTTCTCAGAACCCAAAACGATTTTGTAGTTCCTGAGCCAATCTTTATAATTGGATCTGATCAGTCTATGTGTGTCCAGGATACGTGCCAATGGGTTGGATGCAGATATTTTTCTGTAGAGAATTAAATATTCTAGTTAGATACTGTAATTATGACTTGACCAATTTATTTAAAAATTTTATTTTTAAATAAATTAGCTCTTACTATTTTCTTAGATCCCTACACTCTCTCTGTAGAGATGTAAAAATTTTCACAATTAATGATTTCTAGTGGATGGTGTGGTCTCACCAATTGACTCATCACCTCACCTAAAAGTTATTGGCAATGTGTTAGCCAATGAGTGAACAACTCTTATTCAATGATTCTCTAATCATGGTGCACCCAAACTTAGTCTCTAATTCATGAATCTTACCATATCCGAAATATTGATCTACTCCTTAGTTACGTTAGACCCACCATTTGCACAGACTAGATTCCTAATTGAGTCTCTCACTATATCCAAAATATTGAGCCCAACTCATCCTCCAGCCCATAGCATCCAATGCCTAATAGACATGGTTGCATCTTTTCGGTGCAACTAAGCCACTATATCCAGTCGAGAACAATCAACCCAGGGAAGGGCCCACACATCTACAATGGTGGAAGATCTCAGACTTAATCTTTTCTTAGGAAGAATTGATTCAGGTCTCATTAAACTAGACTTGTCATAGTCATAACAATTATGACTAACCTAGTGGCATGGGTTAGCTCGGATTATTGACCACCTCAGATCAGAACTGAGTCAATAGATATGATCAGGTAAGTGAGACCGGTGGAAGGGATATGCCATTAACTCGTACAAGAATGCATTCAGGTCGAATAGCTCCTAATTAAAAATCAGTCGGTCGTATGTGCCAAACTTACCTTAGATACCAAATTATTGAGCCAGAACCAATTGGGTTAGCCTACAATCCAGACTCTAACCTCTAAGCCTAATTAGGTCTTACTTGATCGTGACTCGATCTTGACCTAGACTTAATCCTATTAGGCTAGTCAATTTAAGCATTGTTGATCCCATCTAACCAACTCTTGACTCGGTTTGATCAACCACTTAGACCTAATTAAGCTACCCAAGCTCGAACCCAGTATTATGAATATGTCTTAGATCTAAAATTTTTAATTTTAGATCTAATTAATATTCTATAATCTTAATTTTTTAATTAAGTAGAGTTCATAAATAAAATATGCACAATAAATCCTAGGGTTTCAGGATCTAGGATTTTGCATAAAGTAAGTTTTGAATTTCTGATTAAGGACGAACGCGCAGCACCCCTACACGTCATAAGAACATCCCATTAGATGGAAAGAGAGAGCCTTTAAACCCTTCTTCATTCTTATGACCAGACAACTAAGAGGAACGCCTTAATCAAGAACATGTAATACTACAAAACAGTTTTAGATCTATATCATATATCTCATATACAAATTAGATTTAATCATGGCATATTTTGCATACATCTCATGTATCGAATCATGCATATTTTTAGATCTAAATAATCTCATAATAATCTAAAAAATTAGATTTAAATTGATCTTATCTAAATAAACTCTAATCTAGACAACTATGTAGAACTATTCTACAACTAGTCTAGACATGCATCAATCATATCTCATATGATGTTAAAATTAAATAATTTTTATTTACTATTTTTTAAATATTATTATAATAATTATAATATCAAAAAATAATAAATAAATAGATCTAAAATATGATTTAATCAAATTAAATTATAAACATGTAAGACTATTCTATAGAACTATTCTATTTTAGAACTAGTCATGCATATTTTCTAATCTTAGATCTAAATTATTTAATTTTAATTTTTCTAATTTTTGATCTAATCATATCTCATGTAATATCTAAAATTACTTATTTTTTAATTAAAATAAATTTAAAATTAGATCTAAACACTTTAGAACCTTGGCTCTGATACCAGTAGAAGGGAAATCCTGATTTTTCGGACCAGGTTCGTTCAGATCTGGTCGGATCAAGAGATATATTTTAAATTTTTTTTTTAATCTAAATTAGATCTAGGATGTTTTAGATCTAAATCTTATTATTTTAATAATTAAAATAAAATATAAATAAATTAAATCAAATTTAATTTACCTCGATGTAGGATAATCCTATTACCCATTGATGATCTTGTAAGCAGTGAAAGGTTTTGGATCTAGCCACGCAAGTGCCTAGCCTCTACCGGTATCCACTCAGACTAGATCTGGAGATCCTTTTTTTTTCTATCACATCTTCAAAAATCAGATCTGGAACTGATTTGGAGGATCTTCAAAATGACTTTCGAAGATCAGTAGTTGTCCTTTGCAGCAGCGCAGCCTTCTAGCTTTCTGTCGCCTTTCTCTTGCCTAGATTGCACCAACTAAAATCCCAAACTACTTTGGGCGTGGAGAGGAGATGGAGATGATGGACTTGGCATGAAGGAGGAGAGAAACAGCCTTGGGGCATGGAGAATTTCTCATGTGTTTTTGAGTTGGGCATAGGGTCTTATTTATAGACTATGCGTGATCCAACTCCTCTTCTTCCCAATCAATCACAACTCTTTATGAAATCAAATCTAAATATAATTGGTGGGAATAGAGTTCCTTGGATTCATCCTTAGATGGTGCCTAAGACCAATCAAAGTTGGTTCTTAGGAGGAGTCTATTTGGAATCCAAAAAGGAGATGGAGTCCCTGTCCAATAGGGACTCCTAGGTGCCTCCTGCTTGGGCGCACACCACCCTTGGCGTGCACCCTCCTTGCTAGCTTCTGATAGGGGGACAAGCCCCAACTAGCTCTCCAATAGGTGTGTGATATGTGGATAGAAGTTAAAGTATCAATGGTCAATATTTGACCAGTCAAAGGTCAACTTTTGACCAAAGTCTAAAGATGAAAAATGGTAGCTGACCAGAAATAGCAGGTATTATCTTACAAAATAAGACAATCCTTTTCTAATCTAGACAAGCTCCAGTCAGACCAAGTGAAGGCCTCTGATCGAGCACAAACTCCTTTGGCTTAGTCTGGATAACTATTTTGATAGTAAAAGAAGAACGTTAGGTTCAATCGAGTGCTAGCATGATTTTCTTGAACCTAATTAAATCTTATTTAGATCAATTGAATTGGATCAGTTCAATTGATGATTACCAGATTCAAACTCTTATTTGTGTGACCTAGTTAGGTTCAGTTCTATATGGTAATGGGATATGTCATGATCTCTATCATCGACATCATCGAAACTCCTTTCGATGGATCAGAACTCTTCTGATTCGAACAGCTAGAATGATCGATCATCTAAATCATTCTAATTGCTTCCAAAATCCATCAGTGATACCTAGCAGTATATGGTGGCAACCCATCAGAGCTGAATGCGAACCTCTTGGTGCAGCTACCTATGTGATTAAGTTCTTCTATCTTGAGCCCCGATCAGATTAGGGTTAAGGTGAACTCGTCAAACCCTAGTTTCTATCATATGATGTAATCATTCGATTCAAGTCCGATGTGAAAACCTAAATAGAAACTCTTTCTATTATTTCACTCTACCATGGCCATGGGCTTCTGGACTTGATTCTCATGATCATCATAGGGCTGCTCCTCTACCACCGAGGTAGATAGATTCCATCTTGATGCAATCCAGTTCCTACAATGAACATGCTATAGCCAACATACACCTCAGGATTCCGAATGGCTAGGAGACCGAGTTATGGTGTAGTCAAACTATAACACCCTCAAGGTGAACTACCGATGCACCTCAGATCAAAGAACCAGACACACCACTACAGCATCGAGTCAGTCATTGACGAGAAGGTAGACTTCCTAATGACTACTCGAGGTGGTCACGCTCAGTGCCCTCATTCTCTAACGAGTATCTATACTCTCACTCCGATGTCTCCACACCGTAGACTTAAGACTCATCTATTAAAGAGAAGCGATTGTACACCAACCTTCCTGATCAATCACCATCCTTGTGATGATCTTATGGTCGAGAGCATTTTATGAGTTAATAATGATTATTCATGTCTTAAATTTTTAACTCTTGAAAATATGAATTATCATTACCATTAACTCAATGGATGTATCACAGACACTAAATACACATATATGATAGAAAATAACTCATTTTATTGATTATAGTCAAAGTTACAATTTTGCCCCTAGAAGTGTATTACAAGTGTCAGCCAATTCTGGCTTCTAGGGCACATATATCTAACATGCTACCCTTAGTATACTATAGGAGTTCATTTGGAGAGGAGTTCTATTGATCTAATGTTGGTCTAATATCGAATAACTTGAATGGTTTTTTGTTGGAAATAGATTTAAAGAGCGCCAAGGTCGGCCAAACCAAGCGATAATTAGACTTGTTACTCAACTGCCTGGGGCCTATCATCACTATTCAAGTTTGTCTGAGCGAAATCTACAATGCCTTGTAGGTTCTAAAAATATCCAAAGGAGCTAGGAATTTGAATGAAGAAGACCGACCGATAGATTCAGGTTGAAGGTCTGCAGTCTCGACGCCTGAGCATAAACTCTTCACTAGCTAGAGTCCGACGTGGCCATCCTCACCAAATGGAGTTTTCTCAAGGCTAGATATCCTGTCAAACTTCAATAGGAAAGGGTTCACACCCAACAAGCTCGATCCTCATCTAAGAGGAAAAGATGTACAGAAGCCTATCTACTACACTAGCATGATGTTGCAAGATGCAAAGATTAGATATCCTAAGGTAGAGAAGATTGCCTAAGCTTTGGTGATCTCGGCATAAAGGCTCCGACCCTATCTCTAGGCACACTCTACTATGGTGCTGATTGACCAACCCCTAAGGTAGGTCTTGCAGTGGCTTGATGCCTCAGAGAGGTTGACCAAGTGCACCGTGGAGCTTGGGGTGTTTGATATCATTATCGACCCTGACCATCCATCAAGACCTAGGCTCTGGCAAATTTTCTTGTGGAGAGTACACTCTTGAAGGTGCCAAGGTTGGGTTGATCCTAGCCAATCCTAATAGCGTAATAGCAGAGCAAGCCCTCCATTTTAGCTTCAGGACTTCAAATAATGAAGCATAGTATGAAGCACTCTTGGTCAAGCTGAGGCTCACCAAAGAGCTTGGAGTTCTACATCTTTGAGTCCTCAACGACTCCCAATCGATGGTTATCCAAATTCAAGGGGAGCACAGGGAGAAGGGACCCTCTATGGAGAAGCATCCATGGAAGGTATAAAAAATAATCTCTTCTTTCAATAATTCAAGATTTTGTAGGTACCCAAATTAGAGAATGCTTGGGTGGATCTACTATCGAAGCTGGCGACCTTAGAATATATTGATATTCAAAGGCCAACTTATGCAGAGATCTTTGATAGGCACATCATTGAGGAGGAGCCAACCCAAGTGATGCAGATGAACCATGAACCTAGCTGAATGGACCAACTGGTCAGATACTGGTAGGATGGATCACTGTCAGAAGATTAGGCTAAAGTCTGAAGAGTCAAATTCCAATCCATGCAGTACATGATGCTCGAGGGAAAGATCTACAAGCAATCCTGCTCCATGCCTTTTCTTCACTTGCTCAAACCCTCCGAGGCCGGGTGCACCTTGCATGGTGTCCATAAAGGTATCTATAGCAATCACTTAGGGGGTAGGGCTTTAAGATACAAAAACCTGCAACAAGGATACTACTAGCCAAGCATCTGTGAGGATGCGATTGAGTTCATGAAGTGCTGCAATAAGTGCCAACAATACTTCAATATTCAGCACTTACCGACATCTCCACTCTCTCAAGTTAGCTTTCTTTGGCCATTTTCTCAGTGAGGGATGGACATCCTCAGTCTTTTTCTATAGAAGACAAGCTACCATGCCCATAAAGTCTTAGCTATCCCATATATCTCTAATGGTAGAAGACTCGGAGCCTTGGGGTACGAGTAGGCTTGCATCAACCAAAGAATCAGAGAAAGCCCTAGATGAGCTATGGGCCCCAAGTTAGGCCACCATACTTGCCAAGAAAGCCTTGGGTGAGCTGCACACCCCAAGCTGAGTCACCATACCTATAAAGTCTTGATTGTATGCCACACCTCCAATAGCAAAGACTTCGAGCCTAGGGACAAGAGTAGGCCCGCGTTAGCCAAAAACTCTAAGAAAGTCCAGAAAGAGCTGTGCATCCTAGACCAGGTCACCATACTTATCTTCCTCACATCCTAGAGGCCATGATGTACTTCAACTCTAAGACAAGTATTTGTCAAGACTCAAAGAAAGATGGAGTCCCAGTCAAGAACCATCAAGCTTTGGAGCCTCAAGAAGACCCCCTTCTTTAAGTTCACAAGCTCAAAGAGGAGCAAAGCCTTGACTATCAAGCTTCGGATGATCAAGCCTCAGGAAGGCCACCTCCTTTAAATCCACAAACTCATAGGGGGGTAGAGCCTCAACCATTAAGCTTTGGATGACTGAGCCTCGAGAAGGCTTCCTTCTTTAAGTCTGCAAACTTAAAGTGGGGTAGAGCCTCAACCATCAAGCTTTGGATGTTTGAGCCTTAGGAAGGCCCCCTCCTTTAACTCTATACACTCAAAGGAGGGCAGGCTAGTACCTTCATAGCCTCCCACTAACACAAGGGGGCAAGGCCTCAAAAGACCACCATCGAAGTAGCAGAACTAGGATTTGGGAGAGGCAAAGCCATGGATGTCAGTACATTCACTCAAAACATCCACAATAGTCATTCACAACAAAACACAAAGGAAGATTTAAGAAAAAGTCTTTCTTTATTAATGATTCAAGAGTACAGGACTTTAGCTTGACGGCCAAGTTATAGTACATATGGATTTGAAATACAAGAAAGGATGCTAAGGGGTCGGAAAAGACATCCCCCTACACTTGATTTTGAGAAGACCTCTTTAGTGGTCACCAAAGGATATTAGGGATGGAATGCATTTCGAGGGTTAGCTTACCCTTGGGACCCATCCATCTTCTTGATATTCCTTTTGGGAACCTCAAGAAGTCAACTTAGGAGAGAATAACAACCCTAGTAAAAAGTCCAAGACCAAAAGTGCTCGATGCTGAGAAGTCCCCCTAAGCAGTTGCTTGCTCCTTTTCTGGACCAATGGATGATGTAGACTGCTACATCATAGACTAAACCCGTATGAGGGTAATGGAATTTTAACAACAAGAAAATCAACTATCATCCCTGGCTAAGATAGTTGGACCTTAACAACTTTCTTAGCTTGATGTTCATCATGGTATGATAGCCAAAATGGCAATATTTTCAGAAACCTCCCATACCAAGTTAGAACATCTATAGGTGCACCTCTTCTTGATGCATTGCAGCATGATAGAGGGTGGTAGAGAATCCCTCCATGGTGTAGCGGATGCTGGCAACTATTGTGCCCCTAGACTATCGGATTTTTTTTAGCACCTCGAATTCGACCCATAGCAGCAAAGCCCATAGTAGCAAGGTCCATGATGGAGATGCCCATCAACGTAAGGTAGATGCACATGAACCATCGGAGCACACAGTCCAGGATGCACGGGAGCAACCCAAGATGTGCAAGCATGAGAACCACCATGCAGTCGAGAGGGGCAACACGATGTGGTCCACACATGGTCCCCCATACCCAAGCATGGTTTCACATGATCCACACATTGTCTATCATGTGGATTGTGTGATCGAATGGCAATGGGTGCGTACGGGATTGATCGAACAATGAGAGTGATTTTTGGAGTCTCAATAAGAGATTTGGACCGACTAGGACACAATTTTAGGGCTTATAAAAAGGGCCTAATAGCATGTGGAGCATAGTGAGCGTTAGGTAGTATTCGAGATAGCGGCTAGAGCCTCCAAGTAGTGGCTGAGAGGTCTTCTAGAGAAGAGAGCTTTGTGAGGGATTTGTGCATCTTGTTGATAGAAAGATTGATATATAAGAGGAGAGGGTGTGATCTCCGCTTGTATTTATTTTCTCTCATAGTGAAGCTTACATGTCCCATTGAGGTAAGCTTTGGATTGATCCATGTTACTTTGATTTTATCTTTCATGCATCTCTTCTACTTTTCTATTGCGGTATCCACATCATTATCATCATTACAATTTTGGGCCAAAATCTATATTCCACACTCATGAGGGATCTTCCTAGCAAGAAGTTGAGGGAAGTGAGCTTGATCGCAAGCAATTTCACCTTCCTTCTATTTATAGAACACTTGGATAGGAAGCACCCTTTCACCTCTCAGGTCATGCACCAGGTGTCACAACCCAAGTAGCTCCAAAGATCATGCCTTCGGGGGAAAGGCACCCCAAGTGCCCCTTTCAGTAAAATGCCATTTTGCAAACTGTAGTACTAAAAGATCACAATCTTGTGAGGATTGGTGGTACTTCCAAGCCTTGGGAGGCCACGAGAGGAGTTAGGATGTTGACTCCAGGAAGCTAGGATAGAAATTGTCCTAGGACTAGAACAGGAGTTGTCCTAGGATGAAGGTGGTATATAGCCCTCCATGGGCTTGAGGTCCATATGTTCGAGATCTTGAGGGGCTTAGTTGGTGCTTCGGAGATCTGAGATAAAAGAAAGAGCAAGAAACTAAAGCCAGAGTATGAAGAATATGGAGAATGATAGTTTCTGCAGGTTAGCTGGCTCAGTCTCAGACTGGATCGGCTAAGTCTCAGTGCATAGGCCAAACAGAGGAGCATGTTCGGGAGTATAGGCTGGCATGCAACTGGATTGACTTAGTCTAAAACTGAGCTAAACCAATCTCAAGTTAGCTGGCTCAGTGTTGAGACTAAGCCGGCTCAGTGCACGGATAGAGCTATGCGAGAATCTATTTGGGGCTAAGATAGAAACTTATCCTAGAAGTCTTAAGGCCTACTTTGAGAGATCTTAAGGGGCTAACTCATGTATGGGGCGGGTTTAGATCTAGAGAATAAGAGCATGAGAGACATGGGTGTACATGGACTCGATGAGTGCTTTCATATTTTGGATTAGCCAGAAGAGTTTTTGGTCGAGCCTAATGCCTATGTATAAATACATAGATTGTATTAGAATTTTTAAGGAGCAATCAATACAGATCTTTTTTTTCTCAATCTCTCTTCTCTCTTCTCTCTAATATTGTTACCCTCGATTCTTGAAGAAGCTCTAGAGAGAGAGGGTGCCTCCCTCAAGCCCAAGGAGGGAGGTGCCCCAACATAGATCTAGGTGATGATCTATAGTATGTTGGCTTAGAGAATGTCAAAGATTTCTTCAAATCCATGCTAAATATCAGAGGCTTCTACGACATGGTATCAGGGCTTGTGATGTTAGGAGGATTGGTATTTGAGTGGTACCATGATTTCTAACAATTGGTATCAGAGCCTGATGGTGTGTGAAAGAGAAGAAGAAGTCATACAAGGTAAAATCAGAAATCTACATGAGTATTTCATGATATGTCTCAAATCTATCTTTGTTACTATTATGGTTTGGCCAATCGGGAGCAATGGGTTGAAGGTGGAGGCTGAGAGAATTAATGAAAAGAATTTTTTTTTGGATTGAAAGCTTTGGGTGCATGATTTGCTAGTTGGTCTTGGTAGAAAGATTGAAGTGTATAACGGTAGACAAGACAGGGAGCACTGGAGTGCTGCAGTAGCACTTTCCTGGAGATGTAGGGCTGAGAGAGGCTTGGTGGTGCAGCAGTCGAGGGAGATATCTTAGTAGAGAGCATTAAAATTCTCTAGGAAGATGGGCAGTGTGGGACTATTTGATGGATAAAGAGAGATTTTTCAAGGGATAATGGTTGAAGGAAGGCTGAAGAAGTGACTATACATCATTCGATTGTAGGAAGGCAAGGAAGTAGTCGAAGATGTATTCAGTAGCTCAATCAGAGCATGGATTTTCGGTGCCTTGGGGGTGATGAAGATGAATGATCTATGGAGGTCCAGCAGGTTAGGGCTGGACGGCTGTAGAGCAGCGTAGAGAGGAGTCAGGGAGTGCTGGAGTGCTATATTAGCACTACCCTGGAGACATAGGAGCTAAGAGAGGCTCGGTGGTGCAGTAGTCGAGGGAGGTATCTCAGCAGAGAGTGTAAGGGCCATCTCATAGAGATCGGGAGTAGATCTCAGGGAGAGCTAGGGGGTCTCAGGGAGCGCTAGGGGCATCTAGCAACTGAAAGTATCTTGGATCAGGTTTCTTCTACAGAAGCACTAGAGAGAGTCATAGTTTAGATGGAGGATGGTTTATATGCAGTAAGAGAGGACCCAGATACCTATGAGAAGGCAATATTGAGATAAGTTTGGGAGCATTGGAGTGCTACAGTAGTATTTTTCTGAAGGTAAGAGGCTGAGAGAGACTCGACGGTGCAGCAGCCAAGGAAGATATTTCAGTGGAGAGTATCAGGAGGCAACTTAGAAAGATCGAAAGTAGATCTCAAAAAGAGCTAGGGGGTCTCGAAAGCCTCAGGATGAGATAGATGGGTTTGAGCCTAGGGCAGGGTTTAAGCTATAGTTCCTTCAGGCATAACTAAAGATGATGGCTGGTGTAGGGGTAGAAGAGGAGAAGGCTATGATGAAATTTTCTAGGATTCAGTCACTGGATTTAGAAGAGTTAGATGAGCTCTTGGATTTCGAAGGTGCCCATGGTTTGCGAAGGTATCCGAGATGGCTTCAAAAAGGGCCACGAAGTGCGGAGGGTTCGAAAGAGCAGCAACGGTGTTTGAGATATAGTGGCAGGCCTAGTAGTATAGTATTGGATGGTTGACCTCAAGAAACTTAAGTACAGAGTCGACTTCTACGACATCAGATGGACTTTGGATATAGGTGGAGCTCCGGATGATGGCTTCATAAGTGGAGAAAAAATTTGGTATGAGTTCAGAGCGGAGGAGTGCAGGAGGATCGACATCCTAGCACCAGTATCGATGATACATAGTTCTAGGTGGAGCGGTATGTGTAGGTTGACAGACGTAGTTTTGAGAAGATCATATCAGGTGGTACAGCATGTGCTAGCACAGGAATGCTGTAGGTTCTCTAGAAAAGTTTAAGAAAAGTGATGCAACTGCTAAGCATAAGGGATCCTATAATTCTAGGATGCTACGAAGAGCAAGCCAAGATCTTCAATGATGGAGATGGTCATCCCAAAGGCCTCAAAGATGTACAACAGCTGAAGAGGATTGGCAGAGATGATATTTGCACAAGGGACTGTCAGGGTGCACAATGATAGTGGGATCGTGCAGGAGAGCTTTGCCAAGGATTTGCCAAGACTTAGGGGCACCAAGATGGAGATTGTGAGGATTGGTGGTGCTTCCAAGCCATGGAAGGCTAGAGAAGGAGTTAGGATGTTGACTCTGAAAGACTAGAACAGGAGTGATCTTAGAGCTAGGATAGGAGTTATCCTAGGATGGAGGTGGTGTATAGCCCTCCACGTGCTTGAGGTCTAGGTATTGAGGATCATGAGGGACTTGGTTGGTGCTTTGAAGATCTAAAATACAAGATGGAGGAAGAAACCAAAGCCAGAGCATGAAGACTGCAAAGAAGGCTAGTTTCTATAGGTTAGCTAGCTCAGTCTCAGACTGGATCGGTTAAGTCTAAGTGCACAAGCCAAACAGAGAGGAGCACATTCGGAACTCAGTCTGAAACTGAGCCAATCCAGTCTCAAGTTAGCTGGCTCAGTGCTGAGACTGAGCTGGCTCAGTGTGCGGGCAGAGCTATGCGAGGATCTATTTGGGACTAGGATAGAGATTTATCCTAAGGGTCTTAAGGCCTGGTTTGAGAGGTCTTAAGGAGGCTAACTCATGTATGGGTCAGATTTAGATCCAAGAGATGAGAGCATAGGAGATATGGATGTACATGGGCTCGGTGAGTGCTTTCATGTATTGGATTAGTCGGGAAAGTTTTTGGTTGGGCCTAATGGCTATGTATAAATATATAGATTGTATTAGAATTTTCAAGGAGCAATCAATATAAATCTTTTCTCCCTCAATCTCTCTTCTCTCTTCTCTCTAGTGTTGTTGCCCTAGGTTCTTGAAGAAGCTCTAGAGAGAGGGGGTGCCTAAAGAAAAAATCCTAATTTTTCGATCCAGATTTGTTCAGATCTGATCAGATCAAGAGATGTATTTCAAAAAAAAAATTTCTTTGATCTATATCAGATCTGAGATATTTTAGATCTGATTATTATTATTTTAGAAATTAAAATAAATTTAGATAAATTAAATTAGATTTAATTTACCTTGAAGTGGGTAATCCTATTATCCGTTGATGATCCTATATGCAGCGGAAGGTTCTGGATCTAGCCACGCAAGTGCCTGGCCTCTATCGGTATCCACTCGAGTTGAATCTGGAGATCCTCTTCTTCTCTATCACATCTCCAAAACTCAGATCTAGATCTGATCTGGAGGATCTTCAAAACTCTTTTCGAAGATTAGCAGTCGTCCTTTGCAGTAGTGCATCCTTTTAGCTTTCAGTTGCCTTTCTTTGATCTGGATCGCACCAACCAAGGATCCAAACACTTTGGACGTGGAGAGGAGAGGGAGAAGGTGGGTTTGGCATGGAGGAAGAGAGGAGAAAAGGCCTTGGGGCGTGGAGATCTCAATTAATTTAGATGCCTCTTTGAGTTGGGCGCAGGGTCTTATTTATAGACTAACTGTGATCCAACTTTTCTTCTTCTAACCAATCACAACTCTTTGTGAAATCAGATCTAAATCTGATTGGTGGGAATAGAGTCCCCTGGATTTCTCCTTAGAGGATGCTTAAGACCAGTCAAAGTTGGTTCTTAGGAGAACTCTAATTGGAATCCAAAAGGAAGATGGAGTCCCTGTCCAATAGGGACTCCTAGGCGCCTCCAGCTTGGGCGCATGCTTAGGGTGGCGTGCGTCCTCCTCCTTGCCAGGTTTTGATAGGAGGATAGGCCCCCACCAGCTCTCCAATAGGTGCATGACACGTGGACAAAAGTCAAAGTGTGAATGGTCAACATTTGACCAGTCAAAGGTAGACTTTTGACCAAAATCAAAGAACGAGAAATGGCAGGTGACCAAAAATGGTAGGTAATGTCTTACAAAATAAGACAACCTTTTTTAACTTAGACAACCTCCAGTCAGACCATATGAAGGCCTCTGATTGAGCACAAACTTCTTTGGCTCAGTCAGGACAACTTATTTGTGATAGCAAAAGAAGAACGTTAGGTTCAATCGAGTGCTAGCACGAAATAGGCTGCAATGGCAAGCAATGTGCGGATGGATTTTAGCATAGCCACTGGAGAAAAGGTATCCTGATAGTCAATGCCTTCACGTTGACTATAACCTTTTGCCACTAGTCTAGCCTTGAATGTCTCCACATTCCCATCTGCACCAATCTTTCTCTTGAAGATCCATTTACACCCAATAGGTACTATACCTTCTGGTGGATCTACCAAGGTCCAGACTTGGTTTGAGTGCATCGAGTCAATTTCTGACTGCATTGCCTCTAGCCATTTCTCGGAGTCGATATCTGATATCGCCTCGTTGTAGGTTTTGGGGTCATCACCATGAGCACCATTACCTATGAGGAACATTTTCTCTACGTCCTCTGAAATAATACCTAAGTATCTTTCAGAAGGATGGAAAACTCTTTCCGATCTATGAGGTGGAGGAGGTAGTGTTTTTATTGGCTCAACCTGATTTGGTTCCAATTGGTCCTTAGCTCGTTGCACTTGTGAGACTTTCTCATCAAGCTTAATCTACTTTTCCAATGCCGCTATCTTGAATAAACTATTTTTCAAGAAAGATGGCATGTCGACTCACAATCACATTGTGGTCTTCTGGAATGTAGAAATAGTATCCTAATGACTCTTTAGGATATCCTATGAATCGAGCTCTGAAGGACCTAAACTCTAACTTGTCCATTTGTTGTCTTTTGACATGAGCCGGACAACCCCAAATTCTGAGATGACTCAGACTTGGTTTCTTACCGTGCCATATCTCATACGGTGTGGTAGGAACGGTTTTAGAGAAAATCCCTATTCAGTAGATAAATTGAAGTTAACAATGAATGTCCCCAAAGAAAATCAGGGAGGTCTGTGAAGCTCATCATGGATCGGAACCATATCCAATAGAGTTCCGATTTCTCCATTCTGAAATTCCCGTTGAGTTGAGGTGTTCCTGGTGGAGTCCATTGAGAGACTATGCCATTTTCCTTGAGATAGTCTAGGAATTCTCGGCTAAGGTATTCACCTCCTCGATCTGATCGAAGAACCTTAATGGGTTTTCCAGTTTGTTTTTCTACTTCATGTCTGAATTCTTTGAACTTTTCAAAAGCTTCAGACTTGTGTCTCATAAGATACACATACCCATACCTAGACAGATCATCGGTAAAGGTAATGAAGTAGACAAAATTGCCTCTAGCCGGCACATCAAATGGGCCGCACACATCAGTATGTACTAGGGCAAGGAGATCTGTGGCCCTCTCCCCATGTCCAACAAAAGGGAGTTTAGTCATTTTGCCTTGAAGACAAGATTCACAAGTTGGATATGACTCAGAAAGTCAATGGACTCAATAGCCCATTTTTCTCCAATTTGTTGATCCTATCTTCTGCTATATGACCTAATCTCAGGTGCCATAGATATCTATCGTTTGGACTATCCCTAGGTCGTTTGGCATTCACGTTTTGCTCGATAGTTAGAATAGGTACATCAATATGTAGCTGATAAAGACCATTAATAAGAAAACCATTTGCAATTTTATTTCTTTTTCATAAAGAATGTTACAATGGTCCTTAAAGAAGGTAATCACATAGCCTTCTTGTGCTAAGCATGAAACAGAAATCAAATTCCTGCTAGCTGCAGGCACATAATAACAGTCTTTCAAAACTAAGTCTAAACCAGATGGTAATCGAAGAGGGTATGTTCCCACGGCTACTGCAGCAACTCTTGCTCCATTACCGATGCGTAGGATCATGTCTCCATCCCTCAGCCTCCTGCTATCCTCAAGACCCTGCATGAAAGTGCACAGATGAGCACTAGAACCAGAGTCAAGCACCCAACTGGATGCAGAAGAAACCGTAAGGTTAGACTCAATAACGAGCATACCTCCAGAAGGACCTTCCTTCTTGTTCTTCAGGGTGGCCAGGTAAGTAGGGCAGTTCCGCTTCCAATGGCCGTCGCTGTTGCAATGGAAACACTTTCCTTTGACATCGGCCTTTTTCTTCGATTCTCTGCCTTCTTCTTCTTTGATCCTTCCACCTTTTGCTTTTTCACAGACTTCTTTTTCTTTCCATAAGACTTTCTTTTGGAAGAAGTCCATTCCATAGCAAGAACTGAGCCTTTAGAACCTTTCATAGAAAGCTCAGCGGTAACCAGCATATTCATTAATTCGGCCAAGGAATTTTGAAGTTTATGCATGTGGTAATTCATGATGAATTGCCCATATGCATCAGTCAAGGATTGCAGAATAATATCGTTCTGCAGATCCAAGTCCAACTTCACACCGAGCTTCTCAAGCTCTTCCATGTCCTTGATCATTGTCAGACAGTGATCTTGGACTGACTGCCCATCACGCATCTTAGCCTTAAAAAGTCATTTCGTGTGACTTGATATTTGGCTGCGCGACTCTGTTCACCAAACATCTCCTGCAGGTGAGCCAACATTTGGCGAGCAGTCCCGATATCTTCATGTTGGCGCTGGAGCTCATCAGACATCGAGCCCAACATGTAATATCTGGCCTTATTATCTTCGTCTAATCCATTTTTCCAGAGACGCTCTCTGTTCAGTGGATGGACGGGCTGGTAAGGTGGGAGGGTCCTGGTCCAAAACATGGGTTAACTTCTCGAAACCCAAAACTAATTTTGTAGTTCCTGAGCCAATCTTTATAATTGGGTCCAGTCAGTCTATGTGTGTCCAGGATACGTGCCAATGGGTTGGACGCAGACATTTTTCCTGTAGAGAGAGTCAAAGATTCTAGTTAGATACTGTAATTATTGACTTGACCAATTTATTTAGAAATTTTATTTTTAAACAAATTAGCTCCCACTATTTTCTCGGATCCCTACACTCCCTCTGTAGAGATGCAAAAATCTCCATGATTAATGATTTCTAGTGGGTGGTGCGGTCTCACCAACTGACTCATCACCTCACCTAACAGTTATTGGTGATGGGGTTAGCCAATGAGTGAACAACTCTTGTTCAATGATTCTCTAATCATGGTGCACCCAAACTTGGTCTCTAATTCATGAATCTCACCGTATCCAAATATTGATCCACTCCTTAGTTAAGTCAGACCCACCATTTGCATAGACTGGGTTCCTAATTGAGTCTCTCACCGTATCCAAAAATATTGAGCCCAACTCATCCTCCAGCCCATAGCATCCAATGCCTAATAGACATGGTTGCATCTTCCCGGTGCAACTGAGCCACTGTATCCAGCCGAGAACAATCAACCCCGGGAAGGGCCCGCACATCTACAATGGTGGAAGACCTCAGACTTAATCTTTTCTTAGGGAGAATTGATTCAGGTCTCATTAAACTAGACTTGGCATTAGTCATAACAATTATGACTAACCTAGTGGCATGGGTTAGCTCGGATTATTGACCACCTCAGATCAGAACTGTGTCAACAGATATGGCCAGGTAAGTGAGATCGGTGGAAGGAATATGCCATTAACTCGTACAAGAATGCATTCAGGTCGAGTAGCTTCCAATTAAAAACCAGTCGGTCGTATGTGCCAAACTTACCTTAGACACCAAATTGTTGAGCCAGAACCAATTGGGTTAGCCTACAATCCAGACTCTAACCTCTGAGCCTAATTAGGTCTTGCTTGATCGTGACTCGATCTTGACCCAGACTTAATCCTATTAGGCTGGTCAATTTAAGCATTGTTGATCCCATCTAACCAACTCTTGATTCGGTTTGATCAACCGCTTAGACCTAATTGAGCTACCCAAGCCCGAACCCAGTATTATGAATATGTCTTAGATCTGAAATTCTCAATTTTAGACCTAATTAATATTTCCATAAACTTAATTCTTAATTAAGTAGGGTTCATAAACAAAATATGCACAATAAATCCTAGGGTTTCAGGATCTAGGGTTTTGCAGAAAGTAAGTTTTGGGTTTCTGATTAAGGACGAACACGCAGCACCCCTACACATCATAAGAACACCCCATCGAATGGAAAGAGAGGGCCTTTAAACCCTTCTTCGTTCTTATGACCGGACGGCCAAGAGGAACGCCTTAATCAGGAACATGCAATACTACAAAATAGTTTTAGATCTATATCATATATCTCATATATAAATTAGATCTAATCATGGCATATTTTGCATACATCTCATGTATCAAATCATGCATATTTTTAGATCTAAATTATCTCATAATAATCTAAAAAATTAGATTTAAATTGATCTAATCAAAATAAATTCTAATCTAGACAATTATGTAGAACTATTCTACAACTAGTCTAGACATGCATCAATCATATCTCATATGATATTTAAAATTAAATAATTTTTATTTGCTATTTTTTAGATGTTATTATAACACTTATAATATCAAAAAATAGTAAATAAAAAGATCTAAAATATGATTTAATCAGATTAAATCAAAACATGCAAGACTATTCTATAGAACTATTCTATTTTAGAACTAGTCATGCATATCTTCTAATCTTAGATCCAAATCATTTAATTTTAATTTTTTCTGATTTCAGATCTGATCACATCTCATGTGACATCTAAATCACTTATTTTTAATTAAAATAAATTTAAAATCAGATCTAAATAATTTTAGAACCATGGCTCTGATACCAGTTGAAGGGAAATCCTGATTTTTCGGTCCAGGTTCGTTCAGATCTGATCAGATCAAGAGATATATTTCAAAATTTTTTCTCTTGATCCAATCAGATCTTGATATATTTTAGATCTAATTCTTATTATTTTAATAAAATAAAATTAAGAATAAATTAAATCAAATTTAATTTACCTTGATTTGGGTAATCCTATTACCCTGTTGATGATCCTGTTTGCAGCGGAAGGTTCTGGATCTAGCCACGCAAGCGCCTGGCCTCTACCGGTATCCACTCGGGTTGGATCTGAGAGATCCTCTTCTTCTCTATCACACCTCCAAAAATTAGATCTGGATCTGATCTGGAGGATCTTCAAAACTCTTTTGAAGATCAGCAGTCGTCCTTTTGCAGCAGCGCAGCCTTCTTGCTTTTGATCGCCTTTCTTTGATCTGGAATCGCACCAACCAAGGTCCAAAACTCCTTTTGGACGTGGAGAGGAGAGGGAGAAGATGGGTTTGGCATGGAGGAAGAGAGGAGAGAGGCAGCCTTGGGGCGTGGGAATTTCTCAATTCAATTGCCTCTTTGAGTTGGGCGCAGGGTCTTATTTATATAGACTAAGCTGTGATCCAACTCCTCTTCCTTCCCAACCAATCACAACCCTTTGTGAAATCAGATCTAAATCTGATTGGTGGAAAATAGAGTCCCCTGGATTCCTCCTTAGAGGGTGCCTAAGACCAGTCAAAGTTGGTTCTTAGAAGAACTCTAATTGGAATCCAAAAAGGAGATGGAGTCCTTGTCCAACAAGGACTCCTAGGCGCCTCCAACTTGGGCACACGCCTAGGGTGGCGTGCGCCCTCCTCCTTGCCAGGTTCTGGCAGGGGGACAGGCCCCCACCAGCTCTCCAATAGGTGCATGACATGTGGTCAAAAGTCAAAGTGTCAATGGTCAACGTTTGACCAGTCAAAGGTAGACTTTTGACCAAAGTCAAAGAACAAGAAATGGCAGGTGACCAAAAATGGCAGGTAATGTCTTACAAAATAAGACAACCTTTTCTGACTTGGACAACCTCCAGTCAGACCATATGAAGGCCTCTGATTGAGCACAAACTCCTTTGGCTCAGTCAGGACAACTTATTTATGATAGCAAAAAGAAGAACGTTAGGTTCAATCGAGTGCTAGCACGATTTCCTTGAACCTAATGAATCTCATTCAGATCAATTGAACTAGATCAGTTCAATTGATGATCACCAGATTCAAACCCTTGTTTTGTGTGACCCAGTTAGGTTCAGTTCTGTATGGTAATGGGATATGTCATGATCTCTATCATCGACATCATCGAAACTCCTTTCGATGGATCAGAACTCTTCTGATTCGAACAGCTAGAATGATCGATCATCTAAATCATTCTAATTGCTCCCAAAATCCACCAGTGACACCTAGCAGTATATGGTGGCAACTCATCAGAGCTGAATGCGAACCTCTTGGTGCAGCTACCTGTGTGATTAAGTTCTTCTATCTTGAGCCCCGATCAGATTAGGGTTAAGGTGAACTCGTCAAACCCTAGTCTCTGTCATATGATGTAATCATTCGATTCGAGTCCAATGTGAAAATCTAAATAGAAACTCTTTCTATTATTTCACTCTGCCATGGCCATGGGCTTCTGGACTTGATTCTCATGATCATCATAGGGCTGCTCCTCTACCACCGAGGTAGATAGATTCCATCTTGATGCAATCCAGTTCCTACAATGAACATGCTATAGCCAACATACACCTCAGGGTTCCATATGGCTAGGAGACCGAGTAATGGTGTAGTCAAACTATAACACCCTCAAGGTGAACTGCCGATGCATCTCAGGTCAAAGAACCAGACACACTACTGCAGCATCGAGTCAGTCATTGACGAGAAGGTAGACTCCCTAATGACTACTCGAGGTGGTCACGCTCAGTGCCCTCGTTCTCTAACGAGTACCTGTACTCTCGCTCCGGTGTCTCCACACCGTAGACTCAAGACTCATCTACTAAAGAGAAGCGATTGTACACCAACCTTTCCGGATCAATCACCATCCTCGTGATGATCCTATGGTCGGGAGCATTTTATGAGTTAATAATGATTATTCATGTCTTAAATTTTCAACTCTTGAAAATATGAATTATCATTACCATTAACTCAAAGGATGTATCACAGACACTAAATACACATATGTGATAGAAAATAACCCATTTTATTGATATTAGTCAAAATTATAATTTTGCCCCTAGAAGTGTATTACAAGTGTCAGCCAATTCTGGCTTCTAGGGCACATATATCTAATGCCCCTAACCAAAGGAGCACCCAGCAAGTTAGTGTATTTGGAGTATTTAAAATAAAGTCCTTCGATCCATGCTAAAGACAACTTCGAAATGGATAATATGATGTCAAATTGTTTGAAGTATTTCCTAACAATTGGCATCAGAGCTTGATGGTGCGTGGAAGAGAAGAAGAAAGCATACAAGGTAAAATTAGAAATCTACATGAGTATTTCATGATATGTCTCAAATCTATCTTTGTTATTGCTGTGGTTTGGCCAACCAAAAGCAGTGGATTGAAGGTGGAGGCTAAAAGAATTAACGAAAAAAAAAAATTTTAGGATGGAAGCTTTGGATGCATGATTTGCTGGTTGATCTTGGTGGAAAGATCGAGGTGTATGATAGTAGACAAGATAGGAAGCGCTGGAGTGTTGGAGTAGTGCTTCTCTAGAGATGCAGGGTTGAGAGAGGCTTGATGGTATAGTAGCCAAGGAAGGTATCTCAGCAGAAAGCATCTGGGTTATCTAGGAAGATGGATAGTGTGGGGCTATTTAATGGATGAAGAGAGATTTTTCAAAGGCTAATGGTTGAAGAAAGGCTAAAGAAGCGACTATACATCCTTCGATTGCAGAAAGGCAAGAAAGTAGTCGAAGATATATTCAGCAATTTGACCAGAGCATGGATTTGTGGAGCCTTGGGAGTGAGGAAGATGGATGATCCATGAAGGTCCAACAAGTAAGGGTTGGATGACTGTAGAGCAGCGTAGAGATGAGTCAGGGAATGCTAGAGTGCTACAGTAGCACTACTATGGAGGCACAAGAGTTAAGAGAGGCTTGGTGGTGCAGCAGTCGAGGAAGGTATCTTAGTAGAGAGTGTCAGGAGCATCACAAGAAGATCGAGAGCATATCTCAAGGAGAGCTAGGAGGTCTCAGAGAGCGCTAGGACCATCTAGCAATCGAAAGTATCTTGGATCAGATTTCTTCTATAGGAGCACTAGTAAGAGTCACGGTTCAGGTGAAGGATGGTTTGTGTGCAGTATGAGAGGATCCGGATATCTATGAAAAGGCAATGTTGAGATGAGTTGGGGAGCACTGGAGTGCTGTAGTATTATTTTTCTAGAGGCATGAGGTTAAGAGAGGCTCAGCGATGCAGCAGCCAAGGGAGGTATCTCAATGGAGAGTATTAGGAGGCATCTCAGAGTGATCGGGAGCAGGTCTCAAGGAGAGCCAGGGAGTCTCAAAAATCTTGGAATGAGATAGCTGGGTTTGAGCTTAGGATAGGATTTGAGCTATAGTTCCTCTGAGCGCAACTGAAGGCGATGGCTAGTGCAGGGGCAGAAGAGGAGAAGGTTAGGATAAAATTTTTTAGGATTCAATCATTGGATTCAGAAGAGTTGGATAAGCTCTTGAATTTTGGAGGTGCCCATAAGTTGCGGAGGTATTCGAGATGGCTTCTAAGAGGGCCATGGAGTGTAGAGGATTTGAAAAAGCAGCGATGGTGTTCGAGATACAACGACAAGCCCAGTAGTACAATGTTGGATGATTAGCCTCGAGGGACTCGGGTACAAAGTTAACTTCTACAGCATCAGATGGACTTTGGGTATAAGTGAAGCTTCGGATGGTGGCTTCATAAGTGGAGAAAAAATTTGGCATGAGTTTAGAGCGGAGGGGTGCAGGAAGATCGACATCCTAGTACCAGCATCGGTGATGCACAGTTTCAGATGGAGTGGCATGTGCAGATGGACAAGCATAGTTCAGAAAAGATCGTGTCAGGTGGTATAGTATGTGCTAGCACAGGAATGCTGTAGGTTCTCCAGGAAAGTCCAAGGAAAGTGATGTAGCTGCTAAGTAGAAGAAATTCTATAATTTCAAGATGGTGCAAAGAGCAAGCCAAGATCTTCAATGGTAGAGACGGTCATTCCAAAGATCTCAAGAGTGCACAACAGCTGAAGAAAAATGATGGAGGTGATGTTTGCATAAGAGGCTGTCAGGGTGCACAGCGACAGTGGGATCATGTAGGAGGGCATTGCCAAGGGTTTACCAAGGCTTGGGGTTATCAAGATGGAGATTGTGAGGATTGGTGGTGCTCCCAAGCCTTGGAAGGCCACGAGAGAAGTTAGGATGTTGACTCTGGAAGACTAGGACAGGAGTTATCCTAGGGTGGAGATGGTGTATAGCCCTCCACGAGCTTGAGGTCTAGGTGTTGAGGATCTTGAGGGGCATGGTTAGTGCTTTGGAGATCTAAGACACAAGATGGAGCAAGAAACCAAAGTCAGAGCATGAAGACTGTAGAGAAGGATAGTTTCTATAAGTTAACCTGCTCAGTCTCAGATTGGATCGGCTAAATCTCAGTGCATAGGCCAAACAGAGAGGAGCACATTCAGGACTATAGGCTGGCACGTAACTAGGTTGGCTCAGTCTGAAATTGAGCTGACCTAGTCTTAGGTTAGCCGGCTCAATGCTGAGACTGAGCCGGCTCAGTGCGCAGGTAGAGCTATGCGAGGGTCTATTTGGGGCTAGGATAGAAACTTATCCTAGGGGTCTTAAGGCTTGGTTGAAAGGTCTTAAGAGGGCTAACTCATGTATGGATCAGGTTTAAATCTAGGGGATGAGAGCATGAGAGACATGGATGTACATGGGCTCGATGAGTGCTTTCATTTATTGGGTTAGCAAGAAAAATTTTTGGTCGGACCTAATGGCTATGTATAAATACATAGATTGTATTAAAAACTTTAAGGAGCAATCAATACAGATCTTTTCTTCCTCAATCTCTCTTCTCTCTTCTCTCTAATGTTATTGTCCTAGGTTCTTAAAGAAGCTTTAGAGAGAGAGGGTGCCTCCCTCAAGCCCAAGGAGGGAGGCACCCCAGCATAGATCTAGGTGATGATCTATGGTATGCTATCTTAGAGAACATCAAAGATCCCTTTAGGTCCATGCTAAAGATTAGAAGTTTCCGCAACATGGTATCAGGACTTGTGATGTCAGGAGGATTGGCATTCGAGCAATACCATAGTTCCTAACAAATCTTCTAAAGAGAAAGATGTACTGATTGGTGGAGTAATAAATGCTCCCTGGGATTGCTAGATGGCACTAGTCCTAGGCTCATAGGAGGTGAAACTAATGGCTCGAGTTAGTGTTGACCTTAGATTGATTTTGACGATAACAAAAGCATTTGAGTATAGATTGTTAAATTACTAACATTATTTGTGAGGATGTATAGTTGTAAATTCAAAGAGCTCACAAACTCCAAGTATTTTCACTCACCTAAATGAAGATTCATCACTCAAGATTTTAGAGAAGATACTTCAGTTTGGATATATCTCTCAAGAGGTTATATGAAGATTAAATCAAGGCAAAAAGGGCAAGTCTAGCCTATAAAGTAATTTGGAGAAAAAGGATCACAAATAGTTTTAAGCATGCATGGCACACAAACTAGATCAATCCAGTCTGGAATTGAGCCAACCTAGTCTCAATGAAAGCAAAAGATAGAAAGTACAGAAAGCCAAATTTTTAAGATTCAGAAAATTGAGTCAACCTAATTTTTAACTGAGCTGATCCAGTGATAACTAGGCCGACCCAGTTATAAAGGTAGCCGACCTAGTCTCAAGAAAAAGTAAAAAATAAAAATAGATATTTTGGGATCACTGAGACTAATCCAATCCAGTTGAAAATAGAGCCAACCTAGTTTGGACTGAGCCAACCTAGTTAAAAATTAAGCCAGCCTAGTGACTATAACAACTAGTTTCTAGTTTCGCAGTGTTTTCACTTCACATGCCTTTCAATAGCTATTTTTGGCTTTTCAACAGATAGATCACTTTTAGAAGCCCTCCTAGATGACTTGTAGCAGTGGAAAACCTCAAGGATACTTAAGAAAATATTTTGGGACATAAAAGGCATCTTTTTGAGCAAATATTTAAGAGCTTCCAAGCCATTTTTTTGAATATTCAAGTGTGTGAGCTGAATAGCAAAAGGAAGGAGTGATTTTCAGAGATATTTTTGTCCTTCCATCATCCTCAATCTGAGAGAAGTCAGGCTACCAGAATCGAAGATCATCTTCTTCTTCTCTCAAGCATTCAAAGAGAAGAAACCAAGTCTACAAGCAAAGCTGCCCAGAATTTCTTCTCTTAAGCTTCAAAGAGTTTATTTTTGTTTGTGTTAATTATACTTTTTATTTTTATTTCAAGTTTCTTGGGGTGAGAAACTTAGGTTAGTCCAAGCCTAAAGTTGGACGTTATATGGTTTGATTGGTGAACCAAAGTTAAAACTAAACGGGATTGAGTGTTTGTCCAAAAAAATAATCATTGTATGGTTGTGGTTGGTGAGCCAAAGATAAAATCAACTGGATTGGATTGTAAGTCCAAGTAAAATAATCGGACAATAATCAAGTTAAGTGATTATAGTTGAATTTTCAAATGATTTACTTGGAAAGTAGACGTAGGTGCTGAGTTTGGCACCGAACCACTATAAAATTATTATATTTGTGATTATGTGCTCTTACTCTATTACTTTCATTCATTGCACATTACATAGTTTATTTCATTTAAGCACTTAATTAGTTTAATCTGCTCATATCTTAAGTTTAAATTTGAAATATCCAATTCACCCCCCTCTCTTAGATAGACATTCTTGGACAATAAGTGGTATCAGAGCAGGTGCTCTAATATTAGTTATTGATCAAACTATCAAAGAGCTAAAAATTAAATGGCAACCCTAATTAAGACTTCATTGGTTGAGGGGGCAATCAACCAATAGACCTCCGCTATTCAATGAGACTAACTATACCTATTGAAAAGCATGAATGAAGATATTCATCCAAGCACAAGATTATGATATGTGGAATGTCATAATGTTAGAGCCTCACACACCTACAATTATAGTTGATGGAGTATCCATCCCAAAACTTGAAAAGAATTAGGATGAACATGATAAGAAAAAAGCTCAACTTAATGCCAAAGCAATGAATATTCTATATTATGCTTTGGACGCTAATGAGTTCAATAGGATATCAACATGTTAATCCATCAAAAAAATTTAGAATAGACTTGAAGTCATCCATGAGAGTACTAATCAAGTCAAGAAATCTAAGATAAATATATTGGTATATAAGTATGAGTTATTTAAAATAAAACCACATGAAATCATCACTGAAATGTTCACTAGATTCACTAATATTTTGAATTGTTTGAAAAGTCTTGAAAGAAATTATACTAATAGTGATGTTGTGCATAAAATTCTTACATCTTTACCAAAAAATTGGAAGTCAAAGATGACTACCATTCAAGAGGCGAAAGATCTAAACACTCTTGTATTGGAGGAGTTAATTAAGTCACTTATGACCCATGAGCTGAACATAAATCAAGAAAAAGAGGAGAAAGTGAAGAAAAAGAAGAGCATTGCACTCAAAACTACTGCCACGTATGAAGAGAAAAGCAACTCCAAAGAAGACTCGAAGGATGATGAAGAAATAGCACTAATCACTAGAAGGTTCAAAAAATTTATGAAAAGAAAGAAGAAGTTTAAACCAAGAAAAAAAAATTTAGCAAGGGCGAAGGTAGTAAAGAAAGAAAAAAAGAAAGAGAGAAGGATCAAATCATTTGCTATGAGTGTAAGAAGCCCGGACATTTTCAAATGGACTATCCATTATTAAAGAAAAGCTTAAAGAAATCAAGGAAGAAAGTATTAAAAGTAACATGGAGCAATGACGAAGACTCCTCTTCAAGCGAAAAAGAATATCTAAGAGAAGAAAAAGTCAATCTTTATCTTATGGCATTGGAGGATGAGGTAAACAATAATTCAATTTCTAAATTTATATTTGAAGAATTGTATAAAGCTTTTAATGATTTACTTTCTGATTTTAAAAAACTATCTCATAAGAACAAAGAACTAAGAAAAGAGAATCAATCCTTAAAAATAGATAAAGCTCAAGTAAAAAAAAATATGAAAGAAATATAAAGCAATCTAAATGAATCAAATAAAAAGATTATATCCTTACAAGATGAAGTGACTAGATTAAGGTCTATAGTAGATAGATATATGCTAAGCTCAAAAAATTTGTAGAAAATTATTGAGAATCAAAAGATGGCCTTTGATAAAATCGGTATAGAATATAATCCATCAAGAAAGCAAAAATTCTTTAAGAATCCATATACAAAATCTCAAAATTTTGATAGAAGCATTACATGTTACAAATGTAATAAAATTGAACATAATATTATTGCATGCAAAACTTTTAACTCAAGCAAATCAAAAATAAAATAAATTTGGATTTCAAAAGAAATCATGTATGCTAACCCTAAAAGATCCAAGTTAGCTTAGGTACCTAAGTTTGCTTGATTACTTGTATAGGTATGCTTGGCATCCATAAGAGCTAAAAGAAGATGGTACCTTGATAACGGATGCTCGAGACATATGATGGAAGATAAATCATAATTTATCTCTCTTGAAGCTAAAGATGAAGGTGTTGTGACATTTGGAGATAATGGTAAAAAAAAAAATCATCGATCTCGATAATATTTTGATAACACCCTCCACTAGCATAGAAAATATTTTATATGTTGAAAGATTAATGCATAACTTGCTTAGCATAAGCCAACTTTGTGATAAAGATTTTAATGTCTCATTCAAATCATCTTATTGCATTATAACTAGTTCTTTAGATGAAAGCATTAAATTCATAGAAAAAAGATATGAAAATGTTTACATTGTTGATCTTGATGAATTTAAAAAATGAGAATATTGAGTGTCCTGTTACCATGAATGCTAAACTAAATGAATCAAGTTGGATTTGGCATAATAGATTAGGTCATGTAAGTATGGACTCATTAGCAAGATTAATTAAACTTGATTTAGTAAAAGATTTGTCCAAAATAAATTTTGAAAAGGACAAAATTTGCAAAACATGCCAACTTGATAAACAAACAAAATCTTCCTTCAAATTCAAAAGTATTGTTTCAACTATTAGGCCTCTAGATTTACTTCATATGAATTTATTTGGATCTATTTCAACTACTAGTCTTGGAGGAAAAAGATATTGCTTTGTTATAGTAGATGATTTTTCAAGATATATATGAATTTTATTTTTATCTCATAAGATAATACTTTTGATATATTTATTGATCTATTTAATAAATTAATAAAAAATAATATATAATATTTTATATATAAGAAGTGATCATGGCATGAAATTTAAAAATCAAAAATTTGAAAGTTTTTGCTCTAAAAATAAAATCAATCATAATTTTTCAGCACTTAGGACATTCCAACAAAATGGAATGATAGAAAAAAAAATAGAATATTAATTAAAATGGCACAAATCATGCTTTGTGAAATTAATATTTTAAAATATTTTTGGATGGAAGCTATTAACACCACATGCTATATGCTAAATAAAGCATTAATTAGATCAATTTTAAAGAAAACTCCATTTGAACTCTATAAAGAAAAAAATCAAATATTTCATATTTTAAAATTTTTGGATGTAGATGTTTCATTTTAATAAATGGTAAAGATAAGCTAGAAAGGTTTGATGTAAAATTAGATGAAAAAATTTTTCTAAGATATTCATCATATAGTAGAGCATATAGAGTATTTAACAAAAAAATATTGATTGTGAAAGAATCCGTGCATGTTATTTTTTATGAAACTAACTTTCTTTAAAATAAGAGAAGAAGAGTTTGATGTGGATGCAGAAATTCTTAAAAAAAAATTGAAAGATATATCATTTGAAGATACTCCCTTTCAAGAAAAAGAAGAAAAAGAGCAAGAGGTTAAAGAAGAGTTGCCACAATCTCAAGATGATCAAGGTACATCTAACTTATCAAAAAAATGAAGGTATGATCATAATGATCCTAAGAAATTAATAATAGGTGATCTATCTCATGGAGTTAAAACTAGATCATATCTTAGGAAAGCTATGAATAATGTTGCATTTGTATCTTATTTAGAATCTAAAAATATAATAGAAGCTGAAAAGAATCCAAATTGGATATTAGCAATGCAAGAAGAATTAAATCAGTTTGAAAGAAATAAAGTTTTGGAGCTAGTTGAATGACCTAAAAAAATTTTTGTAATAGATACTAAATGGGTCTTTAAAAATAAACTTGATGAGAATGGTAATGTAATTAAAAATAAGACTAGATTAGTTGCACAAAGATACAATCAAAAAGAGGTTATTAATTTTGATGAATTCTTTGCATCTATAGCTAGACTTGAGGCTATTAGATTGCTCTTAGCATTTGCATGCTTCATGAATTTTAATTTTTTTTAAATGGATGTAAAGAGTGCATTTTTAAATGATTTAATTGAGAAAAAAGTTTATGTAGAACAACCTCTAAGCTTTGAAAATTAAGTTACCTAATCATGTCTATAAACTTAAGAAAGCACTATATGGATTAAAACAAGCACCTAGGGCTTCGTATAATAAATTGAATAAATTCCTACTAAACAATAATTTTAAAGAGGTAATATAGATAAAATATTATTTATTAAAAAAAATTGAGTGATTTATTGATTGTATAATTATATATGGATGATATTGTATTCAGTGCTACTAATGAAATTTTGTGTAGAGAGTTTGCTAGTCTCATGCAGGATGAGTTCGAGATGAACATGATGGAGAGCTTAACTTTGTCTTCGGACTCCAAATCAAGCAATCAAATGAGAAAATCTTCATCAACTAAAGTAAATACATCAAGAAAATATTAAAAAAATTTAGGATGGAAAATGTTAAAGAAAGTGGCATCCCCATGAGCACAAGTTGCAAACTTGATCAAGATCCTAAAGAAAAAATAGTAGATCCTAAGCTATATCGAGGTATGATTGGATCTTTATTATATTTAACTATAAGTAGGTCGGACATAATGTTTAGTATATGCATGTGTGCGCGTTATCAATCAAATCCTAAGGAATCATATGTATTAGTAGTTAAAAAAAATTTTAAGTATCTAACAAATACTCAAGATGTTGGCTTATGGTACTTTAAACAATCTTCATTAGACTTAATTGGATATAGTGATTCAAATTTTGCTAGTTATTGCTTAGATAAGAAGAGTACAAGTGGTACATGTCAGTTTCTAAAAGTGAATTTGGTCTCTTGGTTTAGCAAGAAACAAAACTCAGTAGCCTTATCTATGGTGGAAGTTGAATACATTACTGTTGGAAGTTATTGTACTCAACTATCGTAGATCAAACAACAACTAAAAGACTATGGTATTACTTGTAATAATATTTTTATTCGATATGACAACACAAGTGCTATAAATTTAATTAAAAATTCTATATTACACTCAAGAATAAAACATATAAAAGTAAGGCATTATTTTATTAGAAAGCATGTTCAAAATAATGATATACTTCTTAAATATGTGCCAACTAAAAATCAAGTTACAGATATTTTTACTAAACCTTTGAATGAAGAAAGATTTTGTATAATAAGAAAATAATTAGGCTTGTTTGATCCAATTTGCTAAAATGACTAAACAAGCATGTTTAATAAGTAATTTAATTGATTTTTATATGATGAATTTTCTTAAGTTTGCTCACATTTTATTATATTTTGAAATAATACATGGCAAAATTTCTGGCCTTGAAACTTGGAAGATTTAGCTCTATGCCGAACTGAGCCATCCCATATTTTTTCTTCTGAAAAATTTAGTTGATCTAGTACTGGGCTAACTCAATTTTTCTTTATAAAAAATTGGACCTACTAAGTTGTCAGGATTTCTATTTTTAAAATGAAATGATCGATGGCTTTTCTAAGGATTTTTTAGTCTTGTTTCTTAGCTGTCTACCAAGAAACCCTAAGATCTTCCCCTAGAAATCCATTTTCAGTGCTTTAGGGTTAGATTTTAGAATCATGCCGCCCAAGTAATGAACTGTAACTCCTTAGATTAAGCATGCATGTCCAGTTCCACCACCTAGAATAGGGATTTACAGTGAAGAAGGGCGGATAAAGTTATGAGAAGATCATTCATCTAGGTTGTCTCAGTCATCTTCACCTCCTTCAGGATCGTCCACTCAACCCCCTTAGCCTCCTCCAATTTCCCTACCATCACCTTCTTCCACACACATTCCTCTTTTCTCTAGGACAGTGACAATTAGTAGAAGAGTGCATTTTGATTTTTTAGAAAAGGAAGGGTTCGAGTTTGGAGAGGGATTGAAGTATCAAGCCTGCGTACCCAAACCTTGTAAGGAAGTTCTATGGTAATGCTAGGATTAGACCAAATTTGTTTGAAACAGAGGTAAAGAGAGTCAAGATAAATTTGACAGTGGAGAAATTAGAAAATTTACTTAGGACATCCACTGAAGGAGCTGAGAGACTTGAAGATCGAGCAAGTGGGTTGCGATTGTTATTTGGTAGGGATGATGCCATGCATTTTGAGAAAATCCATGCTAGAGATCTATCTATGGAAAATAGATTACTTCATCGCATTTCAGCCTAGATTTTAGTCTCCAGCGTAGGAAGGTTTGATTTCTTGAACAAAAATGACATAGCAGTGATATATCACATTCTAATAAGGGAAAAATTCCATCTTCCAGCTCTGATTTTGAGGGTTATGCAAGAAGCATCCCAAAGGAAAAAACCTGCTTTGCCGTACGAGATGTTCCTAACATTAGTATTTCAGGATTTTGAAGTTAACCTGAAAGGGGAACCTAGTAAGAAGATACAACATTATAATACCTATAATTTGAAGTCGATGCATAGGATGAAATTTAAGAAGCTAAATGGTAAGTGGGTGAAGCTAGATGAAGAAGGAGAAGAAAGACATGAGCTAAAGCCCATGCCATAGCATCCTACACCTACTCCATCTTTGTCCACTATCAGACTTAATAAGGATCAGATTAAGGAGATTGTGCAGCGCATATCAGCTAGAGTATATGACAGAATCTTAGGTGGTCTTCTCTCATTGATAAAAAATACTGTGAGGAAGGTGTTCGCCAAACAGCATACTTCAACACCTATGGATCCAGCTTCCGACCCTCTAGAGCCTAGTGTTGATTAGGATGCATATAGTTATACTTAGAGCATTTTGGTTGTAAATGTCCATGTTATGTATTGTTCAAACTTTAGAAATTTTGTGAATTTAGAACTTTTTGTATCTATGAATGAATGAATGAAGTTTGATTTTGTTTTACATTGCATCAAATTTTTCTTATGAATGAATGAAATTTATCTCTTTTCATGTTTGATCAAATCTCTCTTTATATTGTATGTTTAATTTTTGATAATGACAAAAAAGGATAGAAAAATGAATATAAATTCATGAAAGAAATAAAATCAAGTGAAAAAGAATGAGCATTACTTAAGTAAAAACTAAATAAAGAATGATCAATTGTAATTCAATTATAATTATAAATATGAAAGAAATCATAACTCGAATTATTAAATTGAAACCTCGCTAATTGCTAAATTAAAATATCGACACATAGTAAGAGGGAGCAACATAAAATTTGAATTAAATTAAATATAACTATCATATTTAGGAAGAGCATATGTAAATTGATAAAATCTAAATGAATATGATGTATAAATTAATTGATAAAATTGAATGAATATATCATTTTGAAATATGAAGGAAAAGATATATTCAAAAAATTTTGTCATCATCAAAAAAAAAAAGATTGTTGATCCTAGATTGATTTTGATAATAACAAAAGCATTTGAGTATAGATTATTAAATTACTAATGTTGTTTGTGAGCATGTGTAGTTATAAATTTAAAAAGCCCATAAATTTTAAATATTTCTACTCATCTAAATGAAGATTCATCACTCAAAATTTTAGAAAAGATACTTCAGTTTGGATATATCTCTCAAGAGGTTATAATAAAAATTAAATCAAGACAAAAAGAACAAGTCTAGCCTACAAAGTAATTTGGAGAAGAAAGGATCACAAACAGTCTTTGGCATGTATGGCATGCAAACTGGGCCGATCCAGTCTGAAACTAAACCGACCTAATCTAAGTGAAAGCAAAAGATAGAAAGTACAAAAAATCAGATTTTTAAAATCTAGAAGACTGAACCGATCTAGTTTTCAACTGAATCGATCTAGTGATAATTAGGCCAACCCAGTCAGAAAGATAGCCGACCTAGTCTCAAAAGATAGCAAAAAATAGAAATAATCATTATATGGTTAACTAAAATTAAAACTAATCGAGGTTGAGTGTTAGCCCAAAAAAATAATCATTATATAGTTGTGGTTGATGAGCCAAGGATTAAACTAACTGGGTTAGATTATGAGCCCAAGTAAAATAATCGGACTGTAATCAAGTTAAGTGATTATAGTTAAATTTTTAAGTGATTTACTTGAGAAGTGGATGTAGGTGCTGAGTTTGGCACTAAATCACTATAAAGCTATTGTGATTGTGATTGTGTGCTCTTACTCTATTACTTTTATTCACTGTACATTACATAATTTTGTTTCATTTAAGTACTTAATTAGTTTAATCTGCTCATATCTCAAGTTTAAATTTGAAATATCCAATTCACCTCCTTCTCTTGGATAGCCATTCTTGGTTAATAGTTAGTGTAGGGTATGATGTCCCACGTGATAGAGAGCAAAATGCCTTGGCATGAGTTCCGACCCAGCACAAGGCGGGCGCTGAAGAGTCATTCGTCCTATGTTATCGAGGGAGTGGAATAGAAGTATATATGAAAGAAATGCAAGAAGTAAAAGAAAATTTTCTTTTATTTGTAAAAGAAACTATACATCAAATCAAGGTATGATAGAAACAATCAAATCTTGGATCCTCTTTTTCCTCTCCTCCCAAGCCTTCGTTGCATCCTTGATGGGGGATGAGAGAGTCTAAAGCAAACTCCAATGTCAAGAGACTACTTTGGAGGATCAGTTGGCGGCACTCATTGCCTTGCCTGAAAGAACCCTATGACTCCTTGACCCTCTTCGGTTCAAGGATCCTGCTCGCATCAGCAACCCTAGAAGCCAAAGTAGCTTCGGTCCCTATTCTTGGAGTCCTCCTTTTGGCAACAAGAAGGTTGGTACTAGTTCGAGGATGGGACTCACCTCCAAGGTCCACCTGGTTGGGTCGAGTCTGAGAGTCCACCTAGTTGGGTTAAGTCTAAAAGCTCCCTTGAAGACCAGCCACCTCAACTTTCGGGTGATCGATCTTCCTCCTAGTCTTAATTAGCTCCATCTTCATCTCTGTGACTTTGTGAAGGGCGCAGGCTCTATCAGCTCAAGCAGTGAAAGCTTCACCTCATGCTGCCCAAAGCTCCTCTTTGAGGTTTGCGATCTCACACTGGAGGTTGGCTTCCTTGCGAATGGCCCTTCGGAAGTGATCACCTTCCTCATCTACACCAACCTAAGTTCCTCGTTCGTAGGAAGAAGGACAAGAAGCTCCAAATGACTGAGGACTCCTCTTCCTTAGCAATCTACAACTTCTCACTGAGAAGCCTCCAAGGTACTATTTAACCTCTCGTTTCTAGTAAATGAGCTATTAAGCTTCCTTTGGAGGTTCTCTCGGGCTTTCTCGGTGGTGCCCCACCCCAGCTTTGCCAAGGCTCAACCGTGCTTGGCAATCCTTTCTCGATGCTTGAAATGAGATGCTCCTTCCTCGACTTCCCTTACGTAATCATGCAATGTCACCAGCCAAGCCTCCAATGCTTGAATGCCAAAACCCACCTGCAAGGTTAGCCGATTAGTCAACAAAAGGTACAGGAATAAGCATCGATCGAGTAGGAGAAAGAAGACTTACCATCAAGATGCTATGATACAAACCCAAGAGTGCCTCTTCATTAGTCATACTCGAAAGATACGCTTTATCCCTGGGAGATATCAATCCCTTGATTATCTCCTAAGCTTGATCGTATTCAAAGATTACAGCCTCATCCTCTCTGACCATCCATCTGGGATCAAATGGATGAGGAGTTTGCTCAGGAGGAGTGGGCAAGGAAGACCCGGCCAGTGGAAACCAAGATGGTGCCTCAATCATGCATAGGGGAGAACCCACAACCTCTTCCATAATGTTAGCTGCAACGATGATTGCTCCTTCCTCGACCTTCTCCTCAACTCTAGCCAGATCTACTACAACCATTGGGGTCACCCCCATAGGCTGACCTCCAGCCCCTACACCAGCCACTTGAGGCATTCCGACTACTCCATCTAAGGCCTCAATGTGGCAATGGATGAAGCCTTGACCATGACACCTTGGCCTACAATCTTCTCCACATCTAAGAGAGTCACCCCATGCTGTGGTACATCTGGCCCTAGCTCAGCGAGTTGTTCTGCTACCTTAGCCTATATTCTAGTACTAACAGGCAGAACCCTTGATGCATCCAAAAGTGGCTCTACATCAGGAGGGCTTTCCTTGATCCTCAATAACTCATTGAGATAGCCCCTATAGGTTGGTTGCTGACTTTTGTCCAGCCGAAACACATCCCTGACTACGCCTGGAGAAGGCTTGGTTGGAGGGATCTCATAAAGAATGTCGGGAGCAACTGAATCTTATTCTTTTCTTCCTCTGCTTGATCCAGTACTAGGAGTGATCTCTACACAACTAGTCTTCCTCCTCTTCACCTTTGGCAAGCTAGCCAGCAATTTCCTTATAGTGAATGTCTTCTTTGTTCAAGTCAAAAAAAACACAGTATGAGGACATGCACATAAGGAAAGAGAGGAAAGATAGTGAAAACTCCAAAAAAAATCATTCATTTTCAATGGCTTCTTTTAAGTTATAAAAATTCTATCAACAAATTATAAAAAGAAAAAAAAATTCATTGGGGGCATGACTCAATGTCGAACTCTCTATCTCCTACTGCATCGTTGAACCATTGCTTGAGGAGGATGAAGCCAGTGCTGATACAAGGCTAAGGTCAATCCCTAAAAATGTGTTCCTAGCTTCTTCTTGCACTGGTGGAGGCTCATAAAGGAGGCTTTCCAATATGACACTAGCAGCTCCTAACGAAAGGCGTCACTTTGTTTGAAGGCCTCCACACCCTCGATAGCAACTTCTGTAAGACGATGCTCAATAGCGGTAGCCTTCTCCGCCAACTGAGATTGGGCCTCCCTCGCTTGAGCCACCTCTTCTCTAGCTTGGCAGTTAGCTCTCTCAGTCCTCGTCAGCTGATCCCATAGACGTGCAACCTTAACTTCTCTCTCTTGAAGTTGGGCGATTCATTATTTTAGGGAGTCCCTAGCTTCTTCCAGAGAGACCTTGGTTTCTCCCAAGGTGATCTCTACAGTGTCAACCTGAGACTTCTCAACCATAAGTTGCTCCTCCAACTGCACTAAGATGGAATGCAACTTCTCTCAGCTTTGTTTCGCTCCTCCTCAACCACTTGGAAAAGGTGGCAGGACTAGTGAGCTTCTTCCCCTAGGCATCAAACCTGTTGAAGCAGGCCCCACGTCACAAAGGCTCCTTGAAAGTAACCATCAAGTCAAAAAAGAAATATAACAAAGAGAGCTAAAGTCGAGACTTTAACTTGGTGGCATCCCAGAGATAGTCCCCAAAAGATTGCACTAATAGCCTCTCTTTGTCGATCGGAGGTACCAACTCTGCTAGCAGCTTTATGTAAGCCTTAAAAATTAGCACCGAACTACCAGCATGAGGCTAAGAAGCACCAGGGAGAATAGGAGCACTCTCTCCAACTACCTTAAGAGGACTGCCTCTAATGAAACCACATTAGCCGTGATGACCTCTACGACTTCGGAAGGAGGGGCAGCATGTTTCTTCTTCGATCGCTTTTCTTGTTGCTGCTCTACAGTCTTAGTAAAGTCAACCTCCGCAATGACAGCCTTGGCAACAATAGTCTCGATTACGATAGCTTCGAGAGAAGGAGATAGGACAATCCTCCTCTTTTTCTCCTTCTTTTCCTTAGGAGGACCAACATTGGCTAGCTCTTCTCTAGAGAATATCAGATCTACATAAGCACAGAAAAGTCAGTATGTTTTGTCCCACAGCTTAAGGGTACACTAAACAAATAAATGCCAGCACTCCTCTACCCAGCAAGGTCAACTTTGTTTCTACAAGTAACAGACGAGGTGATCTGCGTCCACCTCTCCTATGCTATTTATATCATGGCTCAATGATAATGGTAATTTGAATTAGTAGTCCAATTAGCTTACGCATGTTTGCATCCCACTAGACACCAAAATGCCATTCAGAATCACCAGTATCGAAACATCCAATCATCGCACCAGAGAATCCACATGCCTTGATACCCACTTAAAAAGTGGAGATGAGCACATGTCTCCCATAAATGTGCACGTCTAATCATCCTCATAAGTTGTAGCCTCCCAAGGTACAACCATAGTGGTGCAAGATGTCAGGACTCCTTCCCTTATCTAGCACTTTGATCGAAGCATCGAAATCAAGCGTACAACAGTCAAAGGATATGCCTCGACATAGCCCCATTCCGAAGACCCTTATTAGCATAAACCTCAGAGAGAGCCTAAATCTTCAACGTCCATCTTGACCGCCAACACCATGGCGAATACAGAAACTCTCTCTACTTTCTTCATCCAAGCTAAAAAGATGTCTCGACCTTGAAAGTGGGAGGTAAGTGATACACCCTAGGATGGATCATTCATTATGGCATTGACAACCCAATGATAGTCTGACATGTATCTTTGGTAGAAGGTGATGAAGCAACTACCCAGCCTCTACCACTTGGTCTTTACTGTTAGATATATGTACCCTAGAAGTCAGAATTGGCTGACACTTGTAATACACTTTTAGAGATAAAATTATAATTTTAACTATAATCAATAAAATAGATTATTTTCTATCATATATGTGTATTTAGTGTCTGTGATACATCCTTTGAATTAAATAATAATGATAGTTCATATTTTCAAGAGTTAAAAATTTAAGATATGAATAATTATTATTAACTCATAAAATGCTCTCAATCATAGGATCATCACGAGGATGGTGATTGATCCGAAAGGTTGGTATACAATCGCTTCTCTTTAGTAGATGAGTCTTGAGTCTATGGTGTGGAGACACTGGAGCGAGAGTATAAATACTCGTTAGAGAATGAGGACACTGAGTGTGATCACCTCGAGTAGTCATTAGAAAGTCTACCTTCTCGTCAATGACTGACTCGATGCTGTAGTGGTGTGTCTAGTTCTTTGATCTGACGTGCATCGGTAGTTCACCTTGAGGGTGTTATAGTTTGACTACACCATAACTCAGTCTCCTAGCCATTCAAAATTCTGAGGTGTATGTTGGCTATAGCATATTCATTGTAGGAACTGAATTACATCAAGATGGAATCTATCTACCTCGATGGTAGAGGAGCAGCCCTATGATGATCATAAGAATCAAATCTAGAAGCCCATGGCCATGGTAGAATGAAATAATAGAAAAGATTTTTATTTAGATTTTCACATCGAACTTGAATCGAATGATTACATCATATGACAGAAACTAGGATTTGATGAGTTCACCTTAACCCTAATTTGATCGAAGCTCAAGATAGAAGAACTTAATCACATAGGTAGTTGCACCAAGAGGTTCGCATTCAGCTCTGATGGATTACCACTATATACTGCTAGGTGTCATTGGTGAATTTTGGAAGCAATTAGAATGATTTAGATGATCGATCATTCTAGTTGTTCGAATTAAAAAAATTTTGATCCATCGAAAGGAATTTCGATGATGTCGATGATAGAGATCATGACATATCCTATTACCATATAGAACTGAACCTAACTGGATCACACAAATATTTGAATCTGATGATCATCAATTGAACTGATCCAGTTCAATTGATCTGAATGAGATTCAATTAGGTTTAAAAAAATCATGCTAGCACTCGATTGAACCTAACGTTCTTTTTTTACTATCATAAATAGTTATCCTGACTGAGCCAAAAGAGTTTGTGCTCAATCAGAGGTCTTCACTTGGTCTGATTGGAGCTTGTCCAGATCAGAAAATGGTTGTCTTATTTTGTAAGATAATATCTATCATTTTTTATCACCTACCATTTCTCGTTCTTTAACTTTGGTCAAAAGTTGATCTTTGACTGATCAAATATTGACCATTGATACTTTGACTTCTGTCCATGTGTCACGCACCTATTGGAGAGCTGGTGGGGGCTTGTCTCCTGCTAGAAACTGATAAGAAGGAGGGCGTACGCCAAGGGTGGTATGCGCCCAAGCTGGAGGCACCCAGGAGTCCTTGTTGAACAGAAACTCTATCTCCTTTTTGGATTCCGAATAGACTCCTCCTAAGAACCAACTTTGATTGGTCTTAGGCGCCATCTAAGGATGAATCCAAGAAACTCTATTCCCACCAATCAGATTTAGATCTGATTTCACAAAGGATTGTAATTGGTTAGGAAGAAGAGGAGTTGGATCACGCATAGTCTATAAATAAGATCCTGCGCCCAATTCAAAAAGCAATTCAATTCTCCATGCCCTAAGACTATTTCTCTCTTCCTCCTCCATGCCAAGTTCATCTTCTCCTTCTCCTCTCCACGTCCAAAGAAATTTGGGATCTCAATTGGTGCAATCTAGATGAGAGAAAGATGACAGAAAGCTAGAAGGCTGCGCTACTGCAAAGGACAACTGCTGATCTTCGAAAGTCGTTTTGAAGATTCTCCAAATCAGATTCAGATCTGATTTTTGGCGACGTGATAGAGAAGAAGAGAATCTCCAAATCCAGCTCGAGTGGATACCAATAGAGGCTAGGCACTTGCATGGCTAGATCCAAAATCTTTCATTGCTTATAGGTTCATTAATGGATAATAGGATTATTCTACATTAAGATAAATTAAATTAAATTAAATTTATTTATATTTAATTTTAATTATTAAAATAATAAGAATCGGATCTGAAATATTTTAAATCTGATTTGGATCAAAAAGAAAAATTTTTGAAATATATCTCTTGATTCGATCAGATCTGAACGAACCTGATCCGAAAAATTAAGATTTTTCTTCATTTACAACCATACCAGAGAAGTTTTAGAGTCTTCTGCCTACAAGACGACAAGCTACTTGCTCGCTCGCTATTCCACTTCCTCCACCAAGTGATGAGATCTGTAATCTTAAGAACTCTTTAACATGTGAGCCGTTATTGCCTAACAGCCAAAGCATATCTCTACGATCGTTGCTCTCTGATGGACGGTGCATATCTCTGAAGATGATAGGTACCTACTTTCATCCATAAAATTCTATCCCTCGGGACCCCTACATAGGCCAACACTTACTTTGCATGCTTTCTAGAGATCGATTCCATAAGAACTGGAATCTGATTCCTCCATAGAACTTTGAATTCTTCTCACTCCAGTCCCGAGATCTCCATTCTCCATATGGCATCCTTTATCTTTCATTCTCTAATCTCTCACACTGATCCTTTACATTTCATGCTCAATACCATTGTTAAGCTCCATCTAAAAGTTCATATCTTTTCTATTTGCATCTGTAAGAGATTGACTTAGGCATCAGAGGATCTACCATCAGAAAATCTCTCAGCATGAGAATTTTTTTATTTTTGATGATCATATAAGACATGGCTCAAGAAATCGACCAATCTAAGTCCGACTTGGAAGATCTAGATAGTCATGCTTTGGCCATCTCTCTCCTAATTCTACTTTAGTGGTCTAAGCCAGTTCGTCTCTTAGATGATAATATTATTTATATATTTTTCAAAAATATTTAAATTATAATTATTTAAATTAAATATTTAAAAATATTATTTGTAGTTTGAATTCAGAATATCTAATTACTAAGAAAAGCATCTTATCCGCGTGCTGTATTACCGCTTTCATTCTTGGGTTCGGATTGTACCTTTCTAATGAAAGAATGATTCATCTTCTTCAGCGGCTTGAATCATTAAATTATGTAATAGTGGCTTCGAGATCTGTGTAAACGGATGGGAGATATTATTCTGTCCTTTTAGTCCGGGCAAAGCGCAATCCACTGGTTGAGGCTGCGAAAAAAATCGATCATCCTTTCGCGCGAAAGATACGGCCGGATACGGCCGGAACACGACAGCATGAGCGCTCAATTTAGCGTTGACCGTGACCGTTCCACCACTGCTAAGAGTTCCACCTGTCCCTTCCAACGCGTCGTTTCAAGCTTCACATTTCGAACGCGTCATTTTAGACTTCGCATTAGGCGCGGATTCTCTGCTGTACTCCATACGATATGATGTATATCATTCATTATATGATGGATCGCCATAACGCGTGGGCATCCGCGCGCAGCCGTCCATCGAGCGCGCCGTATACAGCCGAGGATCCGCGCGCCTTCAATATTAGCCTCGGCTGGCATTCAGTCTCTCGTGCCCGACCATATCATCATCTCCGTCTCTGGGAGTTCTCACCGCTGCCACAGCATCCATTTGCTATGTTCCCTTCTCTGCCCTCCTCTTCCTTCCTCTTCCCGCTATGCCTTCTGCTCTTCTTCTTCCTCCTCAACCACTCCCCTCCAGCCGCCGCCGACCCCCTCTACCAAATCTGCGGCAAGACTGGCAACTACACCGGCAACAACACCTACGCTTCCAACCTCAACATCCTCCTCACCTCCCTCGACGCCAACACTTCCCTCTCCGGTGGCTTCTTCAACGCCACGGTCGGTCAGACCCCCAACCAAATCTACGGCCTCGCCCTCTGCCGCGGCGACACCAACGCCTCCGTCTGCCGCTCCTGCCTCGACACCGCCATCCAGGACGCCCCTAATCTCTGCCCCTACTACAAAGGCGCCATCATCTGGTACGACTACTGCCTCCTCCACTACTCCAACCAGCGCTTTCTCTCGACGGTCGACACCTCAAACGAGATCTTGATGTATAACATCAACAACATAACCGACCCCAGCCGGTTCGACAAGCTTCTCGACGTTCTTTTGAGTAGGATAGCCGACTGGGCTGCCTACAACTCGACCGAGATGTTCGCGACCGGGGAGATGATGAACTCCACCAAGCCTCCTTTTCCGACGATATATGGGCTGGCGCAGTGCACTCGGGACCTCTCGAGGAGCCAATGCCGGCAGTGCCTCCAAGGCATGCTTGTCCCGAGACCCACCCTGTTTGAGGGGAAGCAGGGAGCGAGAGTGCTTGGAGGGACCTGCAATTATAGGTACGAGATATACTCCTTCTATGAAGGGAAACCAACGCTAAGGCTTCAGTCGCCGCTAGAGACCGCACCGTCACCGGCACCGACACCGACACCGGCCCGCCGAGCGCCTCCGCTTATTACTCCGCCTGAAAAAGAAGGTCAGGGGGCTAAGATTGTTATTTCTAGCAATTGTGAACGAAGTAATAATAGCGTAGATTTCAGTTTATGAACTAGCTATCCGTTCTTGGTTCTGGAATTATGACTTTATCTGCAAATAGATCAGCCTTTCTGGGTCTACTATTTAATATTTCATCTTTCCTCATCTATTTATTGTCCTATCAATTTGAGCCCCAAATGCATGTTTCTACGTAATTTAGTTGATATGATTAACTTTGCGCTTGCCTGTTTTTTATTGTTTGCGAAATATAAATCCAAAATTCTGTTAGTCAGTAAAATAAAATCAGGACATCTTTCGATATTTATAGAGATGTTTAGATCACTCTCCTTTTATTCAAAATATACAGATGTTTAGATCCCGCATGTGTTACAGCTGAAATTTTTGCTTTTCTTTTCCCCATCAAATGTGTGATTCATTAGCTTACTTGTTTCTAATTAAAAAACGAACTTTGATTATTTGTGATGAAATTTCTTGGATCAATTTTGGTCTCCTTCAATTCTTGGGCAGCTTCTGATTCTTTATTCACATAATTGTTCTGAACCTTTTAAAATTTTTACTGGGATTCAGTCTTCTGAAATTTTTCTCATTCAATGGGTCGTCGCATGGTTGACTTGAGCCCTGCCCAATGCCCCACGAAAAGGGACCTTTCCGTCTGGCATCTGGCCAACTAGCCCACCTGAAAACGATGCGACTGCCATCTTTCTTTAACAGGCCGGTCAGTCTGTCATCAATCTATCAATAAAAAATTACTCATGGTAAAGTAAAACCAAGTCTAGATGAGATGAGTGCCAAAATCTTCTCAGCAGTACCCTTTTGAGGCATTTAGCTCAAAAATCCTTTGGTAAACTAATGTTATCTAAGTCCAAATATAAACTAATATCAGAGAGGCAGACGATTGAAGTATTCCGCAGCCTCACAAGAATCTTTTTTTCTCTGGTCCCACAAACTTTAATAACATGATAAAATGCCAAGAAATGGCCCTGTCCACTGGACTAAAATATTAGCATGTTGTCAGAAACAGGGTTTTCCTTTCCCACTGCTTTTCCTATCATGATTCATGTTCTTGCGACTACACAATAGAAACGGAAGACATGGAATTGTGTACTAAAATGAGTTGGGGGACAAAAAGAAAAGGGGCTATTTTTAATGTGCCCACAACCAACAAACTATCTCAGTCTCCTCCCCTGAACTGAAGGGAGCAAAACAGAGTCTGAATCTAGAGAGCAATCACTTAATCCCTTATGGTTTGGGAAATCACTTCACCCTGTACTGAAGGGTGGCAATAAAAGGAAAAGTAACCAAGCCCATAAAAAACTGAAGTTCCGAAGAATAAGAATCTTAGGTGTATGTGTATTAAACCTTAGGGAATTCTCCTTCGATATTAAGGATTAATCTTGAAATACATAAATTCTTGGTTGATCATGAATAAAATTTGAAGTCGGGTGACTTAAACTAACAGTAAAGATTAGCTTTTCCTTGTTGACCTGCAGTGTGAAAAGGTAACAATTTTATATAAGCAACACAGCTAGGCACTAATGTTAAGTGCTGTAATATACAAGTGTTATTTCCACAAAGCGGCCAATGTCTTTTTCTTTTAAGGATGGAAGGGTATGCCAACTAGCACCAGTTTATTCTGGTTTGACTGAAGATAGTTCACCTGTCATGAATACACCAAATTAACACTCCCATAGGATCACTTTCTGATTGCTTACCATGGGGCCAAAAGAAAAAAAGGATTCTTCGTAAACGGCTATCCTTCTTGAAACTGTGTTTCTGCTTCACACCTGATCCAGTTACCAGAGGCACTCCACTCAGCAAGCTTGCAAAATTACAACCATATGGTTTATAGAATAATTATTAATAAAATCTTTCCCACAATCCATTGACCTCAATTTCCATAGGTGCCACAGACATTCATAACACACAACAGAGATGCACTAATATGCTGTATGTCTTAACCGACAGCTCCATGTTTCGATATCATCAATGTGTCATGTTTGATATAGAAATACGGATAAAATCGGTCATTTATTGATGCAGGAAAGAAGACAAATGTCACAGGTATGGTCCTTGCGATTGCATTACCTCTATTAGCTGCATTCTTGCTGATCTCCATAATTTGCATTTGCTTCTGGAGGAGGAGGAAGCCAGTTGTAAGATTGCCCTGTAAGTAACCCATGAATTAAATGCTTTCTTTACACAAAATATCATCCCTTTACTTTAAGGATTTGTTGGAGAGTTTCAGTATAATCTACCAAGATAGGAAAGGATTAAATATTAGGTGAAGATACTGCAGGAGTTAGACCAGAAAAGTTTACTATAAGCAATAAGTCATGCGTCGCTTGATTATTGATTTCAATGGCCATGAATGAGCCAGTAAAACTAGACCAGACTTGGTTTCATTGAGCAAAATTGTTTATTTTTAGTCCGATTATCTCATCTTGTTATCCTTATTCCATACATTCAGTAAGAAAATGTTTGACAATAGTTTTGAAACTCGGTGCTCTTTCAGTGGATGGGACTCGCCCAGAGGATATTGCAAGTGTCGAGTCCCTGTTACTTGATATATCTACACTACGGGTTGCGACAGCTAACTTCGCTGAAGAGAACAAACTTGGAGAAGGTGGTTTTGGTGCAGTTTACAAGGTATGATGAAAACCTGTTGTGTAAACTTCTTTAAATATAATCTTAATAGAATTGTCCTCCAAAATAAAGATTTATCGCATGTAATTTTTATTTTCTTTATCCTGATCAGTTCTGTTTATATCTTTAATCATTTTTTTCTGGTTCTAGTTATTTCTTGTTAATCTTGTAATTATGTATAGGGACGGCTACCTGATGGACGAGAAATAGCAGTGAAGAGGTTATCAGCTAGTTCATCACAAGGATTCGGAGAGCTGAGAAACGAGCTAGTTTTAGTTGCTAAGCTTCAGCATAGGAATCTTGTAAGGCTTCTAGGTGTTTGCATGGAAGAACAAGAGAAGTTGCTTGTTTATGAATATCTGCCAAACAGAAGCCTGGATACCATTCTCTTCGGTATAGTTTCATCTTCCACAAAAATCTGACTGACCCTCTTTAAAAACCTGGGCAGGGACCCTAATGTAGTAGATCTATAATTAATATTAATACTGAATCTAGAACTTTGATGTTTGTTTATATGTATGCTCTCCTTTTCCAGCTAAATCTAGAATTTGCATTTCTAGCTTAACCCTTCTTGTTATTTTAGAAGAAACAAATGTTTGATCGTCTTGCATTAAAAAATGGACTTATTCTATTATGTGTGACCTAAATTGACTATCAAGTTAGTCGTTTTCTTCTTCTTCTTCTTCTTTTTTGAATGTAATTAATTGACATTTTATTTTATATGACATAGATCCTATACAGCGTGAACAGCTAAACTGGGGGAAAAGGTACAAGATCATTGGTGGGATTGCTCGAGGACTACTATACCTACATGAAGAATCTCAGTTAAAAATTATACATCGGGATTTAAAAGCCAGCAATGTCTTGCTAGATGCGGAATTGAACCCAAAGATTTCAGACTTCGGTTTGGCTAGGCTTTTTGGTGGAGACGAAACTCAGGGTACCACAAGCCGAGTTGTTGGAACATTGTAAGTAGAAATCTTGAATAATCTATGCATTCTAATCATGGTTCATCATAAGGGATTTTAAATAATCTACTCATTTTGTTTCAGTGGATATATGGCACCGGAGTATGCCATGCGTGGGCACTATTCTATCAAGTCAGATGTATACAGTTTTGGTGTTCTTGTTTTAGAGGTCGTGTCTGGGAGAAAAAATAGCGGTTACTCGGATTCTGAATCTGCTGAAGACCTACTGAGCTATGTGAGTTTTCAATTATATAGATACAAACGTAATTCTATCCTAAATGATTGAATAAATTCACTACATGTAGATCTGGGAGCGGTGGACGCAAGGAACAATTTTGGAGATATTGGACCCATCTTTAGGCAACCATTGCCCAAGAAGTGAAGTGTTAAGATGCATTCACATTGGATTATTGTGTGTCCAGGAAAATCCATCCGATAGACCCAACATGTCACAAGTTGTCGTGATGCTTAGCAGTAACTCTGTGTCTCTCGAAGCTCCTTCCAGACCGGCATTTTGCATTGGAAAGAGCAGCATGGAGTCAGATGTTTATTCAAATGAATCCAATTTATCTAGAGGTGCAAATGACCGAACTTCGAGCAAGTCAGTACCAATGTCACCAAACGAGGTGTCGATTACAGAACTTGAACCTAGGTAGACATGAGAAGGTAAGAAGAAGAAGGTTGATGAATATCTTGAATAACCGTCCTTTCTTGAAAAAAAACTTATGGACTTCATATAGTGGATGTAACACCTGTATTTTTTGCTCAGACCCTTAGAAATACTGGAAAACCAGTGCGTATGCCTTATGCCTACCCATTCTTATGAGGAAATCTACTGCTGCTTGATCGCTTTTACTATGTTTACTTAGGAAAGGTCGATTGTCCAATCGTCGTCGATCCCAGCAATCCAGGGCCTTGGGATGAGTGGATTGGGACAGACCCTGACTTTCGGTTCCTTTTTTGTGCAAAGTGGCTATCCTAGGACTTAAACCAGTATCATTGTGTACATCAATCCAATCCTTTAACCATTGGTGTTGGGGTTAAATCTTTTCACGCAAAATAAGGTTTGATCTTCTTTCGAGATGTCAACCATCTGTTTACCTCTTTGCCTTTGACATCTGTGGGAAGGCGGCAAGAGTGAACCTGATGTGATGGTTTCATCATCTTTAATTTTTTTTCTTTTTTTGGCATCCGATCTCAGTGGTCGAACACAGATGGAGAGATGAGAAGCTCTCCACCCTCGCCGGTTCTCCTCCACATATTAAAGCAGGTATACATGTGTTCCAGAAAAGATGCACCCATATTAAAGCACAGGTATGATGGTGTCGCATGCACGTTATCTTGATGAGATTGTCCAGGTATGCATAAATCATACTGTTTTAGGATTGTGGTTATGAACAAGATGTGGGATCTCTAAAAATCCATGGTTATAGGAATTGGGATCTCTAAAAATCATAGAGATCAGATTGCATCCATCCTTGGTTGTAAAACGGATGATCTTTCGATTAATTACTTGGGATTACCGCTGCAACCTGGGCGATTGAAGCAAAAAGACTGGACGCCGCTTACAGAGAAAATCTCAAAAAAAACTAGCAACATGGAAAGGCAAATTTCTCATCATTGCAGGAAGAATAATCCTGCTCAACTTAGTAATCACACCTATCATATCCTATTGGGTGTCCAATTTTCTCTTACCACCCGGCATTATCCGAAGAATAGGCAGACATTTCTATGGACAGGGGAAGACAAGGTTAAACAAGGTCGGCATTTATTAAATTGGAGTTCTGTCTGCGGGCCAAAACAGTTTGGTGGAATGGGTATAACCAATATCACTACATCAGTTGTGGGTTAGTTGTTGTTATTCTCCTCATCGGGCTGGTGCTAAGGTGGCTCCTCAGATGCTCAAATTTGCCACTTTCACACATATTTTTTATGGTAGCCTCTATGCATTAGGTCTTCGATATCATCTTTGAGTTGGAGGCATTCTTCGGTATCATAGTCGTGATCATGATGGAAGTGATAGTATCTTTCCTTGCTCATTGTGAGGGGTGCCTTCATTGGCTGGGGTCGACGAAGATACCTCTGGCCCTCGATTTTCATTAGGATTTTGGCCTGATGAGTGAACAAGGGAGTGTAATTGTTGAAATGCTGAGAGAGACTCTTCAGCCTAGAGCTTTTTGATGGTTGAGGAATAGGAGAGTGTGGTTGTTGAAATGTTGAGAGAGACTCTTCAACCTAGAGCTTTTCGGTGGTCAGACGGAATCTTGCTAGTTCGAATGTGGTTCTTCTCGACCATACTTCTTGTTGGGGGTCTTCTTTCCCTTGGCTTGCTTTTGGATGGCTCGGGCTTCTTCTACTTGCACATACTTCCGAGCTTGCACAAGCAAATTAGTGTAGTCCTTTAAAAATGTCTTATCGAGGGAGAGGATGAGGTGCTTATTTCATAGTTCCTGCTTGAGCACTGACATTGCAACTAATTCATCGAGGTAGTGCACTTCAAGTATGGTGGCATTGAAGCACGCCACGTGATCGTGCAATGGCTCACCCTCTTCCTACTGAATTGTGAAGAGGCTGTTGGTATTCTTTGGCTAGGCCTGGTTGCTATCAAAGTTGATGAGGAATAGCCTTCCGAGTTGTTTGAATGAGTGAATGGACTCTGGTCGAAGCCTTGAGTACCATGTGCATGCCAAATTTTGAGGATGGCTGGAAAGGCAAGGCAAAGAAGGCCGTTCGAGGTGCCTTGAGGCATCATAAGGGCCTTATAGCCCTCTAAGTGATTGAGGGGGTTTGAAGAACCATTGTAGGACTCCACCTAGGGCATCTTCAACCGATATGGGATCGGCTCCCCCAAGATGGCATGGGAAAAGGGGGGTCGAGAGCTGAACCTAAGACCATCATCATTTCGATGACTCCCATTCCAAACTTCATCGAGATGGTGCTCGGTGTTCCGAACCTTTCGCTTGAGATTTTTCTCCCAGCAAGATCTTCCAGGAGGTGGGAATAGTTTGGAGTAGAGTCTCTTCCGGAAGAGGATCACTGCCATCGGTCATCCCTTCTGAGGCTATTGTGGGAAGGTGACTTGCATGAGCAGAAGCGAGGTCAGAGCGGAGGGTGCATCAGGGTGTTGACCCTGGGCTCTTGGGCCATGACTGATGACCATGCTGGAAAGAAACAACTTGGGATGGCAGCTCTAGGGATCGAGGCCGGTCTGTCGTCTGTTGGATCTGCTACACCGCAGACGTTAGCATTTGGATCTACTAGACTAAGGCCTCCAAGGGTTGTAGGTCAATTGTGGCAGAAGGCTACACTGTGGCAAATTCTCGAGCCGCACCCCCCAGCAGTGGCAAGAGGACTACTGGTGGGAGGTGGTGGAGTTGCACGGTCTCATCCTCACCATGCTATCTCTTTTCTTCAATTAGGTCAGTGTCCTTCCTCTAGCGCTAAACTATTTCTGCAAGACTCTGATGTTGTTGAGATTGGATGCCAATATGACTGAGGTTGGATGCTGTCCGAGGATCGGGATGCCAAGGAGAAAACTTGCATAAGAAGTCCGCTCTCATCAGAGTTGCTTTGGTGGAGGATCCTTCGATGCTTAAGTCAGTTGAAGCTTGAGAACAGTAAAATAAAGAGAGTGAGAGGGATAATACAAGAGTATACTTGATGTTCTCTAGAGTTGAGCATATCTTGGTGTCTTCTTTGTTACCTCTTTATATAGACGGGGAGTTGAGTATTGTCACACAAAAAATTGATAGGGCATTTGGCCCATAGCCCCCCTTAGGCCGTCAAGCCACTACTTAGTAGGCCATTAGGATAGAAGGAGCTGCCCACGAGCCCATAACCAGGGTTGTTGGTCATAGGTATTAGAGGATCGTGCCTACATTGCACTGGGAGATTCCAAGGACCCCCTATGTGAGTAGATAATTCGATGTCCTGAGATTGATGCCAAGTCGAGGTTTGGTGTCTGGGCCAATTGCTAGGCTGTGTTCATCATTGCCAGTGGGATTCCGAACTCGGTGCGAGTACACGTCCGATTAGGTGGCCAAATAGAAGTTGAAGCTGATGGCATGTGGTTGCCCCGCTGTGATTCCGTTGGGCTATCCTCGATTTTTGAATCCTCATCGGTGAGTGCTCGATTGTGGACCAAGAAAAAGGTGTTAGGTCGGGTGGTAGATGGCTTCCGCAACATAATTTATATTAAAGCTTAAGAATATTTTGAAAATTTATTTATATTTTTCAGAGCCATACTTAACACTTAACAGGTCAGATTACTTGTTTTGCTATTACAATATTTTAATGGTCATTGTTTAAGTTATTGAAATGTTCTTAACAATGTGCTTAGACAACAACAGAAAGATACTTTGAGACTACATGCTGGAATGCTGGAAGATACGGTATATGCATCCTGTGAGCTCTTCATTCACTTGTTGATATCATCCTCTGACTATTGCTTCCTCTTATAATCTCAAAAGCTATAGAGATTACTCCCTCATGCTGCAGTGCACACATTCTATCTGATACAAGCCCCGTTAAAAACCGGTGCTTGTTCTCTCGGAACAGAACGGTTGTGCTTGTTCTCTCTATTTTTTTTGCTTCTTTTTTTTTTTTATAGGAAGAACGAGGGGGAATAACCTCACCTGAATTTTATTAAAGATAGAAAAAAAGTACAACAAGATAGTAGAGAAAAAAGTTGAAAAAGCTCCAAGTACTCATCTAACGAAAATCTCCAGTTCAAAATTCCAAAAACTCCAAAATAACTCATACTTCGAAATGTTAAATTTAAATTTCAAATAACAAAATAACCCGGCCATTGCCGGCAAGAAGCACGCCGTAGAAGTGTCACCCAGATAACGCCAAGAGATACAGCTGATTTATTGAGGGCAGGAAGAGAAGCCCGCCGAGACTATTGTGCTTGTTCTCATCAGTGACAATCATCAGATATCTCACACAATTTGTTACCGGGGCTCTATTTCAGTAATTGACATGTTATGTATAGATGACAAGCTACGACTGGAATCGGCAATTCTTGAAGTCACATTTGAATCAGTGGCTGCTCTGCTTGGAACAAAATATGCAGGCATTGAAGGAGTTGGAAGAGCAATGGAGCAATTACTCAGCATTAGAACAACAGATTCCATGCAAGGTCTCTTCCTCGAGTCTTCCTGAACACAGAGTAATCCTATGTGGATGCATGTCAAGGCTTCTTGTCTATGGTACAATTCACCTAAGCTATGATCTATTATTTGCAAAGCCATATCTTTCCTCCAGTGCTCCCAGACCTACTCAACAAACAGTCAACAACATGAATCACAATGAAGAATAATGAACAACTCCCTTCCCCTTTGTGCTTTCCATATTTTGCTACATATATTAGCAAAGAAGAAAGGAGTTTGCGGGTCCTTACATAGCTTAGGAGGTTGGTAGCACAACCCGATCCATGGAAGTCACTGATTCTTTGACCGGTCACAATCTCTAGAATTAAAACTCCGAAACTAAATACATCTGATTTAGTTGAAAAATGACCCTGCATTGCATATTCTGGAGCCATGTATCCACTGCACACCACCAAGCAATGGTCATTTGTTGAAGCAGCTAAGTAGTATAAGTTGTTCTAGATTGAAAGTAGAGGCAGGGGAAACTATTATTTTGAAGCAGCGAAGTTTTTTAACATACTTTGTGCCAGCAATTTTACTGGCACATCCGTGCGTTTTTTCTGATTCAGCGAGCTTTGCAAGACCAAAGTCTGAAATCTTGGGAATCATGTACTGATCTAACAATACATTACTTGCTTTTAGATCCCGATGGATAATCTTAAATCGAGAGTCTTGGTGAAGATAAAGAAGCCCTCTTGCAATTCCTTCGATAATTATATAGCGCTTTCCCCAGTCTAAGAGTCCACGTTTACTAGGATCTGCATCCAATTAAAATCTGGTCAAAGTAGAGAGAGAGAGAAAGGCGTGAAGCTTTTGGCTCAATTCAAGATTATCCTCTAAAAGACATCATAATATAAGCAAATTATGGAATAATGTAAGCAAATCCTCAAATTGAGAATTCAATATATGAGATGCGGACTTAAGGCTATTGTTCAACCATAACGAGATAAGGAATATATTAGTTCTGTTTCTTAAGGCTGCTTAGCTTCAAGAATATTTTCCAGAATAATATCACAATTTACTCAAAAAATAAAGAATAGCATACGTAATATCCAATATAAGAAAATCATAAAACTAATGATTATATATCGAGGCTATTTTTTTATATTTTTATAAGAAAAGGCCAAAATAATGAATATGCTACAACAATAAAGATAGAATGTATGTTCCAGTGATACATATGACATGTCACCATGCAGTTTCTTAAAATATAAGAATCCACCGCCACGAACGTACCAAACAAAAATTTATCAAAGCTTGTATTCGGGAGAAATTCATAGACGAGTAACTTTTCTCTCTCTTCTAAACAACAACCCAATAGCTTTACAAGATTTCTGTGTTCAAGCTTCGCAACAAACATGACCTCATTTCTTAGCTCTAGAAATCCTTGCCTTGACCTTCTAGAAAGTCTTTTCACAGCTATTTGCCGGCCATCCGATAATACCCCCTATTGCAAATTTAACATCATATAAAGAAGATATTTATCCGATTAAAATTGAATAGAGACAACAGACAATATAAATTGTAAGCAGAGTAGGTAAAGGCTAGATTGTACCTTGTAAACTGGTCCAAACCCACCTTCTCCGAGCTTATTCATCTCAGAGAAGTTATCAGTCGCAACTCTAAGTGTGCCCAAACCAAATAACAGATCTTTGACGTCGTTAATTTCCTCATCTTCATTTTCTGTTGTCGTTGCAAATATTTTTATATAGCATTATGAATGGCACATCAGCTTTTTAACCAAAGAAAAGTAAAAGTTATATTTTAATGCCACAAGATTTATTATATATATGTAAAACTTACTGGATAATTTTAAACATGTTCTCCTTCTCCATAAACAAAAGAAAATGGCAGAGAGGATCACCAATGAACATAGAATGGGGATGACCATCACTCTGTTCGGTTTTCCTGATACAAAATGCTAAAATTTCAATTAATAAGCCTGATGGTCTCTTCATGAAAAATGGGAATATAAAAATCTTGTTTCATACATGCATGCATGCATGCATACATAAGTTGCAGCTCAGAAATTAATTGGCTTATAAATCATCCTAGTTAAGGTATTTTGGATGGCCAACATGTCAATGATATGATATTTTTGGATGGACCAGATCCACCGAACTGATGGATCGATCAAACCGTAAAGTAATGTGCACAAATTCGCGTGTATTGCACTGTTTTCTTTTTTTTATTCGCCTTCGTGTGAGTGTTGTTTTACGGTTGGATTGGTCCTCCGGCTCAGCGGTTGACCTGGTCCAACCGGTAGTTTCTCCTGGATAACATTGCCTGAGCGTGACAACATTAAAAAGAGGAACAGAAACGCTGTGCATGGTAAGAGAGGAAAACTACAGCATTACCTGATTCCTTTCCTGTGGACGGTGGAAGGTTGGAATACGCCACCGGCACCGGCACCGGCAGAGGTGGCGGTGCTGCTCCGACAGATTCATCATAGAAGGCATACATGTCATGCCTCATGTAGCAGCTGTATGCCAGCGTCTCCGCTCCGACACTCCGTGGAGAGTAAGTCGACGTGTACTCCATCGACCGCTGCAGGCACTGGTTGCAGTCGTCGTCAGACTGATCCCTCGTGCACTGCACCAGACCGTACAGCCTCTCAGAGCTCGTCACATTGACCTCCCCTGTGGCAAACAGCAGTGCCGACCCGTATGCCGCCCGCTTGATCAAGCTGGCCATCAAGTCGGCCGACAGAACCGCAAATCCCGGGTTCGAGGCATTCTGGCCCGTGTTGCCGAGCCATCTCTGTTTTTTTAAGGCAATTGTTTCGTTGTCTTTGGAGGAGGTGACGTTGATGCCGGTGGAGTAGTAGAGGAAGCATGTGTCGTACCAAAAGGCCCCTCTTCGACTCGACGGGCAGAGCTGGGGCATGTCTTTGGCAACGGAGGAGAGGCAGAACTGGCATTCGGATTGGGAGACGTCGCCACGGCAGAGGGCGGAGCCGAAGACTTGGTTAGGGGGTCGACCTCTGGATTGGGCAGAGAAGCCGGTGGGAACGGCGGCAGAGGAGAGGGAGGGGAGGAGGAGCTGGAGGTTGGATCGGTATGTGCTGTGGGCTGTGGAGTTGGTCGTGGAGCAAACGTACCATTCGCCGGCAGAAGCGGCGGTGTAAAGGGTGAAGAGGAGGGAGGAGAAAGAGAGGAGTTGGGGGAGGTTGGAAGGCATTGGGGTTGGCGTCTGTGGTACCCTTTTGGAAGGAGCATGTGACCTAATCGCTGCTTGTGGGTGGAAGTTTATAAAATTTTAAGCTCTTGGTTTGGAGTCTTCGATTTGGCGTACGTTTGCGGCCGCCGGTGCCGTGGAAAATCGAAGGGCATTGACTTAGAAGACTACGGACAAGGAAGAGTTCGAGACGTAGGTAGCACCGTTTCCACGAGTGGCTTGACTTAGTGGCAGATATTTTGACTTGGTCCTCGCACAACAGGGGCCGTCGGGATTTTCTAACGAAAGACTAGGATTTTTTTTATTTATTATTTTTAAAATTATCTTCTCTTATTTACAAAACTATCGTTCACGTGGAAACCATTACTTAAAATGATGATTTCTTTACCAAATAGAAATTTATTATAGCCCTAAAATTACCACACGAAAAAATGAGTTCACGAACTCGCCACTTCAAACGGCGATTTCATGAACTTGCTCTTTGAAGTAGCGAGTTCAGCATTTATTTTTTTTTATTCTTAGATGTAGGAAAGACCAGATGGAGAGAGAGGGACAGAGGATGGGAGGGGATGCGAGCGCTGGGGGACGATGGAGGACAGGAGCGGACATGAGCGCAGGTCGGGGGGAGGGGAGGAGGGGATTTTTTTTTTTTTTGGTATAGTAGGCGGAGGGGGTGGGGGCGGGCGGGAGGGTGGGGGTGGGGGTGAGGGTGAGGGTAGCGATGAGATTGGAGGGGTCGGGGGGTTGCAGGGATGGAGAAAGAAAGTTTTTTTTTAGGCGTAGGAAGGAGGCATAGTTGCCGATGGTGATGGCGGGGGAGCTGGCGGGGTTAGTGGTGGCGGTGGCGACGGATATCTGAAGGTGGTGCAGGGGAGGAGGGAAGGGAGGCACGGACGGAAGGGAAGGGGGCGCTGGTGATGAGGGTTGGGAGGAAGGGATGATATTTTTTTTAAAATAAATAATTTAATTTAATATTTAAAATAAGAAAAAAAATAAAAATAAATAAAATAAATAAAAAAATAAAATAAATATTTAAAAATATTTAATTAAATTTTTAAAATAATAATAAAATATTATTTTTTTTAAAAAAATAAATTATAATATTTAAAATAAATATTTTTAAAATATTTAAAATAAATATTTTTAAAATAATAATAAAAAAAATAAAAAAAAAATAACATGCCGGTAGGGGGTTTGAGTGATCGACACAAAGCCAAGCCACGAAAAAAAATAAAAAATATTATTAAAATACTAATAAAATATTTTATAAAAATAATTTTAAAAAATGTATAGGTGCATGCAGAGGAGCAGCGAGTACCTGTCCGTGGGTCCTCCGCTCGCATCCCCCACCTCCCATAGCATCCTCCCTCCGTTTGGGAACAAAAAAAAGAAATACTTAAAGATCTAAAGAACTTAAATTATTTTTTTAATTAATATTTTTTTAAAAATATATTTTTAAATTATTTTAAAATTAATATTTATTATTATTATTATTATTGAGTTTCTTTCTTCGCCTTCGTGCATTCTCCGCCCTCATACGTCGGCCACTGCTCCGCGCCACCCTTCCCCCCATAATAATAATAATAATAATTTTTTTATTATTATTTTTTAATAATAATTTTTTAAAAAATAATTTTAAGAAATGTACAAATGCACGCGAAGAAGCAGCGATCGGACGGAGAAGCCATGAGTGGTGCCAGAGAAAAGTGTAGGGTGTTCGACGCAGATCCATGGAAGGAGAAGAATGAAAAAAAAAATTTAGAAAAAAAAATGCTTAAGGCCTAGAGTATCCATTCGCATATTTCTTAAATTTATCTTTTTTAAAATAAAATATTTTTAATGCTGGGAAGGGAGAAAAAAATTTTTAATGCTTAAAAAAAGTAAATAAATTAAATAAAAATAATTTTAAATATTTTTAAAAAGTTTTAAAATAATAATAATAATATTATTTTTTAATATAATTTATAATAAATTTAAAAAATATTCGAAATGGCCATTGAGGAGTTGGCGATCATGCATTAAGAGTCGTGGGTAGGTGTCGGTGGGAAGTTATGGTTTTTTCGGCACAAAACCATAGAAGAAAAAAAGAATAAAATTTTTTAAAATAATAATAAAATATTTTTTAAAAAAATAAATTTAAAAAAATACATAGATGCACGTGGAGGAGCAGTGGGTACTCGCTCATGGGTCCTCTACTCACGTCCCCCACCTCCTGCAGCGCTCTTCCTCCGTCCTCCATTCGGGAACCAAAAAAATAAAAAGAAATGTGTCGAACACCCACATCCCCCCTTCCGACACCATTCATGGCTCCTTCACCCAGCCGCTGCTCCTCCATATGTACCAGTATATTTTTAAAATTAAAATAATTTAAAAAATTAAAATAATAATAATAATAATTTTAAAAAATACATTAGAATAATTTAAAAATTATTTAAAATAATTTTAATATTATTATTATTTAAATAATAAAAAATTATTTTTAAAAATAATTTAGAATAATTTAAAATTTATTTATTTTTATGGTCACTAGCTCGTAAGGAATTTAAATAATTTTTTATTTACTTTTTATTTTTTTTCTTATTTTTAAGCTTAAAAAATTCTTTTTTCCTTCCCCACGGCCTCCGTCACTATCGCCCCCCACACCTACCTCCCCCTCCACGACCTGCAAGTGGTGCCGGAGGGGAGGTGTGGGTGTTTCACGTATATCCATCAAAGGAGAAGAATAAAAAAAAAATTTAAAAAAAATGCTTAAGATCAAAAGAACCCACCTGCATATTTTTTAATTTTATTTTTTTAAAAATAATATTTTATTATTATTTTAAAAATATAATTAAATATTTTTAATTTTTTTATTTTATTTATTTATTTTATTTACTTTTTATTTTTTATTTTTTTTATTTTTAAGCATTAATTTTTTTTTTCTTTTTTTTCGTTTCATTCTTCTCTTTTTATGAATCTGCATCGAACACCCACACCCCCCCTATGGCACTGCTCGCGGCTCCTCGGCATGATTGCTGCTCCTCAATGTCCACCCATATATTTTTTAAAATTATTTTTTTAAAATAATATTTTATTTTTATTTTAAAAATCTAATTAGATATTTTTAAATATTTTATTTTATTTTATTATTATTATTATTATTTTATTTTTATTTTTATTTTTTTATTATTGAAAAACAACCCTTTCTTCCTTCTTATTTTATTATTTTATTTACTTTTTATTTTTTTCCTAATTTTAAGCATTTAAAAAAAATACTTCCTCCCGACCCCCGTGCCTCCCTCCCCTCCGCCCTAGCGCCACGGCCACCCCCACACCTCAATCGGGTCTCCACCACTGGTCGCCACCGGCAACCGTGCCCCCTTCCCCTCCGTATGCCAAAAAAAAATCTCTCTCTCTCTCCTTCGCGATCGCATCCCCTCTCCCTCCATCCTCCGTCCGGTCCCCCTGCTCCCCGCTCTCCGCTCGTGTCCCCCTCCTCTCCTCCATCACCCCCCCCTCCCCAGGCTCGCATCCCCCTCCCTTTGTCCGGTCCCCCCCTCGCTTGCGTCCCCCTCCTCTCCCCACTGCCACCCCCTGGCTCGTGTCCCCCTCCCACCATCCTCCATCCCCCCCCCCCCAGCTTGCATCCTCCTCCCTCCTCCATCGTCCGATCCCCCCCCCCCACCTACCCTCTATTTGGTCCGTCCTTCGTCGAAAATGAAAAAATAAAGGACAAAATCGCTGGCTAGAGTGGCGAGTCCACTTGAAATCACTAGTTGGCCTAGCGAGTTTGAACTCGCCATTACTGCTGACGATTTTATTAAGCCCTGTTGGCTGATTGTGCCTGGCTGAGGTGGCAATGAAATTACCATTTGAAGTGGTAATTTCAAAAATAGATGGTAGTTTTAGAATTAAGTTTGAAGCGATCATATTTTTGAAATTAAATATTAAAAAAGTAATAAAAAAAATCCAAAAGACTATGTATTGGGTATCAATCATCACACCCCAAAAGATGTAACACAGCCATATTATTGAAAGATATTATCCTCAATAATATAAAACCAATCAATTATAATTAATTAAAATATATTATAAATAAAATATAATAAAAGATTTAATTTTATTATTTATTAAATATATTAATTAAGATTGATATAGAACATTTAAATTCAATATTAAAAATAAAAATTTATATCTCAAAATTTATAAAAATGACTAGAAGTCCGTAATCATTCAATAATTTCCAAGCTTACTAGTGCAAACCTCCAAATCTGAATCATTCGTTGTTACGGTAGTAACGTGAATACCTCGGATCGATCTAGCTAGTGACTAAAGTACTTCCAACCAACATAGAGACACCAACGCATTGAGGCAAAGAGGTTATCCTCATTCTCTCTGATCCAAAGGTCAAACTGAGGCATACTTCCAAGCTATTTTTCTTAATAACAGCTCGTCCAATATTCAAGCCCCCTAAATCACCTCAGACGAGTAACTTCTTAGCACACTTGGCAGTTTCTTTTGAAGATAAGCAATGACCCAGCCATAATCTAGTTGTAATCCAACTATTATCCACTCCACCTAATTCTGTGGGAATAGATAAGGCATTTTGATCATGCTAGTAATGGCCTCTCATTCAAAGAAAGTGGCCATGATATTGAAACAATGTGATTAGCGACCCAAAATCAATGGAATAGCACAACGTTCGCAAAACATCTTCCCTACAAATATAATAAGCTTTAAGGACTCAGGTAAGTAAAAAAGATCCTTCTTAGAGAATCTATTGTTGCTTTTTCATTCTCTGCTGACTTGAGCATCAAAAGGTCCTCATCGGAGTCAAATCCTCCAACTCAGACTTTATTTTGCTGGTCACTCCAGCACCTCTGCACGAGACCAATTGCTCTGCTTCTCTAACCAACAGATTCAAGCAACAACAAATAGAGAAAGGGCTGATTTTTAAACATGCCACCCAAGAGAACATTATCTTGTTTCACCGACACCATTGCCTCCCATCAAGCAGAGCCTCGAGCTGACGATCATGTTCAGCCACTGATAGCTGAAATTTCTTCGCTGGCCCAACTGACCCCGATCATGATGGATCAATTCAATCTGCTTCTCCAGTAAATTAATACTTTGATGGCTGCCATCTAGATGGTCCAAACTACTTTCGTGCCTCCTCCAATGGTGCCATAGAGGGGCATCACCTTCAATAGTGTAATCTGCATTTTCTTCGACAGTATCGACGGTGCCCCCAGTGATGGTACTGTTGCAAGAACCATCTTTCTAACCATAGTTACAAGCCGAATCTTCTCGAATGCTCCCTCAAAGTCCAAGGAGAAGACAGACCCATCGGTGGTCTCTCAGCCCATAATCCAGGCATGATTCAACTCTCGATCGCTGCTCTTTCTAGCAATCTGAGGCATGCACCGCCTGGGATCTAGTCATCGAGAAGAGGCTTTAAGAGCTTGACAAGCAAATCAAAGCCATCAACAAAGCCTCTTCAGCTCGGCTCTATGATGGGTTTAGCGGCGAGTCACCTTTTGACCCAAAAATGATGAAGGAGCCGCTGCCTCCTAATTTTAAACTGCCTCAGTTGAGACCTACGATGGGAGTTCAGACCTCATCGATCACATAGAGACTTTCAAGATGGCATTGCTCTTCCAAGGTGCATCATATGCCATTCTCTGTCGGACATTCCATACTATTCTCAAGGGGGCAGCATGGCAGTAGTACTTGAGTTTGAAACTGGCCTCGATCCATTCTTTTGAAGAGTTGAGCCAGTCCTTGGCTGTGCACTTTATTAGTAGCCAGAGGTAGCAAAAGTAGTTTGACTACCTCAACACCATTCGACAGAAGAAAGGAGAGTCGATCTGCGATTTTATGAGACTCTTCAATGCGGCAACTCTGAAAGTCCACGATCTAGATCAATTTATCACACTCCTGAAGAATGACCTAAAAAGATTACTAGTGAAGTCCTTTCCTCGGGACTATATCAGAATGCTTGATCGAGTAGAGAAATATTCTCACTTGAAGGAAGCCTTCACCAAAGATGTACCTACCGATCCTATTATGGCAAGACCAAATAAAAAGCGCTCCCTAGAGCGGAGGAAGATTTATCACCAGCACTCTCAATCTCTACCCCAAAGGCAGAAGGGTGGAGGCTCATCCAGAAATCGTCGATCTTCAAGTCCTCAAAGAAGAGATCGGCAGTGCTCTCCTCTAAGGCGATATCACAATTATACACCTCTAAATGTCCCTCAGGAAGAAGTTTTGATAGAGATTCATACCGAGCTTTCTCAGCCTCCAAAGATGCGAACGAAGCCTGAGTGTCGCGATCCTACTAGATACTGTTTCTACCATCGTGACCATGGCCACGATATTAAAGACTACCACCTTATCTGCGATACGATCGAGAGACTCATTAGGGAAGGGAGGCTAGACCACTTTGTCTAAGGAAGAAGTCCTCTATGGTGGTCTCCCCCAAGAGTTCGGCAACCACCCTGTCAGCCTCAGCAGCATCTACCAATGCCGGCACCAGTATAAGAGATGGGGGAACTAGTGGCAGTGGAAGAATGATCCTTGAGAGGCAAAATTCATATGATAACTAGGGGGTCGTCTAGATCAGCGGTGGCAAAGAGGTCAAGGCTAGAGGACAAGCTCGGAGATGCCATCACCTTTACCAAGCAGGATATAGAGGATGTACAATAGCCACATAATAATGCAATGGTTATTACTATTAATATAGCTGATTATAATGTATACCATGTATTTATTGATAATGGAAGCTCGATCAACATTTTGTATTTCTCTATTTTCTTCAAATAGGATTTACTTTCGATCGGCTGAATAGATTTGATACGCCAATCCAAGGTTTTTCTGAGAGCTCAATGACACCTGAGGGCACAATTAAGCTGCCTATCATGGTGGGCACCTCACCTCAATAAGTGATGATGCAAGTAGACTTTCTAGTTATTAAGCTTTCTTCAGCTTACAATGCGATTCTTGGGCGACCCAATCTTTGGACATTGAAAGCCATAGTATCCAGCTATCACCTGATGGAAAAGTTCCTAACAATGAATGGAATAGGATGGATCCGAGACAACCAAACTATAGTTCGGCAATGTTTTGCTACCAAGCTTCGAGTAGAGGTCCAACCAAAGATCCAACCTAAACTTCCGATAGGGCTAGACACTTGGAACAACTTGGCTGAGGATCATGCCTAGCCATTTGAGGAACTTTTGAAGATACCACTGAGGAAGGAGAATCCTCATGAAACTATGAAAATTAGCTCATGCCTAGACCAGGTAACCAAAGACCGACTAATTGCTCTTTTATAGAAAAATGTGGATGTTTTTGCTTGGTCAGCCACGAACATGCTCGGGATAGATCCAGAGGTGATGTCCCACTACTTAAAAGTGGATCCAACTTGTCATTCGATAAAGCAAAAGAAATGAAGTTTCACCTCAAAGTGCCAGAAGGCTATAGCTGAGGAGCTGGATAAACTAATCAAAGTCGGCTTCATCAGAGAAGCGATGTATCTAAACTGGTTGGCGAATGTTGTGTTGGTGAAAAAAATAAATAGGAAATGACACATGTGTATCAACTTTACTGACCTAAACAAAGCCTGTCCCAAGGAGAGTTATCGACTGCCCCAGATCGATCAACTGATAGATGCAACTTCAGGGCATGAGCTCCTTCACTCATGAATGCCTTCTCTAGCTATAATCAAATCCAGATGGTACCTAAAGACAAGGAGAAAATAGTCTTTATTACTAATCATGAGCTTTTTTATTATAGCCTGATGCCCTTTGACTAGAAAAATATAAGAGCCACATACCAATGGGTGGTTAATAAAATTTTTAAAGATCAGATCGGCTGGAACATGGAGGCATATGTTGACGACATGCTAGTCAAGAGCCGTGCAATACCAAACCATGTCATTGACCTCCAAGAGACTTTCAGCACTCTTCATCAATTCAAGATGAGATTAAATCCTACAAAAGGTGCTTTTAGAGTTACTGCTGGCAAATTTCTCGATTTCATGATCTCACATAGAGGCATCGGAGCAAATAAAAAAAGATCAAAGCAATTCTGGAGATGGCACCACCAATAATAGTTAAAGAGGTATAACATCTGAGCAACAAAATAGCCTCTCTCAACCATTTTGTCTCTAGATCAGTCAAGAGGTGTCTTCCCTTTTTTTAGACTCTTAGATAGTCGAAGAACTTCCAGTGGATCTCAAAATGCTAAGAAGCCTTTGAAGAACTGAAGCTATATCTCAGCTCTGTGCCATTCCTTACTAAGCCTCAACCTGGTGAAGAACTTCTATTATACCTTGTTGTTTCTTCAATGACAATCAGTGCGGTCCTTATTCATGAAGAAGAAAGAATTCAGAAGCCTATCTACTATACCAACAAAGTCCTTCACAATGCGGAGACCAGATACTCCAAGCTAGAGAAGCTGATTTATGCATTAGTTATTTCAGCAAAGAAACTCTGACCCTATTTCTAGGCTCATATTGTGGTGCTACTTACAAATCAGCTAATCAAGGTGGTACTACATCACCCAGATACTTTGGGATGAATAGCAAAATAGGCTCTAGAGCTCTTAGACTTGGACATACAATACCGACCGAGGACTTCCATCAAAGTCTAAGTTTTGACTAATTTCATTCTTGAATGCACCATCCCTAACAGAGAAAACCCAATAAAGGGAGGATTCAGCAAAAGTTCAGAAGATCTTGGAAGTTCGAAAGATAATGAAAACATGAGACGAAGAGCTATGGAACCTACACGTCGATGGCTCATTAAATTTATCAAGATCAGGAGTTGGGCTTATCTTATCCGATCCTGAAGGGGATGTAACTGGATATTCCTTGCACTTAGAATTTTTAGCCACCAATAATGAAGCAGAATATGAAGCCCTAATCGCTGGCTTTAAGATTGCCAGAGAAGTTGGGGCACAGCATCTGAAGGCCTTCAACGACTCTCAAATAGTGGTTAGATAGATCAAAGATGAATATGAAGCTCGAGAGGAAAACATGAAAAAATATCTCTAAAAGGTAAAAGATTTGACTTCATCTTTTCAAAATTTTGATATTCGACAGATCCCCAGGGCACAGAATGCCAGGGCAGATGCTCTATCCAAGTTGGCATCATCATTGCTTGCTAACATGAAAAAGAGACCTATTTTGAGATCCTAAAATCCTCGAGCTTAAAATAATCTACCGTCATTCAGCAAATTAATGAAGAGCCTAACTGGATGGATCCTCTTTTAAAGTATTTAAGATCAGGTGAACTACTGCCTGATCGAAAAGAAGCCCAGAAGATAAGGTATAAGGCCACTCGATATATGCTGCACATTAATGAGCTATACAAGCAATCTTTCTCTTTGCCTCTCTTAAAGTGCCTACATCCATTCAAAGCTAACTACGCCCTGTGAGAAGTCCATGAAGGGATCTACAAAAATCACATGGGAGGTAATCCCTATCTTATAAGATCTTTCGACAAAGTTACTATTAGCCCACAATACAATGGGATGCACAAAATTTTGTCAGAAGATGCAAATAATGCTAGCAGAATGTCAAAATTCAGCATCAACCAACAACACTTCTAACCCCTATCGAAGCTCCATGGCCATTTGCCTAGTAGGGGATGGACATCCTAGGTCCTTTTCCTCGAGCCTCAGGCTAATGCAAATTTTTTCTAGTAGCCATCGACTACTTTACAAAATGGGTCGAAGCCAAGCCTCTAGCCAGTATAACCAAAGTAAAAGTTAAAGACTTCATTTGAAAATCAATTATCTGTCGATATGGCCTTCCAATGTATTGATCTCGGACAATGGTAGATAATTCAGCAGTGCTTGACTTTGAGAGTTTTGTGAAGATCATGGGATAGAATAGTGGTTCACTTCGATGGATCATCCGCAAGTGAATGGAGAGAAATAAGTTACTAATAGAACTCTCCTACAAGGCTTAAAGACCAAGCTAGATCGGATAGGGGGTCATAGATAGATGAACTCTATCATATGCTCTAGGCCTACCAGACCACCCAAAGGAATCCCACTGGCAAAACTCCTTTCAGTTTGGCATTTGGAGCGGAAGTAGTTATACCCATGGAATTTGGCCTCTCTTCCCTTAGGATCGAGGAATATAAAGAAGACACCAACTCGGTATAGCTTCGACCTAACCTTAACTTAATCAAAGAAAATAGGGAAAATGCCATAATGAGAATGGCTGCTTATTGCCAGAGGGTAGCTAAATACTACAATGCTCGAGTTAAAGCCAAAGAGTTCCGAGTTGGTGACCTCGTCCTTTGACAAATTGAAGTCTCACAACCCATAGAGCAAGGAAAGTTTCACCCAATTGGGAGGGACCTTATCAAATCAATGAAGTAACACACCTAGAAACCTATTGCCTCAAGCAGCTGAACAAGATTCCACTCCCCAGGCCTTGGAATTTGGCCAATTTATGTATGTACTATCAGTAAATCATGTAATATTGAATAAATAAATCTTCAAGCTCATCATCTCATGCTTGCGCATAGAAAACAGAAAGAACCATAAAGTTTTTTTAAAAGTTTCTTATATCAAAACATCACCTCAGTGGATTTCTTTGATCGAAATTGCATTCAACAAAGTTCCTTAGATCAAAATATCGCCTCAATAGATTTCTTTGATCGAAATCACATTCAGCAAAGTTTCTTAGATTGGAACATCATCTCAATGGATTTCTTTGATCGAAATCACTTTCAGCAAAGTTTCTTAGATCAGAACATCATCTCAATGGATTGCTTTGATCAAAATCACTCCCAGCAAAGTTTCTTAGATCCAAACATCGCCTCAGTAGATCCTTTTAATCAGAATCATTTTTAGCAAAGTTTCTTAGATCGGAACATCACCTCAGTAGATTTCTTTGATCAGAATCACTTTCAATCAAATTTCTTTAATTGGAACAAAATTTTAATGAGGTTTCCTTAGTCAGAACACGTCTCGAAAAGACTTTCCCAATTGGGACCAACCTTCCTAAAGTTCACATTGACCACAATAAATGAAAAAAGATATAAGGAAATTGCATATTCATTCATAGAGGAAAGCTCTCACAAAAGCAATAGTACAAGCATTGCTTTTACAGAAGCAATAGAAAAAAGGAAAATGAAAGAGAAAAGCTTTACAATGAAGATTATTATGAACTCTATAGAATCAAGATACAAATACACTACATTTTGAAATGGAAGTAACTCGACCGTGAGTGAACCGGAATCAACTTGAGGCTGAATTCACTGGATGCTTATCTCTCTGAAGCCCTAGGCCATGGTTTAATCCAAAGCTTTTCCTCCATGACCTCGGTGCCTCGAGGCTGTAGTCTTCGAAGAAACTACAGCATGGGGAGCCTACCTATAGAGGAAGTGATTAAGACCTTTATCGCGAGCAATAGCATGACCCTATCCTTCTTCCTCTCGGAGGCGACACACCACAGAAGCACCATAGAGATAGTCACTGAATCTCTACCTTTTCAAAGTGGAGGAATAGTGACAAAAAACTAAAGACCGAGGGTACGCCCACCTCTGATGCGGGATGAAAATGATAAATATCTCAAGATCGAGAATGCAAATATTCCACAGTCGAAATGCCCATCACAAGCATCTCTGAACAAATCAGAGCCCACCAAGACCTTTTCATTTCTTCAGGCGGATGACAGTGGCCCCAATGAAGGAGCATAGTTCCATCTCTCCCTAAGGGATCACCACAATCTGCCATCACTTGGCGAAAAGATCTGGCTATAGGAGAAAAAAGAAGATGGAAGCCCCCTATAAAAAGAGAAGTACGTCATAATTGCTCTCATCAAGTCATGCCACGTGCCAACTCAAGATTGGATAGTCTCGCCGCCCATACCCATGCACCATATTTTTACGTAAGGTATATGATTACATCGCTTCTCAAACTATGCATACTTAATACTATACAAAAAAATAGGCACATCCCATAAAATTATGCACATGTTTTACAAGAAGATCGATTCGTAAATTATTTGATCAAAGCCAACCTACATGAGATTCCTTTGGTTGGAGCCCAAACTCCTTTATTCGGAGGAACCTAATTTCAACAGGAACTCTTCAATCCGAGGCTCCTCAACTCGAAGTCAAATCATAAAGGAGAAATTGCTCCAATTATCTACAATTCCCCTGATCAGAAACACGACTCAAAAATTCTTAAATTGGCTCCTTAGATTGGAGCAAAATAGAAAAGATAAAGAAAGAGTCATTAAAAATAAGAAGAAAATTTCATTTATATGGAGTTTTCTTTATAGTGACTTTGATGAGCCTAAGTACAAAAATGAAAAGGCAAGATAAATTTAAGATGTATTTTTCGGTACAGGAATATCTACTATATCAACAACAAGGAGCTCCAAAATCTCATCCAAAAAAATCCAGATTCAATTCTGGGTAGCGGGCGATTACTGCACTTTGGATGAAATATTTTTCCTCATCGCAAGCATCAGTCACAAATTCAACTTTTTCATTGTGATATTCCTCGATGCCCAGAAGCTCTCAATAGCCTTCAAAATAGCAACCTCGATCTATGCCTTCATCTCATTCTGAAGCTTAGCTATCTTCTCTTCCGCCACCTTTAATGCAATCTTGACCTTTCCGACTTTAGACTCAAGCTCCTTTACTTTCTCTAATTAGGCTTTTAGCTCTTTTATTTCTGCTACCTGAGCTTTCTGAATGCCTAATAGTTGGAAGTTTTTCTCTACAACTCCCCTCAGTGTTTTTTTGGCATCTTTGGCTCTTCTTTCGATAGCATTGATCCTCATGGAGGCCTCTCCAGCATCCTTTATTGCCATGTCCTTTGTAGCCTTGAGTGTCTCAACATCAATCTTATGCTTCTTTGCTTCAATTGAGAGCTCAGTAGAATGCTCCATATATCCATTCATGTAATGGGTGAGCTATCAAAATGCCTTAGATTACATATAACAAATATATATCTTAAAACAAATAAGTCAGAAGAAGCATAATGATCAACCTCAACTTAGCTGGATAAAGCGGTCTAGAGCCTTTTGCCTTATTATTCTGCGAGGCTCGCATAGTAATTTATTTGCATCGGCCAAATAGAGAAACTTGGAGAATGCCTTACTTGTCTGCTCATAATCTTCTAAGGTAGAAGCCTCAAGTTTTAGTCCGACTGGCGTGGTTCCAGAAGTCCCGACTATCTCAGCCAGTTCATCTTCTAAAAAGAAGTCGATGATGTTAGGAGCTGACAAGCTTAGGACAACCTCACTGAACAAGCATTCGATCAACCTTCTTTAATCTTCTTCAGGAACCGATAAGCCCAAATCAGGGTGAATCCTCATGATCCTAAAATGTAGCATGAGATTCAGGCTCTGCCAACCTAGATGTTAGCGGTGCGGGAAGATGCTCGACTTTGGCATGGGTAGATTGGCCACTAGTAGGCACTCCCATTGTTTTCCAAAGAGTCTTCGAATCTGACATCTTCGATAAGTTCAGGTCTATCTCTACAATCCAAAGTATTGATCAATTAGCCTCAAATTTTGAAGGTTAAATTAATATGACCTTGAGGCAAGTAACCCATGTACACCTTAGGGGTCAATCTAGTTGATACCTACATTGAATAGGATCTGTTTAGATAGAAGCTCTTTTAGTTTTGGGATCTTGAAACTATGCAAGACCTCTAAATCTTGCCTCAGATGCTAATTTAACGATGGCTCTTTTAGCGCAGCCTCCTAAGGCTCATCCTAGTCTACAAAATCCTATTTTTTACCTGAGGTCTGAGAAACAAATAGAAAGTGCTCTTTCTAGCTATAAACAGTAGAAGGAGCGCCTTGGATTAATGGGCAAGTGGCTTTCTTGCTCCAAGGCAAAACATACCACCACCCGCATGACTCGGGATGTCTCTCGAGAGTAAAATAATAACAAAAAAGTATGATGTTGGGTTCAACCCCAGCCAAAATGCATGTTGTAGTGAAATCGTAGATATACTGTTATGTGTTTGGGACTACCGAACACAGCGACATTTCAAAAAAATGAAAAAGAGTAACAAAAAAGGAATGAAGAGAAAGCCTCAACCTAGCCCAGAAGCATTCCTTATAGAGTCTCATCCAACCTAAAGGAGGACTACAAACTCATTCCTCCACCTTTGGAACCTCTAGTTGAATTTTCGGAGGAATGTGAAACTAGTTGTGAAGTTTTACCTTTTATCTCATCCAGGATTTATATATAAACCTACACCAATGGGATTTTCAAATTGATTCACCTTCTCAGATCATTAAATGTGGAAAACACAAATCGACATATCCCATGTGCATGGCAACCACTAATTGGATATAGCCTCCACCGCTGATACGATGACTGATTCAGATGGCAGAAATCATGCTCGATGCCACTTTTGAAGGAGTGTACAAAGACGTGTGCCGGTACTTGCCATGCAAGGGTGGTTTCGATTCCATTCCATTCGGGTCCCTTCGAATCCCCTCATGAACACTTTAAAAATGACAAGATACAATTCGAACCAGAGTTCAAATTATAGGCTCAAATCATGAAAGATGTTCATACAAGCTCAAAGTTTGACTAGAAAAGAACAAACATTTTTGGTAAAAACAAATTTTATTCAATCACACGAAAGTTGTGATGCCGTACTTGGCTTACAATAAGGAAAAAAGAAGAAGAAGATGAGGAAATATAGCTTGAAATTATTCAACCTTTGGAAAGACTGGCTTCAAGTTAACCTTCCTCAACATCGGCTTCCTCCATCTGAGTAACGAAATGGGTTTTGTTTGTTCCCACAAGACCATCAGACACACTCACAGATTTTCTAAGGCAGTGATCTATCATAGCCCTCAAACTTTCATTTGGTAAATCCATTTGCAAAACCTTAATATTATCTATTGAAAGGTACATCCGAGCCTTCTCTCTGCATCTTTCGATGCCTGCGGAAAATGCCAACTTGTAGGCTTGGATCATGATATTGGTCCCATTTTTAGTCAACCGATCGAGCCTTTCGTTCACCTTTCGAAGCTCAATCTGAGATACTGATGGCTCTCGGATTGTCAGCACCCCCTTGATGAAGGATCTTCGCCCCTCTAGGACGTCCTCTCCCCATGATGCTCTTTATCGAAAGTCCTAGGCCTTTTAGCTAAGCCCCTATTGAGACCCCTCAAAGAGTGAACTTTAGGTGGAAAGCTCCTTTTTCCCTTGAGTGTCCTTCTCAGACGATCTATGTCATTGTGAGCTCAGTGACAGTCTCATTCAACCTTGGACCTCCATCTCTCGAGGTCCTCAATCCTTCTGTAGGCTCTCCTCATCTCGTCATCTCGACGATCGATCATTTCTGGAGTCTCCCAAAGAGCCTCTTCAGAGCAATCAACTTCTTTAGTTAGCTCAGCATTAGTGGCCTTCTCTTGCTCCAAATGATATCTCAATTTATCAATCTCCTCTTTCACCTCAGCGAGCTCCAAAGCTGAAGCCCTTGTGATCCCAGCAAAACTGACCAAGTAATGCTCGATTAGAGTTAAAGACATCAAAGGTGCCTGCCATTTGACATTGAGCGCCTGCCTGCCATTTGACATTGAGCGCCTTCTTTCTCCAAAGCTCTCCTCTTTGCAAATGAGAGGTGCCCCTCTAAAAATTCAACCATATCTCTAAGGGTCTCCATGATGGATGAAGAATTAGGGGCTGATCGTAAAGCCTCCACCTGGGTTTCGATCGGGGGAAGACTTAAGATAGGAGCCGTCTGCTCTGGTAGGTCCGTAACTTTCATTACCTCAGTTAGTTCTGAAGGTTTAACCACCTCCGCAACTCCCATCACCCTCGTGGGAAACCCTTTATGGAAGATCCTCCTACCAAGTGCCCCACTGTAGTAATCTCAATTGGAGAGATCGACAAAACTACTTCCATAGCAGCTCCCACCGATGAATTCACTGGTCTATCCATGGCCTCGACTGCTGGATCCACCGGTTCGCCCAATAATGGAGGATTTTCATTCCTCATATTTGCAGAAGCAGGAAGAAGCACAGTCATCGAGGGAACAACATCAGAAGCTAGGTAATGGTACCTCCAAAAATCAAAGTTTGAAAAAGACAACATCCTAGCCTATTTCCTTCGGACCGATGATAACTGCAACATCCTTGCTAATGCTGAATCCATATCGCTTTCGAAGTTTATGAAAAAACTCTAGGTGAAGAAAATAGTAAGCACTATTATTGCAGTTGTCCCCTTTACACACCTTCCAAGCAAATTTAAAAATGGAAAGATGAAGACAAAAACGTGTCTCTTAAATTGATCTCTTAAAAGAATCAATAGCCAAGTGGTCCCTCCAATCATAGCCATTTTCGATAGCCTACACCACAAGTTGACATCATCAATTATTAAATGCCAAAAGCATAACTAGAAGCAAAAATGTATATTACCATATCCCAGGCATTACTTGAGAGTAGTCCTTTCGTTTGACTTTCAGACTTAGCACTAGGAGGATAGTGTTAGGGTATAACGTGACTACCTCGAATTGATCCAGCTACTGACTAAAGTATCTCAGACCGACATACAGACACCAATGCTCTGAGGCAAAGAGGTTATCCTCATCCCCTTTGACTCAAAGATCGAATCGAGGCGTACATCTGAGCCCCCTACACCACCATGGATGAGTAACTTCTCAGCACACTTGGTAGTTTGTTTTGAAGATAAGTGATGACCCAACCATAATCTTGTCATAATCTAACCATTACCCACTCCACCTAATTCTATAGAAATAGATAAGCCATCTAGATTATGCCAGCAATGGCCCCTTCATTCGAGGAAAGCGGCCATGATATCGAAACAATGTGATTAGCAGTCCAAAATCAGCGAAATAGCATAATGTTTGCAAAACATCTTCCCTACAAGTATCATAAGCCCCAAGGACCTAGATAAGTAAAAAAAGATCCCTCTCAGAGAATCCATTGTTGCTTTTTCATTGTCTGCTGGCTTGAACATTGGAGGATCCTTGCTGGAGTCAAATTCTCCAGCTCGAACTTTATTTTGCGAGTCACTCCAACACCCCTGTGCGAGATCGATCACTCCACTTCCATAACCAATAGATTCAAGCAATAACACTAACCTTATTCCGCCATAAAAGAAAAAGATAAATAAAGAGGTATGAGCTAAATCTTATACTATCTTACTGGATCAAGTATAAATTTATACATGTACCAATAATTTTTTTAAAGAAGATGATTATTATTAGAAGATAAAACTTTCATAATAATGATATATCATAAATCAATAATACTCTTGCATATGCATAAATTATATAATTTACATAAATCTAATTTCCAGTGCATAGCATAAACAAATCATAAATCATGTCAACTTTATAGATAAAGTCATAAATCATCTATCATTTTGTCACATCATTATTTTTAATAATTCTCTTAGACTAAATACTAAGATCATTATTACATCCATGATAGGGTTGTAATCGACAAAATACCAACTATTATTATCCATTGGTAGGATGCGCCCCAACTACTATTACCCACTAGAAGGATTGTATACCAACTACTATTATCTACTGGCAAGGTCGTATGCTAACTACTATTATCCGCTAGTAGGGTTGTACGGATGCTAGTTCTGAATATTGATCTTTCACACTTTTAGGAGTCATACATAGCTATCTAAGAGCCTTTTACCAGATTTTCTAAAGTAAGTATTTTTAAATCATTTTTCATCAAATTAATTTTTTTTAAATCATGCAATAATAGGTTGTTGAATAATTTTATAGAGTTCATGATCCATAAATAATCTTTCATAATAAAATAATTATGAAATCATTCTTTTCATAATAAAATATAAATTTCATAAATATAGAATTCATATTTCATAAATAAGTCATTTATATTAAAATATTCATAGAATCACTATTTTATAATAAATCATAAGTTCCATTACACATATGCTCGATACTTATTTTATGAAAATATAGAATAATTATTTTTATGATAAGTAATCAATAATTCAAAAGTGAGCAAGAAGTGTCAGGGTTACTTATCTCTTCCACCCTAACCCTTCAAACTTCACTAGACAAATTTATCGAATCTATTTAATATATTAAAACATAATTAATTCCTATTCGATAAATTTAATCATAAAAAAAAAAAGATCATAGATTGGGTGGTTGGTCCAATAGGTTACCTAGGCACCGAGGTAGTTTAGGAGCTCCTAGCCGAGGGCCAACATGAATCCATGAGACAAGGAGATAGGACTCGATACTAAAGTTCATAAGTCTTCTTAGAGAGAAAGTGGAGAGAGAGAGAGTCTTTGTATCCCTCAAAATAGAAAACCAAGATCAAGATCATCGAGGTCATGCTTGGGTGCAATGCCGGTAGCTGGTGGTGGTGGACAATCGATAGCGATGACTGATCGATGGAAGATAAGGAAAACTTCAAAACAAGGGATCCATAGGTCATCTAAAAGAGAGAAAGAAAGAGAGACACTAGAGAGAGAAAGTAGGAGGAGAAAGAAACTCTAGAGAGAATGTTAGAAAGACAACTCTTCTCTCAATCTTTCCCTTTTCTTTTTCATTTTTTTTTCTTTCTTCTTCTTTCTTTTCTTTTCTCTTCTTCTTCTTCTTCTCTTCTTTAGCCGAACAAGGGTGGAAGCAGATATGGTGGCTAGTTACTGGAGGACTGGCAACTGACTGCGATAGTAGGTGATTGATGGCATGTAGCAGTGAATGGCTAGCGACAATAGCTGCTGGTTAAGAAAAATTATGGAAAAAAAGCATGAAAAATAAGAAATCCAACCCCCCCTTTCTTGGATTTTTGATCATTGGCCACTTACCGGTGGCCATGGCCTCACTGGGATAAATTGTATGAGGCCAAAAAATCTGACCAAGGTGCAGCATCAAGTGGTGGCAATGATGGTGGCTAGAAAAAGAAGAAAAGAAGGCCAAAAATAGAGGATGAACAGGGATTCTTCTTTTCAATGGGCTTTCTAATAAAATTGATGGCTAGCAATGGTGCATAGGGTCATGGGAAGAATGGAAATAGAGAGAGGAGATGGAATCGAGGCTTACCATGGGCTCCGACGGCATCTTCAACCTCAATTTCTAGTGGGCACAAGAATAAAATGTCATGAACTAAAATGAGAGAAAGAGAAGAACTCGATAATCTTTGGTGGAGGATCATGGGAGGGATCCTGGACTCTAGCTCTTCCTAGAATAAAAAGTCATGCCCTAGGGCTCTAGCTCTTCTTGGAATCAATCGAAGAAGAAGACTCCCGGGATCCTATTTGCCCTACGACTCTGGCTCTTCCCAAAATCAATCGGGTCAGGAGTCTTCTTCCAATTTTTTTTCTTTTGTTTTCTTAGGTGGGTTTAGGGCCAATTGATGATGGGTTGGTCCATTACAACTTAAGAAATTGGAACAATGGAAAATAAAAGAAAATAAATTATGTATTTGAGATAGTGTCTTCAAATTCAAAGATGATAATTATCATGCCTCAAACCTAGCACCTGAGTCGGATACATGATGGCCACACACTCTTTAGAGCAAGCCCTAAAAAATATGTAAGACTTATAAAATTACTTATAATCTCAACATCCCACGAACATTATCAATCTCAATTCATAATAAATAATTCTATATTAATAAATTTTAATCTTGTATAATTTATAAAACTCGATCATCCTACTATCACTGTCTAATCGATCCATACAATCGTGATTCCAATCTTGGCCAAATATATATATCCTGTAACTCTGAAAAGAAAAGAGGAGGAAGAAGGGTGGTAAGCTTTACAGTCCAATAAAAGATCCCAAACACTTACACCAGTATAATATTATGATTAAAATAATTATTATACAGTAGCATAATGAAATCATAATCTATAAAATCTCATGCCAAGTATCAAGTCAAATAACCAATGCAATTCAATGTTGACTTATTTAAACATGCATTAAATACTATTAAACATTCATCTTTTCAAACCAATATACCACATATATATCATTAAGTAAAACTCTTTTTATTTAATTATAATTTTATATCTTATCAACCATATCTCATAACATGATCCATATTAATTAACAGTTGTCTTCAGGATTTTGGACTAATCATGGTCACGTTTCAGCCCTTGACTGGCAAACCACACTAGCCGCGCTCCAGCCTACGGTGGTAATTTCAAAATATTCATAATCCAAGCCATGGTGGCAAACCATACTAAGCCGCACTCCAACCCGCAGTGGTAATCTAAAAATATTTATGATCTAGCTCGCAGTGGCAAACCGTACTAGCCACGCTCGAACCCACGATCGCAATCTCAGAATATCCACTATCTAGCCCATGGTGGCAACCTCAAAATATCCATGGTTCAGCCCATAGTGGCAAGCTCAAGTACCACATTTCTGCCCATGGCGGGGCTATTCTTAGTTTAATGTGGCTAGTCCAAATATTCATTTCTTAATCACAAATTTATTAAGCCTCAATTATGCAAGAAAAAAACTATATCATATTATAGTCCTTTCAATATTCTCAAGAGCTGATATCATAATCAAAACCATTAGGAAAAATCATCATTATTAATTAATACAAATATACGATACAGAATACACAGATGATATCATACTAGCAAATATAAAATAAATATCAACCGCAGAAAACCAAATCATGTAGTGCAAAAATAAATATATATACTAGTGCCTATGTGCAAGAACCCTTACCTCTATTATCATCAAACAAAACTTGCTAGGTTTATAGTCTAGATATTAAGAACCTTGCTTGATATCTTCTTGTCCAAGAAATTATTTTTCTATATATTCAGATTACTATTTCAAAGTAAATCAAGTAAATTAAATTAAATATCTAGAACCCTCCATTGGGGTTTACTAAGGTCCACACTCCCATCCCCAAAATTTCCTTCTAAAATATCCCAAAATCCATCTAAGAGAAAATAAATAACTAAACAACTAACTAATTAAATAATTAATTTAATTAATCCTAATAGAGAAGAGAGAGAAGAGTTCTCTCTTCTTCTCTTCTTTCTTTCTCAGAATAGGGGATTCTTTCCTCTTATTCTTCTTTTTCCACGCATGCTGTGGAGGACCAAGCTGATCTCCATAGTGGCTCCCAGCGACGGTGCAACCATAGCACCCGATGGTGGCACAAATGGTGGCCATTGTTGATCATGCTTGGGGAGGATTAGGATCCGGCAAGGATCTCCATGATCCTCTTCTTGCTAAAATCCAGTGGGAGAAAACTCAAAAAAGAAAGGAAAAGAAAGGGGCTAAGGCCTCTTACCAACATCCAGCGGCCTCACAAGGTTTCCGACGAGCTTCTTCCCGGCAACACCCTACGAAAACTCATCAAAAAAACCTCTAATTCTCGGTGGCTCTTCAAGGGTTTCTAGGTAATGATATTAAGAGAAAGGGTGGGAGCATTTTTAGATGAGAGTCCTAACCTAAGCCGAACTCTCGCCGGCCTCAAATCCGATGGAAACGAGGAAGAAGAAGTGGACTCCTTCCGGGTGTTCTCTTCTCCAATCTTTTTCTTTTTATTATTTTTTTAACTTGCTCTAAGATTCGTGGAGGGAAATTAAAATTTTAGGTTCTTACATTCATCTTTCTTAAAATAATTTCATCCTCGAAATTAGTATATCAGAGGTTTCAAATATCGAAAATCACATAACTATCACATTGTCCTTGAGCTTCCAATTGTCTATATCTCAAAGTGCTTGCTCCACAAATCCTCAATATAATTGATTATGTAAAACTAGATTCTTTCTATTCACAAGATAACAAATTCTCTTGGTCTCTTAATCTTAACTTAAAATACCATATTTTCTTGCCCATGAAAATATTTGCTCTTGATTAGTTTTATATGAAAATCATAATTGACCCAACCTATTCTTAATAAAAAAAATAGAAGAGTGCTAGAGCATTAAATGCTCCACATGATCTATAGTTTTCTTTATCCTTTAACTTCCTACATAATGTAACAATTAAACTCTTATCGTAAGAAAACCTCAAATCTATTTAAACAAATGAAATAATCATGTCAAAGTTAGGAAAAAGATATCTATACCCAAACATTCTGCATCTAAGCTCAACTAAGGATTATCAATTTATTAACCCCAAACTTAAGATGCTCCAAAATTCTTCTAACTATTACCAATAATTTAAAAAAAAAAATTTGAAGATGATACTGCAATATCTAGTTAAGCCCAAGAATCATCAACCTTATCTTTTCATTTATCAATGGTGGTCTTGGAAAATTAAGTCTCCAATCATAGAACTTGTTGAGTTAGAATCAATATTCTTAACTAATTTTAATATAAGTTAGCCACCATGTTTCTGTTGCCCACTCTGATCAAAATTCACCAAATCCTCTATAGTTATCGGATGAATTTCTAACAAGAATATTATTTTATATCATAATCTAAAAAAAATCTAACCTTTTAAATTTTTGATAGATCTAGAGCAAAAATTTTTAAGTTTCTTTGTCCCTCGAGCATATCACATAAAGATTAACTTTGATCCACTTTCTATATTTCAATCGTGATTCTAATTTTGGCCAAATGTATATATCCTATAACTTTGAAAGAAAAGAGGAGGAAGTGGAGTTATGAGCTTTACAGCCCAGTAAGAAATTCCAAATACTTACACCAATATGATATTATGATTAAAATAATTATTATACAGTAGCATAATGAAATCATAATCTATAAAATCTCATGATAAGTATCAAGTCAAATAACTAATGCAAGTTAATGTTGACTTATTTAAACATGCATTAAACACTATCAAATATTCATCTTTTCAAACTGATATACCAGGTATATATCATTAAGTAAAACTTCTTTTACTTAATTATAATTTCATTTCTTATCAACCATATCTCATAACATGATCTGTATCAATCAATAGTTTTCTTTAGGATTTTGGACTAATCATGATCATGTTCCAACCTATGACTAGTAAACCACACAAACTGTGCTCCAGCCCATGGTGGAAAACTCAAAATATTCGTGATCCAGCCCATGGTAGCAAACTATACTAGCCACGCTCTAGCCCCCAATGGCAATCTCAAAATATCCGTGATCCAGTCCATGATGGTAAACCATACTAGTCATGCTCCAGCCCACGATGGCAACTTTAGAATATCCCCGATCCAGCTCATGGTGGCAACGTACTACACGTTCCTACTCATGGGGGGACTATTCTCAGTTTAACGTGACTAGTCCAAATATTCCTTTCTTGATCATAGATTTATTAAGCCTTAATTATGTGAGAAAAAATACTGCATCATATTATATTCCTTTCAACATTATAGTCCTTTCAATATTCTCAATAGTCGATATCATAATCCAAGCTATCAGAAAAAATTATCATAATTTAATACAAACATATGATACATAATATATAGATGATCATACTAGCAAACATAAAACAAATATCAACCATGGAAAACCAAATCATGCAGTGCAAAAATAAATATATATACCAGTGTCTATGTCCAAGAATCCTTACCTCTATTGTCATCAAACTGAACTTGCTAGGTTTACGATCTAGGTATCAAGAACCTTGCTTGACGTCTTCTTGTCCAAGAAATTATTTTCCTATATATTTATATTACTATTTCAAAATAAATCAAGTAAATTAAATTAGATATCTAGAACCCCTCCATTAGGGTTCATTGAGGTCCACACTCCCGTCCCCAAAATTTTCTTCTAAAATCTCCCAAAATCCATCTAAGAGAAAATAAATAACTAAAAATTAACTAATTAAATAATTAATTTAATTAATCCTAATAGAGAAGAGAGAGAAGAGTTCTCTCTTCTTTTCTTCTTTCTTTCTCAGAATAGGGGATTCTTTCCCCTTATTCTTCCTTTTCCATGCATGCTGTGGAGGACTAAGCTGATCTCCATAGTGGCTCCCAGCGATAGTGCAGCCATAGCTCCCGATGGTGGCACAACTGGTGGCCATTGCCGGTCATGCTTGGGGAGGATTAGGATCCGGCGAGGATCTCCATGATCCTCTTCTTGCTGAAATCTGGTGGAAGAAAACTCAAAAAAGAAAGGAAAAGAAAGGGGCTAAGGCCTCTTACTAAGATCCGGCGACCTCACAAGATTTTTGGCAAGCTTCTTCCTGGCAACACCCCACAGAAACTCATCACAAAAACCTCTAATTCCCGGCAGCTCTTCAATGGTTTCTAGGTAGAGATATTAAGGGAAGGGGAGGGAGCTTTTATAGATGAGAGTCCTAACCTAAGCCGGACTCTCCCCGGCCTCGAATCCGATGGAAACGAGGAAGAAGAAATGGACTCCTTCTGGGAGTCCTCTTCTTCAATCTCTTTCTTTTTAGTATTGTTTTTTAACCTATTCTAAGATTTATGCAAGGGAAATAAAATTCTGGGTACTTACAACAACACTGGCTAAGGGTAACAACCTCTCTAAGCGAAGTTAGAAGTATAAGAGAAAACTTATTCAATCAATACGATAGCACATATCAAGTCAGTCATGAAGTTGTGGTTTCGATCTAATATTTTATGTATTTATTTATTGCTAGATCCAAACTAACATTCTTTAATATGTTTATTAATGAATTAACCCATCTAATACACATTAACAAAAATAAAAATAAATTATTTATAGTATGTTATTCATTTATTTTTTTAATTGAAATGAATGTTTGATAAAATAAAGATTAACTGAAAATATAAATTCAAATCGGAAATTAGTTAAAAAAATAAGTAATACAAGTAAAACTCACAAACAAAATGAAAAATAAAATAATCTAGGGATTCATGTACTGATCCGACAAGATATTACTTGCTAAATTCAGATGAACAATCGAGAATCCTGGTGAAGGTAAAAAAGCCCCCTTGTAATTCCCTCAACAATTTGTAGTGCTTTCCCTAATCTATAAGTCCATGTTTGATAGGATCTATATCATCCGCATAAAATCTAGTTAAAATATATAATTATGTCATAATGATCAAATTAGAGAAAAGCATGAGGTTGTTGGTCAAATCAAGACCAGTCCTATTCAAACTGCGGAAAAAAATGTCTGGTATGCAGACTTAAGAAGGACATTCCTTGTTTAACCATATCTGAGATCGTCAAAATATCAGCCCTATTCACTAAGGCTGCTCAAGTCAAACACATTTTCCAGAATATTTTTAAATGATATCCATCATAAGAAAGCAGTTACATAAAGAAGCTATCTTGTTATTATTTGGGGAAAAGATAAATCATGTACTATGGTATTCAATTTAGAAATATATGGCCTAATGATACATATATCTTGTCTTTGCTTAACAAAAAGATACATACAACTAGTTAAGATATAGCTTAATAAAATGAAGAGTATGGCTACCTATCAATGATCCATTTACTGCTTGGTTCAACAATCTGAAATGGCAGTTGGTGATTGTTCGGATACATGAGGTACATGGTGCTAATTGGGGGCTGATTACTGTTCAACAAATTAATCACACTTCGTATAGAACGACAAATTGAGTGATGATATAAGAAATGATCTCTAGTGTATTTAAGAAAAGATTTTTTTTTCCTGAGCAAATAGGTGAAATTGGCACTTTTAATTTGCAAAAAGGTACAAGATTTCTATAGGATAAAATGATATATGTCTAACATACCTAACAAAAAATTTATCATGGCTTGCATTTGGGAGAAATTCATAGACTAGTAGCTTGTCATTTTTTTCTTCTAAACAACAACTCAATAACTACAAAATTTTTGTGTGTTCAAGCTTAGCAACAAATGTAACCTCATTTCTTAATTCCAGGAGTCCTTATTGTGAACTTCTGGATGTCCTTAATTATATAGCTATTTCCTTGCCATCTGATAGTGCTCTCTATTGCAAATGCAACAAAATATAAGAAAACATTAATATTAGGGCTAAAACTGGATTGAATATGGATCGGATACCAGCATATCTATATCCATATTTGTTTTATCTGATGCATACAGATACAGATATGGATATTATTCAAATGCAAAAATTTATATCCATATTTATTTTAAATAGATATGGATATAATTCGGATACTAGAAGTATGAATGTAATTTAGATAATTAAATTTTATGACTACAGAATCAAAGATATTACTAAATAAATGATAAATCAAGTTAATCATATGTTTATATGATTGTATATTTTTTTTAAAAAAATTAATAAGTACTATATAAAATCATATAGAATTATATATAGATTTGGATATGGATCGGATAGTTATCTATCTATATCCATATCTATTTTTCTTTGACGGATATGGATACAGATACGGATATTAGTCGGATCCTCAAATTTCTATCCATATCTGGATTAATTTAGATACGAAAATGGATCGGACGGATAACATCCATACTACTTTCACCCCTAATTAATATTGAAATTGAATAAGAACAATTTGCTATATAAATTAGGAATATAGTAGGTTATAATCTAAGTTGTACCATGTAAACTTGCCTAAATTCACATTCTCATAGTCTGTTTGTGTTGAAGTTACCGGTTGCAACTCTAAATGTGTCCAAATCAAAATATAGAGATTCAATGTCTTTATAATCTTATACTCAATATCTGGTAGTCTTGGAATGCATATGAGCTTTTTTAACAACAGAAAAGTGCATGTGTCCTCTTTCCAGAAAAAAACTATGGAGCTACACTTGAGGATGTCAGGACGAAGCATATAGATTTTCTCCAGAAATGATACTAACACTGCATTTTCACACATTAAGAAAAAAAAAAAGTCTCTAAGGCGGGCTCACACCAGATCGGGGTACCCTGACCAAAATCCAGATCCATTTCGAATTCAAGTCTTAATTTTAATTCAGACTCTGGCCATCAATTGGACTGAGTGTGGGATCTGGATAACCAAGCATCTGAATGTGGGGAATGAATTGAGTGTGGATCTAGTTCAAATTACCAAATAGATTCAAAAATAAAAGAAATTAAATGATATGATATGATGCTAATGTGCAATGACTAGATGTGAGACAAGCTTTTGGAAGGAACGTGTCAGAAGTGATCAAGGGCCTATTGCAGAAGGCAGACTAGATGCTCATCAATACTCTTTCAAGAAAAGGAAAAGATATACAGAATTTAAGTAAGTAATATGATTAAAAATACATAATAGTTCAAAACATTGGATCCAATATTTTCTTTTACCATATATAAACCCGAAATTTTTTCATGGGTCTACAATTAGACTGGTAACTGATGATTCAAAAATCCATGTGTTTTGAGTCAGGTCCGCATTTTCAAGTCTACGAGACAATGCTCTGGGAAATTTTCTATATTCCATGGATGATAGCTGTCCGAAAACAGAGTTCAATCAAGTCTGCATCCAATAACTAGTCAGCATTAAAATGATCCCTAGTTAGGGATCCATTCCCAGTCTGAAAACAAGACTGGGATGTTCGATTGGAATTCTTGTCAAGGCAACTCACAGTAGAAGTGAGATTTGGAACGCTACTGACAGGAATTTTAGATAGATCCCATCCGAGAAGAGTAGACGAAGGATTGGAGTCTGGGGATTTATTCATACTGCCAATCTCACCAAACCCAACCCCATCAATCTGAGCAAAAACGGGGCTTCAGATCTTGTTTCTGGCATCAAAAGCCTATCTAGGCCTCGGCCTGATGCTTTTAATACCACACAGAGTCTTCACAGAGGGTCTTAATGGTTCCAAAAATAAAACAGGTAGAAAACGCAGCACGCTGCTAAAGAGACAGAGACTGGGCAACGACGTACGTTCGCGACAGGCTTGACTTACAGGCAGATACTTCGACTTGAGCTCGCACAACAGAGGCCGTCGGCATCAAGATTTTAAATTTCTGCAGCAGTGGTAACGAAAAATCTATGTATTAGGTATCAATCAATTACAGATCTACTTCAGGTACTTAAGAAATTGGTAGCTATTGGAAAGAAAAAAAAATAAATTATGCTACGAGACGAAGTCTTTGAATTCAAAGGTGACAACAGTGGCCAAGGGTCTGTGGTGGGAGACAGTCTTTTAACGCCCTCTCTAAAAGAAGTTAGAAGCATAAGAGAGAATTTATTTAATCCGACATAGCACATGTAAAGTCAGTCATGAAATTGTGGTTTAGATCTAATATTTTATGTTTATCGCCAGATCCAACCTGATTTTTTTTTTTTTTATTAATGTGTTTATTAACAAATAGATACGTCTAACACACATTAAGAAAAATGATTAATAAATTATTTATTTTATGTTATTCATTTATTTTTTTTATTTAAAATGAATGTTTGATTTAACAAAAAAAGATAAACTGAAAATACAAAATCAAACAGAAAAATTAGTCAAAGGAAATAAGTAATATAAAATCAAAAAATTGCTAAAAAAATAAAATAATAAAATAATCTTGGGATTTGTTACAGGGCTGCCCGACTATTAGATACCACCTCCTTTCCCCATGCTACGGCTAGCCGCCCATTAATGCCACGAACGGGCCGGACCGCACCGGGACTCCGGGAATCCATTCACCTAGGACCAAGCAACACTATGACATCGGCCCATACATGATCACCATCTCGGTCTGTCATCAACCCCAAGGTTGGGACTCGACCAATGACGAGGGGCGATGCTTCACATGCCACGCAGACTTGGGCACATATGGGATGAGGTCTCGGCCTTGCTCTGGCCTTAGACTGCCAGTCCGCTCGACCATACGAATGGCCTCTAGAACTCTTCGATAGTTTTTTAGATGCAGATGCATCCTGCGACTGATGACTAATTAACTATGCATGTAATTATGACTGGCTACCATAGCCCACGCCTAATAACCATGGATATGGTATAGTGGCCGACAAAACAATCTATGATTGCGGCGCCATAGGCTTAGATGGCCCCTAATAGCTTGTTAGATTGTGGCCTAGCAAGCTCCAGGCAGCCTATATAACTTCGGCGCAGCAACGTACAACTCTACTTCTATTTAAAGAGGTAAAAAAAGGGTCAGACTAGGAGAGGCAAGTCCAACATAGGACTAAGTGCTCTCATCTCGCTCCCTCCTACCATTTTTTTTCCTCTATATGTTACCTAAGCTTCGATTGACTTAAGCATTGAACAGTCCCTCACTAGTCACACTCCAGCGCATGGGCTTTCCTTGCTAGTCCAACCACTATGGAGGGCAGCCACCATCCATTGGGATGCCTGGCCGAGCTCTTCAGGATTTTGGACTAATCATGGTCACGTTTCAGCCCTTGACTGGCAAACCACACTAGTCGCGCTCCAGCCTACGGTGGTAATTTCAAAATATTCGTAATCCAAGCCATGGTGGCAAACCATACTAAGCCGCACTCCAGCCCGCAGTGGTAATCTAAAAATATTTATGATCTAGCTCGCAGTGGCAAACCGTACTAGCCTCGCTCGAACCCACGATCGCAATCTCAGAATATCCACTATCTAGCCTATGGTGGCAACCTCAAAATATCCATTATTCAGCCCGTAGTGGCAAGCTCAAGTACCACATTCCTGCCCGTGGTGGGGCTATTCTTAGTTTAATGTGGCTAGTCCAAATATTCATTTCATAATCACAAATTTATTAAGCCTCAATTATGCAAGAAAAAAAGCTATATCATATTATAGTCCTTTCAATATTCTTAAGAGCTAATATCATAATCAAAACCATTAGAAAAAATCATCATTATTAATTAATACAAATATACGATACAGAATACACAGATGATATCACACTAGCAAATATAAAACAAATATCAATCGCAGAAAACCAAATCATGTAGTGCAAAAATAAATATATATACTAGTACCTATGTGCAAGAACCCTTACCTCTATTATCATCAAACAAAACTTGCTAGGTTTATAGTCTAGATATCAAGAACCTTGCTCGATATCTTCTTATCCAAGAAATTATTTTTCTATATATTTAGATTACTATTTCAAAGTAAATCAAGTAAATTAAATTAAATATCTAAAACCCTTTGTTGGGGTTTACTGAGGTCCACACTCCCATCCCCAAAATTTCCTTCTAAAATATCCCAAAATCCATCTAAGAGAAAATAAATAACTAAACAACTAACTAATTAAATAATTAATTTAATTAATCCTAATAGAGAA